>CM029020.1:55753596-56276771 GCA_016801055.1 Panax notoginseng | reverse complement strand
GGTAAGACCCCAACTTTTATAAATAAAGATGAATTTTCTATAAATATCATTTTTTGAATATTATGGAGTTAATTTGATATAATGTTATAGTTGTGGGTAATATTTATAAATTTTGCAAAGTACGCAAGTTGTTATATAATATTCGATTGGTCGGGGAATATTCGTTTTAACAGGGAATATTCGTACAACGGACAATCATTGGTGGACCCCACAACGGAATTATTGTCGGATTGAGAAAACGACAAAAATATTTTATTAAAAATAACGGCGAAGTTTTACCATTGTTACTGTTGAACTACTCGGTAGTAAAAGTACAGTAATACGTGTGGTTGCATAGTATAGCACACGGTATTGATTATTAATGCTTATGTGAGAAGTCACTCAGTTTGATTCAATTATTGTCAGTTAATAATATGAATTATTTAGCGATAATGACGTTTTGTTTTATTCGTATTATTAACGTAATAAAACAGAAACATCTTTTTATATAAAACAGAATACTTTATTAAAGTTCTTATAAATAGAATATATTATATTTTATTTAAAAGATTTTTTCTTTAAATATGGACCGTCAGATTAAAGTAATCAATCTGGACCGTTCATGGATTAGTTACTATGCATTCTATTTTTCTATAAATAGCAGCTCATTCCTTCATTATTTCTTACGAATTCACTGAACTCTAGAGAGAGAAACTATAGAGAGAGAGAAGAAGAGTATTCTGCTACTTAACTACTTCCTTATTTAGCTCTTCTTTAAAACGGTAAGGGGTGTTATTCTTTCTTATTCATGAAGAGAACTGTTGTTATTCCATTTCTTATTTTCTGTTGGAATAACCTGTATACGCGGTCTACCCTATACTTGGTGACATTCTTCTATTATTCTGTTGGAACATCCTGTCTGTGTGTTTTACACCGGACCTGGTTCCGTTTTTATTATTATTCTGTTGGAACATCCTGTCTGTGTGTTTTACCGGACCTGGTTCCGTTTTTTATTATTCTGTTGGAATTTTCTGTCGTGTGTTTTACACCGGACCTGGTTCGTTTTTTATTATTCTGTTGGAATATCCTGTCTGTGTGTTTTACACCGACCTGGTTCCATTATTTATTATTCTGTCGGAATATCCTGTCTGTGCGTTTACGCCGGACCTGGTTCCATTATTTATTATTCTGTTGGAATAACCTGTCTGTGCGGTCTATCGCATGCATGGTGATTTCTTTTGTTATTCCATTCTTTATTATACTCAGTTGGTTAAGTTTTGACTTCTATACTCCATGAAATTTGTGGAATATCCTTGATATTGCGGTTTCATCCAGTATCTTTTCATGAAAATATTCTTCTAAGCATTCTTGAATTTTACTCCACAAAGCAGTATCATGTTGACAATTTGGACGTTGTTAATTCTTGGATAAATTAATTCTTGAACTTGTTTTATTGAATTCTTATATCATTGTCATCATCCTCATGTTTATAAAATGTTGAAAGTCATCTGTGGCCTGTAGTGCATAGATGGACTTGGTATGATTATGACCAGGGATTATTCGGTATAATCATGACCGTAATGTTACAAATGATGTGGTAAAAGTCCTCATTGGCCGTAGTGCATTGATGGACAGTTGTTGGCATGATCATGACCATTAATGAATACACGAATATCCTTGGCCGTAGTGCAGGGGTGATTCGATGATGTGGATTATTTTATTAAGCTGAGTCCAGCGATCACAGTGTTGAAAACCTTTTAAATCATAAAAGATAGTAGAGTTTATTTTCTACTTGACTCTTTTAATGGATTGCTTGTTCCGCTGCAGTTAAACTTGATGTCTATTATATTTTATCAGTTTAACATTGTTGAAGGCTAATGATAATTTATTCTGCATTATCTTAGTCATAATATTTTTACTGGGCTAGTTGAGCTCACCCTTTCTTTCACTGTTCTCTTCAGGAAATGAGAACGTAGCTGGGGCAAGTCGGGGAACGAAGTGATGGTCCGAATGATAGTATTAGTTAGTAGTCCTCACTATTCTATGTAATGGTGTGTTAATAAATGTAATGAGGACTCCTTTTGAGTATGAATACTCTCTAGAAGATAATATTTGTATTCAAACTCACAGTTTATGTTTTGTCGTATTGTACACGACAGTTGTATTAGTAAGTTGTATTTGTATTCTGTACTATGTATCTGACGACCCAAGATGGGTGATGTATACCTAATTTTGGGGGCGTCACAGTTGGTATCAGAGCTTAGGGATATGATCCCTGGCTAAGATGTGAGAATAGAACTAGGAGGGGAGAGACGGGGAATTCCTTCGCTAGTATGACCTACCTAAGTTTATTTGCATGGTATTTAATTGGTCGGTCATAATATAAGGATAAAATATGACATATCAATTAACTTTTATTTTGTGGCAGTATCTGAAAATGGCATCTGAGAATGTTGAGAATAGCAATGGAGCACAGACGACTTTGATTCACCACATATCAATAATCAGGATAATGTGCATCAGGAAGGTGACAATCCTCATGCAAACAACAACACTGACCAGATGATGAATGATAGAATGTTCAGAGGTTTTATGCAATTCATGCAACAACAGTGAAAGCGGCTCCTGTCCACAACGTAGGTGGAAATACTGGAAACTCTCTGGCGGTCACCGCTAAACAGTTTAAGGAGCTGGGACCACCGGAGTTTAAGGGAGAACCAAACCACTTGTAGCTGAAACATGGATAAAGCAGATCACCAAGATATTTGATGTCTTGGGTTGCTCCGAGGAGCAAAAGGTTCCCTTTGCCGCCTTTATGTTGCGAGGAGAGGCAGATTACTGGTGGGAATCGATAAAGCGTACTCAACCTGCCGCACTGAAGATGTCTTGGGAGAAGTTCCAAGAGCTGTTTAACGACAAATACTTTCCCGAGAGTATTCGTCACATGAAGGAGGTGGAGTTCATCAAATTGGAGCAGAATAATATGACCGTGTCGCAGTACGAGGCAAAATTTGCGGAGTTATCCCGGTTTGCGTCCCACTTGGTGGATAATGAAGAAAGAATGACGCGGATGTTTTTAAGAGGTTTGAAGCCGGAGATACGTCAACATCTTGTTTCTCATAAACTGTGTTTGTATTCAGATGTTGTAAATAGGGCTCAGTTGGTGGAGCGCGATAACGAGACAACGCAACCAAAAGAGAGCAGCCGGCAAAATGATAATACCAGTGAGAGCAGTCATCGAAGCGGTGACAACAAGCGTGGAGGGAATCAACAGGCCAGAAATGGTAACCACTTCGGTGGTAATCAGGGCCAAAACAATAAGAATGGGCATTTCAAGAAGAGGAGATTCAACAATGATGGAAAGACGTCAGCACCAGCACCTGTCGTTAAGGAAGGAGAACGACCACCTATCATATGTTTCAAATGCGGAGGGGAGGGGCACATCAGTCCAAACTGCGCGATGCCGTCCAAAGCATGTTATAATTGTGGAAGAGAAGGTCATTTAGCCGATTTTGTCGTTTACCGAAGACAAATTCAGCTAGGATGGAGGCACCAAAGGCCGTCCCAGAAAAGTCAAAACCGGTTGTGCAAGGGAGAGCGTTTGTTGTGAACTCCCAGAAAGCAAGGAACCCGAATGAGGTCATCACGGGTAAGCTTATCATAAACTCTAACGAAGTCTATACTTTATTTGATACCGGTTCTACCCATTCTTTTATTTCTCCTACTTGCGCTCATCGATTAAATTTGATTCCGGAGAAATTAGACTTTGACTTATCTGTTGAAACTCCATTGGGAGAAACCTTCATTACATCCACGGTTTATAAGTCTTGTTTGGTTCAAGTTGGTACCCACACATTACCTGTCGATCTTATTTCATTAAAAATACTTGCATTTGACGTGATTCTAGGGATTGATTGGTTAACTACTCATCATGCAAAAATTGATTGTTTTCGTAAGGTTGTTAGCTTTCATATTCCTAATCGACCTATTATGCGAATTCAAGCAACCAAACCATTAAAATCAATCGCTGTCATCTCAAGCCATAAAGCTATTCGTTTATTGAAAAACGGATGTCAAGCTTTCTTAGCTCATGTCACAGATCTAAACAAAAATACGTCAGCTTTGAATGATATTTCTGTTGTTAATAAATTTCCTGACGTATTCCCGAAGAACTTCCTGGCCTACCCCCAGAGCGTGAAATTGAATTTTGTATCGACCTTGAACCCGGTACAAAACCCATTTCCAAAGCCCCATATCGAATGGCTCCTATTGAACTTCAGGAGTTAAAGATCCAACTGCAGGAATTGTTAGACATTGGTTTTATTCGTCCTAGTACTTCTCCTTGGGGTGCTCCTGTTCTGTTCGTGAAGAAGAAAGATGGAAGTATGCGACTTTGTATTGATTATCGGGAGTTGAATCATGTCACCATCAAAAATAGGTACCCATTGCCACGTATTGATGACCTGTTTGACCAGTTGCAAGGAGCACAATTCTTTTCAAAGATCGATCTTCGTTCTGGATATCATCAGCTGAAGGTTAGAACTGAGGATATTCCAAAGACGCTTTCAGAACTCGGTATGGGCATTATGAATTCTTAGTTATGTCTTTTGGATTGACTAATGCTCCTGCTGCCTTCATGGATATGATGAACAGGGTATTCAAGGAATATTTGGATCACTTTGTGGTCGTCTTTATCGATGACATCCTTGTTTATTCCAAAAGCCGTGAAGATCATGAGCAACACTTGAGGCTGGTACTCCAAAAGCTTCGTGAATACAAACTTTATGCCAAGTTGAAGAAATGCGAGTTCTGGCTGGAAGAGGTAGCATTCCTTGGGCACGTAGTATCAAGTCGTGGAATATCGGTTGACCCGGCAAAGATTGAAGCTATTCAAAGCTGGGAGCAACCTAAATCAGTGACCGAGTACGTAGCTTTCTTGGTTTAGCTGGTTATTATCGGAGATTCGTGGAAGGATTTTCTCGAATCGCTACTCCATTAACTCAGCTGACTCGGAAAGATACAAAGTTCGGTTGGAGCGAAGAATGTGAGCAGAGTTTTCAAGAACTCAAGAGGAGACTCATTTCAGCACCTGTTCTAACAATACCATCTGGCTCGGAGGGATTTGTCATCTACAGTGATGCTTCGAGCAAAGGGTTGGGATGCGTTCTCATGCAACATGGAAAAGTCATAGCCTATGCATCAAGACAACTCAAGGAATATGAGAGGAATTATCCTACTCATGATCTAGAGTTGGCAGCTGTTGTCTTTGCACTTAAAATTTGGAGGCATTACTTGTATGGGGAGAAGGTGGAGATCTTTACGGATCATAAAAGCCTCAAATATTTCTTCACTCAAAAGGAACTCAACATGCGACAACGACGTTGGCTTGAACTGTTGAAAGATTATGATCATACCATTCAATACCATCCTGAAAAAGCGAACGTGGTAGCTGACGCATTGAGTAGAAGATCATATGCAAGTACGAGTGCGATATTGTCAACACAAAGACCCATTTTGTGTGACTTGCAAAGGATGGAGATAGAGTTAAAGACTCCAGGGACCCATGTGATGATGGCGAATATACGAGTAGAACCAACTTTAATCGATAAAGTTAAAGCTGCTCAAGCTACAGACCTGGAGCTGATGCGTATGAGGAAGAAAGTGCAAGAAGGTGCTATGCCGGAAGCAAGAATCGATGAAGAAGGAATACTTCGAGTCAACTCCAGACTTTGTGTTCCTAACAACCCTGATTTAAAGTATGAAATCATGATGGAGGCGCACAACACACCGTTTGCAATCCATCCTGGAAGTACCAAAATGTATCATGATCTTCGTCATACATTTTGGTGGAGCAATATGAAGAGAGAGATAGCGTTGTTTATCTCAAGGTGTCTAACTTGTCAACGAGTCAAAGCGGAGCATCAAGTACCAAAAGGTCCATTGCAACCACTTGAAATTCCAGAATGGAAGTGGGAGCACATTACCATGGATTTCGTTACCGGTCTTCCTAGGGTTTCTCAAGGTATTGATGCGATTTGGGTCATTGTTGATAGATTGACCAAGTCTGCTCATTTCTTACCGATACGAGAAACTTATACACTTGAACGTCTTGCTCGTATGTACATAAACGAGATTGTAAGACTGCATGGTATGCCAGTATCCATAGTTTCTGACCGAGACCCAAGATTCACTTCACGATTTTGGGTTAGTTTACAAAAAGCTATGGGCACGGAGTTACGATTTAGTTCAGCATATCATCCTCAGACGGACGGACAATCAGAGAGGACTATTCAAACTCTTGAAGATCTATTAAGACTCTGTGTCTTTGACTTCAAGGGAAGTTGGGACAAGTTCTTACCATTGGTGGAGTTTTCCTACAACAACAGTTATCAAGCAAGTATTGGCATGGCTCCATTCGAAGCATTGTATGGAAGAAAATGTCGTTCTCCAGTATGCTGGGATGAGGTGGGTGAAGCAACGTTGTTGGGACCGGAGTTGGTACGTATGACTATAGAAAAGATTCAAATGATCCGACAACGTATAAAAACCTCACAAGATCGACAAAAGAGTTATGCTGATCTTCATCGAAAGGACGTGGAATTTGATGTAGGAGATCATGTGTTCTTACGTGTTGCTCCATGGAAAGGAGTTACGAGATTTGGAAAGAGAGGAAAGCTCAATCCTCGATTCATCGGTCCATTTTAAATCCTCGATCGAGTAGGAACTGTGGCTTATAGACTCGCTTTACCGCCAAGTATGTCTCGTGTTCATAACGTTTTTCACATATCCATGTTACGCAAATATGTGGAAGACCCGAACCACATTA
The DNA here is from genome assembly GCA_016801055.1 of Panax notoginseng. NCBI lineage: Eukaryota > Viridiplantae > Streptophyta > Magnoliopsida > Apiales > Araliaceae > Panax > Panax notoginseng. The sequence continues at coordinate 56,269,966 of CM029020.1, read as the reverse complement.
TTGAGTTAGAACCGGACGAAATAGCGGAAATTTGACGTATGAAGAAGTTCCTGTTCAAATCTTGGATAAGAAGGAACATATTCTACGCTCCAAGGTTATACCTCAAGTCAAAGTTTTGTGGAGAAACCACGATGTTGAGGAAATGACTTGGGAGTTAGAATCTGAAATGAAATCAAGGTATCCTTACCTCTTCGACATACCAGGTACGTACCCTAATTTCGAGGGCGAAATTTCATAAGAAGGGGAGGTTGTAAGACCCCAACTTTTATAAATAAAGATGAATTTTCTATAAATATCATTTTTGAATATTATGGAGTTAATTTGATATAATTTTTAGTTGTGGGTAATATTTATAAATTTTGCAAAGTACGCAAGTTGTTATATAATATTCGATTGGTCGGGGAATATTCGTTTTAACAGGGAATATTCGTACAACGACACAATCATTGGTGGACCCCACAACGGAATTATTGTCGGATTGAGAAAACGACAAAAATATTTTATTAAAAATAACGGCGGAAGTTTTACCATTGTTACTGTTGAACTACTCGGTAGTAAAAGTACAGTAATACGTGTGGTTGCATAGTAGCACACGGTATTGATTATTAATGCTTATGTGAGAAGTCACTCAGTTTGATTCAATTATTGTCAGTTAATAATATGAATTATTTAGCGATAATGACGTTTTGTTTTATTCGTATTATTAACGTAATAAAACAGAAACATCTTTTTATATAAAACAGAATACTTTATTAAAGTTATTCTATAAATAGAATATATTATATTTTATTTAAAAGATTTTTATTTAAATATGGACCGTCAGATTAAAGTAATTAATCTGGACCGTTCATGGATTAGTTACTATGCATTATATTTTTCTATAAATAGCAGCTCATTCCTTCATTATTTCTTACGAATTCACTGAACTCTAGAGAGAGAAACTATATAGAGAGAGAAGAAGAGTATTCTGCTACTTAACTACTTCCTTATTTCAGCTCTTCTTTAAAACGGTAAGGGGTGTTATTCTTTCTTATTCATGAAGAGAACTGTTGTTATTCCATTTCTTATTATTCTGTTGGAATAACCTGTATACGCGGATATACCCTATACTTGGTGACATTCTTCTATTATTCTGTTGGAACATCCTGTCTGTGTGTTTTACACCGGACCTGATTCCGTTTTTATTATTATTCTGTTGGAACATCCTGTCTGTGTGTTTTACACCGGACCTGGTTCCGTCTTTTTATTATTCTGTTGGAACATCCTGTCTGTGTGTTTTACACCAGACCTAGTTCCATTATTTATTATTCTGTCGGAATATCCTGTCTGTGCGTTTACGCCGGACCTGGTTCCATTATTTATTATTCTGTTGGAATAACCTGTCTGTGCGGTCTATCGCATGCATGGTGATTTCTTTTGTTATTCCATTATTTATTATACTCAGTTGGTTAAGTTTTGACTTCTATACTCCATGAAATTTGTGGAATATCCTTGATAATTGCGGTTCATCCAGTATCTTTTCATGAAAATATTCTTCTAACCATTCTTGAATTTTACTCCACAAAGCAGTATCATGTTGACAATTTAGACGTTGTTAATTCTTGGATAAATTAATTCTTGAACTTGTTTTATTGAATTCTTATATCATTGTCATCATCCTCATATTTATAAAATATTGAAAGTCATATGTGGCCTGTAGTGCATAGATGGACTTGGTATGATTATGACCAGAAATTATTCGGTATAATCATGACCATAATGTTACAAATGATGTGGTAAAAGTCCTCATTGGCCCGTAGTGCGTTGATAGACAGTTGTTGGCATGATCATGAACATTAATGAATACACGAATATCCTTGGCCGTACTGCAGGGGTGATTCGATGATGTGGATTATTTTATTAAGCTGAGTCCCAGCGATAACAGTGTTGAAAGACCTTTTAAATCATAAAAGATAGTAGAGTTTATTTTCTACTTGACTCTTTTAATGGATTGCTTGTTCCGCTGCAGTTAAACTTGATGTCTATTATATTTTATCAGTTTAACATTGTTGAAGGCTAATGATAATTTATTCTGTATTATCTTAGTCATAATATTTTTTACTGGGCTAGTTGAGCTCACCCTTTCTTTCACTGTTCTCTTCAAAAAATGAGAACGTAGCTGGGGCAAGTCGGGGAACGGAGTGATGGTTCGAATGATAGTATTAGTTAGTAGTCCTCACTATTCTATGTAATAGTGTGTTAATAAATGTAATGAGGACTCCTTTTGAGTATGAATACTCTCTAGAAGATAATATTTGTATTCTGTACTTTGTATCTGACGACCCAAGATGGGTGATGTATACCTAATTTTGGGGGCGTCACAAGTAGTTTGAATCTTAAACGAGTCGAGTATAACCTTACTTAAATTGTACTAATATTTTTATTCGAACTATTTTTTATGCTCAGATTTAGATCATATTATTAATGAATTCGAGTATCATTCGTATTTTTTCGAGTCGAACCTGAATTGTTTGACTAGATTACAATCTTACTAACTCACCAAATAAAAATAACGCATGTGTCACCTTGTAATAATAAAAATATAATGCTATATTCTATGCATTACATAAGCAAACTTTGAGCAGTCCTTTGTAACTTTTCAAAAAAAAAATTTATCCGAATACTAACCACAATAATATAATAATAAATATGGTACTACTAGTAAATCAAAAATATATTGAAAATATTTAAGACATTTGCTAAAGAGTAATGCTACACAGACCGATTTATTGGACATGTGTAATTTTTTTAATTTTTTTTTGTTTATAACTTTAAAAAAATATATAATATTTTTTTAACATAAATTTTTATAAAATATAATATTTTAGATGTAATTTAAATACATATATAAAAATAAGGTTATACAGACTGTATAACTTTATTTATATATATATATATCTAAATTATAACTAAAATATTATATTTTATAAAAATTCATATTAGAATAAATATTAGTATATATTTTTTTAGAGTCATAAATAAAAAAAATAATAAAAAATTAAAAATATTCAATATTTATGTCTAGTAAAAATGTCTGCCCAGACTTATTGTTTGTGAAATTGGATGTCATAGATATAAGTGACAGGCAGAGCTTGAGTTGGGCTGGGGGGCCCACAACAGAATCTCAAAAGCTGCTCTTACTTGATTCTCTATGCATCATCAGCCGTCAATGTTACCCATGCCTCGTCTTTTAATATAAAATCAATATTAACTTAAAAGATAAATTAAAATGTTTTTAAATTTTAAATTGATAACTATTTTTGTTGTTGAAACATCTCAACAAAAATGAATTTTTTTAACTCTCATTCCCTCTATATTGGCTTATTATATACTTATATTGGTATGAATTTTTTTTACTCTTTTTTCTCTATATATATATTTTTTATTTGTATGAAAAATTTATTTATGTCATCTTTTTAAAAACCCTCAATTTTATGTAAATTTGATAATAATAATAATAATAATAAATGACAACTGTATGCATAAGTGCGATGCTTTTTACTAGAACCAATACAAAATATTATTATTATCTACTCTCTATCCTACAAAAACTGATTTAATTTAAATTTTTTGGTCAAATTGATCAATTTTAAAATTAATAATTAAGTAAATTTATTTAGAATTTTGAACTTTCGAAAATTGGTTGTTGTTATAGTAATTTAAGCGTGGTTTCTTATCGTTTTAATCTCTTTACCTATATATAAAGAAAATATGATAAGTTTTGATACTAAAATTGATCAATTTGACTTTAAAATTCAAACTAAACTAATTTTTACGGGACAAATATATTATTAGGGTCCAAGGTAATTTAATAGTTTATGATTTAAAAAAAAAGTTAACAATAAATAATATTTTATGAATATGTTATTATTATTTTTATTTTACACACTTAATATACACAAAATACAAAATTGTTGATTTCTTTTAATGTTGTGGAATTCCGAGTCTCAATTATCTCCATCTATTAATCCTAAAAAGTAAAAAGGTGTTTGAAAAGAAAAGAAAGGGAAGGAATTTAAATTTTATAAATAAAAGAAAACTAAAAAAAGAAAGTAATTTTTTTAAAATTATATTTCTAGATTTTATGAATGACAGCTTGACCCTGCTCTCACGATGATACCTATACCCTGCCTTGAATGAGTCAATTATTTTGTCTTTAATTGGGGTTGAAAAATCATCCAATTATACTTCTTTATTCCTAAAAAAATATCGTCATTTAATATATCATTTAATAATTAAAATTTATTTAAAATTTCATAATTATCCCTTTATGAGAAATTAAAAACTATTAATACAAATGAGAGAATTTCTTAGGGTAACGAGAGATGGTAGAGATAACATAGAAAAGTTAATAATTTATTCTCTTCGAAAGTTATAAACGATAAATTTTTTGGAACAAATTTTTTCTTTTAAAACGATAATCTTTTAGGAACAAAGAGAGTAATATATAGGGATGTGGAGTGTGAAAAATAATACCTCCATTTCTAAATAAGTGATGTACGTTTTAGAAGGTTTTTACATTTATTAAAAAAGTTATTTATTACTCTAATTTTGTCATTAAGATTTATATATATTATCATAATTTTTCTTACATTAATTAAGAAAATATGTATAAAATTGTCTAGATAAATAAGATAAAAAAAAATACTTGAGGATAATAGAGAAAATATTATAATTAATACTTTCTATAAATTTTTTAACATGAAATATATTGAAAAATTTTAAATTTATTAAAACGTCACTTATATAAGAATAAAAAAATTAGAAAGTACATGGTTCCCTTATTTCAATTCCCGACCCTGAATAGTTATATATTAATTGAGTGAATGGTCATTAACGGGGAGAGATGTACTGGGTATGTATATACTTATAAATATTGTAGTGAGTACTAAATAGGCTAAACATATTTTGATGAAATTTATATTATTAAATTATTTTAATTGCTTAGTAAAAATGAAATTATTATTATTTTATGCATTAACATCTGATTTATTTTTATTTATGCATTATTATAATATAATTAGCTATTTTAAATAAAAAATAATTTACAAGACTATTATGATTATTATAGTATAATTTCACATAGTTAAGGGCCTTAAGGCCTTATATAATTGCGTTTCCCTTACTCCTCCCTCAACAGTAGTGAATGAATTCTAGTACAAGTTTGTGAATTTATTGTTGGTCCTTCACTTCCATTTATCTCAATTCACCTACCAAATGTAGTAGCATAAAGTTGTACTCTAGTTCTATACAATTAATAGTTTTACCCAGAGTGTATGTATATTCATTAAATGTTCATCTTCCACAATGAAATTTTTTAAATTTTGAATTCATTTTGTCATTTAATTCAAAAATACCCCGCAATAGATATGCCTAATCTCTGTAAGCTTATGTGTATCGGTATAATATTTAGTTACTCGGCTTTTGGTACGTTTAGAGCGTTTAAAAATTTAAACGCACTTGAATTTTTATTCATTTAGTAAGAATTTATTTTAAACGCAGTTTATTTAATTCATAAAAGCAGCATTTAGCCTACAAACGCAACACACTAAAATTAGTTCGGTACATTTGGAAGTCCAAGCGCTTTCAAAACAAAACACTGCAAATGCTGATAATCGAACAAACCCTACATAGAATTATGCATTTGTTGATATAAAAATCACATTTTGCTATTATATGTTAAGTTGTTAATAATTAAACTTAAATATAAATTATGTAGAGTAGTATTAGCGCATCATTAGGTACACAATTATATGCATCATTAAAATCAGTGTTTTAAAATTCGGATCAGACCGATAAAAATTAAAATCGGTCCGTCTTCCGGTCTGATTTGGATCAATGACCCGGTTTTAGTCAAATTCCGGGTTGATCCGTTGACCACCGATCCAACATGTAACCCGATTAATTGACCAGTTGACTCGATTTTTTATTTTTTATTTTTTACCAAAAAAAATTTAATATTCAAAGTAACCACTTTTATTAATATTGTAACTCACCTTTATTATGTTTTAGTTCATAAAAAACGATATTTTTAAATTTTTTATTAATTACTAATAATATATATTTTTATATATTAATAACGTCATTGTGTCAATAACGGTTCGACCACTGATTGGACCAATGACTCATCCACACGATACCTTTTTGATTTGATAAACGGTTCGATTCTGATAACCTTTATTAAAATACTTATAGATTACATCATCTTGTGGTATTAGTTTAGTTTCGTGTAATAATTTATTAAAAATATTATTTTTTAACAAGAAAATATATTAATTTCACAATGTGTCTCTTAATTTAATTTAATAATAATAAAAGTTTAGTTCGACTCTCACGTTACATATAATCTTATTTAACTAGTAAATAACTTGTGTAAACTAATAAATAATTATACTTCCTCTTTATTCATAGCCTTCTATTATAAAAGCAAGTCTACATCATTTTAAAAGGTGAAATACAAATTCATACTAATATAATTTGAACCAAAATTTGATGTACTAATAACCTAAAATATAATAAAATGATCTTAAGCAGTAATAGAGTTGTAACATCTTATTTAAATAAGGGTTCTTTTTACTAAATAAATGTTTAATATATCACAATTCTATCATCTACTAGTGTAATGGTCTCTTATATACAATAATGTATAAAAAATTAATTCGAATATTCATATGTTATAAAATTATACATACATTTATAAATGTGATTTTTTAAGAATAATTTTAGGCAAATAATATTGCTAGAATAATAAGTTAAAGTGTTAAGAATTAATAAAATAATTATAAAAGTGTCATTAAATATATATTTACTCCAAATATATATATTTTTGGCTTTGATAACATCAATTGCCTAATTTCGTAATTGTTTAATATAAATTTAGAATTTAATGGTGGAAATGTAATGTTAATAGTTATAGTAGAAAAGTAAACGACAATTTATAAATTTATTCAAATTTATAATTCTAATATATATATATATATATGTGTGTGTGTGTGTGTGTGTGTGTGTGTGTGTGTGTGTGACGCCCCCAAAATAGGTATACAACACCCATTCTGAGTCGCCAAATACATGGTACAGAAAGCAAACTACAACTTCAATAATATAATTATCGTGCAAAATACGACAACACATACTGTGAGTTTAAATACAAATATTGTCTTCTAGACAATATCCACACTCAAATAAGTCCTCAATACAATTATTCAAACACTATTTTACAGAAATAGTGAGGATTGCTAAAACATCTTTCTAGAACCATCACTCCATACCCCGACTAGATCCTGCTATGTTCTCACCTCCTGAGAAGAAAAATGGAACAAAAAGGAAAAGGGTGAGTTCAACTAGCCCAGTAAAGAATATTATGACTAAGATAATATACAACAAATTATCATTAGTATTTAACAGGGAAAAATCTGATAGAATATAATCGACAACAAGTTTTAGATCAATAGCTGCAGCGGAAACAGCAAACCATTAGAAGAGTCAAGTAGAGAATGAATAGTAGGGATTCATATTACAGTTTATCCATGATCAATAATACTCCCTCTGTCCCATATTAATTGCTCAGTTTTGACTTTTTTAAGTCAAATTGACTATTTTTAGAATTAATAATTAAGCATATATAAATATATTTCTAAAATTCTAAAAATTAGGATTAGTAATAAATTGTATATACTTTATTTTGGTTATAATCTCTTCACCTATATTTTAGCAAAAATAGTAAAAAGATTAGTTTTAAAAATGGTCAATTTGACTTTAAAAAGTCATAACTGAGCAATTAATTTGGGACGGAGGGAGTACTTCATAATAATCAATTGTGAAGCAGAATTCAAAAATAAAGATCAAAATATGGATACAATCAAAGATAGTACCCATAATAGACATCTTGGACAAAAAGGAAAAATTTTATTTTTCGGTGAATAGTGCCGTATTCGTGAATAGTACCGTATACGTGAATAGTAACCCCGACACAAAAAGTTTTAAATTTGATAAAAACTCATGTTGATATTTCAGCATAATGATATTGAAGAAAATAATATCATTTAAGAAGAAAATAATATCCCTTACCTCAAAATATCAGTACTTCTGGTCGGAATACCGGTATAAGACTGAAAGAAACTTGCTCTGATGAATAGAAACTCTCAAAGTATCTAAATACTCACAAAATACACTCAATAATCTACAGAGAAAAAGAGAGAAAACTTATTTCTGGTGTGATTTTCAATTCTAACTTAGCCCTCTATTTATAAAAAAATGTTAGCACGCCGAAGCAGACTTAACCTGCAACCTGATGGCTTTACCTGCTACTATTCCCACCCAACACATTTGAATAAAAATCTCAGCATATTTCTTCACCAACCAAGAGTGGGGCCCACCAATTCTAGAATTTTCCACCAAAATGATTAACTCCGATAATTCAACAATTTCTGAACCAGTCATCTCGTAAAATTCATAATAAATCATACGTTCATTTTTAACGGTTCAAAATTTGTGGACATATACTCAACTTATATATGTATAACATATCCAAAAATTACCACGATCCAACGGTCTGATTAAAAATTATAACCCCCGCAAAATATCTCAAAAATCCTGATTTTTAATACCTCCATTCCGACAAAAATAATGATAAAAATCTCAACATTAACTCCTTTATTTTTAACCACAAAAATATATCCCTCATTTATATCCACATAAAATAAATATTTCCTTATCATATGAATCAATAATTAATTATTCACAAATAATATTACAGAATCACATTTATGACAACCAGGCTGTTCCCAGGAAAGAGGGGCCTTTCCAATAAGGATTTCTCCTTACTGGCGCGTAATAAGATGACCAAACCTCTCCTTAGACAGAACTTTCTAGACATTGCCAATAATGTTATCTAATAATATTATTCAAATAATATGAATTATTGATCTGAAAAAGGAAAATATTGTGCAGCAACAATTATTGAAACAACAATAATATAAAATATCAACGCAGCAATTATTGAATCAATAAAATAAAATATTGAATAATAACTACTGTAACAATTATTGAGTAGTGCCTTCTTACGTAAGAATTAATAATTGGTGCAATACCGTGTGCTACTGTATTTTAACCACCGGGTATTTCAACAGTATTAACGATAACAACTACGCCGTTATTTATAAACAACTTATACTTGTCGTTTTCTTCATCCAATCGCTTTCCGTTATGGGGCCCACACAAGGCTGCGCCGTCGTACGAATATTTCCCGACAGCAAGAATATTCCAAACGAATATTCCCCGACAAAATGAATATTTTATAACCACTTGCTTATTTTGCAAAATTTGCACATTTCACCCATAATCAAAGTATTATATCAAATTAACCCCTTATTATTCATAATAATATTTAGAGAAAATTTGATTTTATTCATTAATAAGCTGGGGTCTTACAACCTCCCCTCCTTATGAAATTTCGTTCTCGAAATTGACATACGTACCCGATATTTCGAAAAGGTGAGGATACCTCGCTTTATTTCTGATTCTAACTCCCAGGTCATTTCTTCAATAGCATGGTTTCTCCACAAAATCTTAACTTGTGGTATAACCTTTGTGCGTAGGACATGCTATTTCCTATCCAAGATCTTAACAGGTACCTCCTCGTACGTTAAATCTTCAGCTATCTCGTCTGGTTCTAACTCAATAATGTGGTTCGGGTCTTTAACATATTTACGAAGCATAGATATGTGAAAAATATTATGAACACGAGACATGTTTGGAGGTAATGCGAGTCTATATGCCACATTTCCTATTCGCTCAAGAATCTCAAATGGACCAACAAATCTTGGATTGAGCTTTTCTCTCTTCCCAAATCTTGTAACTCTCTTCCATGGTGCAACACGTAACAATACATGATCCCCAATATTAAATTCTACGTCCTTCCGATGAAGATCCGCATAACTCTTTTGTCGATCATGTGCCGTTTATATACGTTGTCGAATCGTTTGGATCTTCTCTGTAGTCATGCGTACCAACTCTGGTCCTAACAATGTTGCTTCACCCACCTCGTCCCAGCATACTGGAGAACAATATTTTCTTCCATACAACGCCTCGAATGGAGCCACACCTATGCTCGCCTGATAACTGTTGTTGTAGGAGAATTCCACCAATTGTAGATACTTATCCCAACTCCCTTTGAGATCTAAGACACAGAGTCTTAATAGATCTTCAAGAGTTTGAATAGTCCTCTCTGATTGTCCGTCCGTTTGAGGATGGTATGCCGAACTGAATCGTAAATCCGTGCCCATAGCTTTCTGCATGCTAACCCAAAATCGTGAAGTGAATTTTGGGTCACGATCTGAAACTATGGATACTGGCATGCCATGCAATCTCACAATCTTGTTCACATACATACTAGCAAGACGTTTAGCGGAATAAGTCTCACGTATCGGTAAGAAATGAGCAGACTTGGTTAATCTATCAACAATAACTCAAATCGCATCTATGCCTTGAGAAACCTTGGGAAGACCTGTAACGAAATCCATGGTAATGTGTTCCCACTTCCATTTCGAGATCTCAAGTGGTTGCAATGGACCCTTTGACACTTGATGCTCCGCCTTTACATGTTGACAAGTTAAACACCTCGAGATAAACTCCGCGATCTCTCTTTTCATATTGCTCCACCAAAATGTATGTCGAAGATCGTGATACATTTTGGTACTCCCAGGATGGATTGCAAATGGTGTGTTGTGTGCCTCCATCATTATTCTATGCTTCAAGTCAAAATCGTTAGGAACACAAAGTCTGGAGTTGACTCGAAGTATTCCTTCTTCATCGATTCTTGCTTCTGGAATAGCACCTTCATGCACTTTCTTCTTCATACGCATCAGCTCTATGTTCGTAGCTTGAGTAGCTTTAACTTTATCGATTAAAGTCGGTTCTACTCGTATATTTGATATCATCATGTGGGTACTTGGAGCCTTCATCTCTATCTCCATCCTTTGCAAGTCATACAAAATAGGCCTTTATGTTAACAACATTGCACTCGTACCCGCATATGATCTTCTACTCAATGCGTCAGCTACTACGTTTGCTTTTCTAGGATGATATTGGATGGTATGATCGTAATCTTTCAACAGCTCGAGCCAACGTCGCTGCCGCATGTTGAGTTCCTTTTGGGTGAAGAAATATTTGAGGCTTTTATGATCTGTATAGATCTCCACTTTCTCCCCATACAGGTAGTGTCTCCAGATCTTCAATGCGAAAACGACTGCTACCAACTCCAAATCATGAGTAGGATAATTCCTCTCATATTCTATGAGTTGTCGCGAGGCATAGGCTATGACTTTCCCATGTTGCATGAGAACATATCCTAACACTTTGCCTAAAGCATCGCTGTAGATAACAAATCCATCCGAACCAGATGGTATTGTCAGAACAGGTGCCGAAATGAGTCTCCTCTTGAGTTCTTGGAAACTCTTCTTGCATTCCTCACTCCATACGAATTTTGTATCTTTTCGAGTTAGCTGAGTTAACGGAGTAGCGATTCGAAAAAATCCTTTCACAAATCTCCGATAATAACCAGCTAAGCCCAGAAAGCTACGTATTTCGGTTACCGACTTCGGTTGCTCCCAACTTTGTATGGCTTCAATCTTCGCCGGATCGACAGATACTCCATGTTTTGACACCACGTGCCCAAGGAATGCTACTTCCTCAAACCAGAATTCGCATTTCTTCAGTTTGGCATATAGCTTATTTTCACGAAGCCTTTGCAATATCAGCTTCAAATGGAGCTCATGATTTTCACGGCTTTTGAAATAGATGAGGATGTCATCAATAAAGACAACAACGAACTGATCCAAATATTCTTTGAATACACGGTTCATCATATCTATGAAGGCAGCAGGAGCATTAGTCAATCCAAAAGACATGACTAAGAATTCATAATGCTCGTACCGAGTTTTGAAGGCAGTCTTTGGAATATCCTCAGTTTTAATCTTCAGCTGATGATATCCAGAACGAAGATCGATCTTTGAAAAGAATTGTGCTCCTTGCAACTGGTCAAACAGGTCATCAATGCGAGGTAGCAGATACCTATTCTTGATAGTGACATGATTCAATTCTCGATAGTCGATACAAAGTCGCATACTCCCGTCTTTCTTCTTTACGAATAAAACAGGAGCACCCCAAGGAGATGTACTAGGACGAATAAAACCGATGTCCTACAACTCTTGTAGTTAGACTTTTAACTCCTGAAGTTCAATAGGAGCCATTCGATATGGGGTTTTAGAAATGGGCTTTGTTCCGGGTTCAAGGTCAATAAAGAATTCAACTTCACGTTCTGGGAGTAGACCAAGAAGTTCTTCAGGAAATACATCGAGAAATTCTCTAACAATAGAAATATTATTCAAATCTGACTTGTCTTTGTTCAAATCCATAACATGGGCTAAGAAAGCTTGACATCCGTTTTTTAATAAACGAATAGCTTTGTGGCTTGATATGACAGTGACTGATTTTAGTGGTTTAGTAGTTTGAATTCGTATGACAGGTTGGTTAGGAATATGAAAACTAACAACCTTACGAAAACAATCAATTTTAGCATGATAAGTGGTTAACCAATCAATTCCTAAAATCACATCAAAAGTAAGTATCTTTAAAGAGATAAGATCAACAGGTAATGTGATGGTGCCAACTTGGATTAAGCAAGATTTATAAACTGTAGATGTAACAAAGGTTTCACCCAACGGAGTTTCAACAGATAAGTCAAAGGTCAATTTCTCCGGAGTCAAGTTCAAATGTTGAGCACAAGCAGGAGAGATAAAAGAATGGGTAGAACCGGTATCTAGTAAAGTATAAACTTCACAAGAAATCAAGATTAACTTACCCGTGATCACCTCGTTCGGGTTTCTCGCGTTTTGGCCAGTCACGACAAACGCTCTTCCAGGAACCGCTGATTTTGACTTATCCGGGACAACTTTTGGAGTCACCATCCCCGCTGAACTTGGTTTTGCTACAGAACACTCTCGAGCTATATGACCCTCCTTTCCACAGTTATAACATACCTTAGATTGTTGTGGGCAGTTTGGGCTGATATGTCCCTCTTTCCCACATTTGTAACATACGACCGGTGGTCGTTCTCCTCCCCTAGAAACAGTTGATGTTTGTGCTGACGTCTTCACATTATCATTGTTGTACCTTCTCTTCTTGAAATCTCCTCCTGACTCGCTCCTTTTATTATCACGACCACGGTTACCACTAGAGTGGTTACCGCTTTTGTCCGAATATTTTTCTCCCTGCTGATTTTCATTACTTCGATGACTGCTGCCACCGGTATGACCCTGGTTGTGGTCCCTCGGTTGCACATACTCATTATCTCGCTCTAATAATTGAGCCCTGTTTACAACATCTGAATATAAAGAAAATTTATGAGAGATAAGATATTGTCGAATCTCGGGTTTTAGACCTCTCAGAAACATCCTTGTCATTCGTTCCTCATTTTCGACCAAATGAGGTGCAAACCTGGATAACTCTGCAAACTTCACCTCGTACTGGGACACCGTCATGTTATTTTGTTCCAGTCTGATAAACTCCACCTCCTTCATATGACGAATACTTTCAGGAAAGTACTTGTCATTGAACAGTTTTTGAAATGTTTCCCAGGACATATTGAGTGCGTCAGGCTGGGTACGCTCCACAGACTCCCACCAGTAGTCTGCCTCACCGCGGAACATAAAAGTGACGAATGGAACCTTCTGTTCCTCCGTGCATCCCAAGACATCAAATATCTTGGTAATTTGCTTGACCCACGTTTCCGCCATGATCGGATCCGGCTTTCCCTTAAATTCTGGTGGTCCCAATTCTTTGAACTGCTTGGCTGTGACAAACCGCGCGTTGTTATCATTTTCACCTGTATTCTGCACACGAGTCTCCCTCGTCTGATTTTGCATGAACTGCAAAAAGCTCCTAAACATTCCATCATTCATCGTTTGCTCGGTAACGTTGTTTACAGGAGGAATATTGCATTCCTGTTGCACGTTCTCCTGGGTGGTGATCAAAGGTGTCTCCACGGTCTGATTTACTCTATTATTAACGTTCTCAGCTGCCATTCTTAAATACTGCCATAAAACAAGGGTTAATAGTCATGTCATATATTATCCTTATACTCTGACCGACCAAATAAACTTAGTCAGATCATACTAGCGAAGGAATTCTCCGTCTCTCCCCTCCTAGTTCTTGTCTCACATCTCAGCCAAGGATCATATCCCTAAGCTCTGATACCAACTGTGACGCCCCCAAAATAGGTATACAACACCCATTCTGAGTGGCCAAATACATGGTACAGAAAGCAAACTACAACTTCAATAATACAATTGTCGTGCAAAATACGACAACACATACTGTGAGTTTAAATACAAATATTATCTTCTAGACAATATCCACACTCAAATAAGTTCTCAATACAATTATTCAAACACTATTTTACAGAAATAGTGAGGACTGCTAAAACATCTTTCTAGAACCATCACTCCATACCCCGACTAGATCCTGCTATGTTCTCACCTCCTGAGAAGAAAAATAGAACAAAAAGGAAAAGGGTGAGCTCAACTAGCCCAGTAAAGAATATTATGACTAAGATAATATACAACAAATTATCATTAGTATTCAACAGGGAAAAATCTGATAGAATATAATCGACAACAAGTTTTAGATCAATAACTGCGGCGAAAACAGCAAACCATTAGAAGAGTCAAGTAGAGAATGAATTCTACTATCTTCTAAGATTTAAAAGTCCATCATCAATATTTTATCCCTGTAACATCAATTAATAATCATCTTTATCCAAATATTCATCTTTGCACTACAGGCCAAAGATATTCATTTGTATCACCTGTCAGTCATGTTCATCTCAACACCAGTTCATCTTTGCACTACAGGCCAAATATATTCATCAAGTAATCATACATCTTTGCACTACAGGCCAAAGATATTCAGTAATATCATCATTTAGGACAGAGGATGATGAAAAATATCTTAAAGAAAACGAATCCAGTGAGACAGAAGGACAAATAGTAGGGATTCGTATAACAGTTTATCCAAGATCATTAATACTTCATAATAATCAATTGTGAAGCAGAATTCAAAAATAAAGATCAAAACATGGATACAATCAAAGATAGTAACCATAATAGACATCTTGGACAAAAAGGAAAAATTTTATTTTTCGGTGAATAGTGTCGTATTCGTAAATAGTGCCGTATACGTGAATAGTAACGTATACGTGAATAGTAACTCCGACACAAAAAGTTTTTAATTTGATAAAAACTCATGTTGATATTTCAGCATAATGATATTGAAGAAAATAATATCATTTAAGAAGAAAATAATATCCCTTACCTCAAAATATCAGTACTTCTGGTCGGAATACCGGTATAAATCTGAAAAAACTTGCTCTGATGAATAGAAACTCTCAAAGTATCTAAATACTCACAAAATACACTCAATAATATAGAGAGAGAAAGAGAGAAAACTTGTTTCTGGTGTGATTTTTAATTCTAACTTAGCCCTCTATTTATAGAAAAATGTTAGCACGCCGAAGCAGACTTAACCTGCAACCTGATGGCTTTACCTGCTACTATTTCCACCCACCACATTTGAATAAAAATCTCAGCACATTTCTTCACCAACCAAGAGCGGGGCCCACCAATTCTAGAATTTTTCACCAAAATGATTAACTCCGAAAATTCAACACTTTCTGAACCAGTCATCTCGTAAAATTCATAACAAATCATACGTTCATTTTTAACGGTTCAAAATTTGTGGACATATACTCAACTTATATATGTATAACATATCCAAAAATTACCACGATCCAACAGTTGGATTAAAAATTATAACCCCCGCAAAATATCTCAAAAACCCTGATTTTTAATACCTCCATTCCGACAAAAATACTGATAAAAATATCAACATTAACTCCTTCATTTTTAACCACAAAAATATATCCCACATTTATATCCACATAAAATAAATATTTCCTTATCATATGAATCAATAATTAATTATTCACAAATAATATTACAGAATCACATTTATGACAACCAGGCCGTTCCCAGGAAAGAGGGGGCTTTCCAATAAGGATTTCTCCTTACTGGCGCGCAATTAGATGACCAAGCCTCTCCTTAGACAGAACTTTCTAGACATTGCCAATAATGTTATCTAATAATTGTAACGCCCCCAAAATAGGTCCATTCCATCCAACCCATTTTGAGTCGCCAAATACATGGTACAGATAACAACTACAACTTTATTACAACAATTATCGTGCAAAATACAACAACACATAAGCTATGTGTCAGCACCTCACAAAGATACCTATCATCTTGCCACCGCAGAACGGCGTCCCCTACGGAGAGTCTGGCTTCGGTGCATCCCCCATCAACAGGAAGTCACCAGCGAGAGGCTCGGGGCTCTTTACTTATGGCTCTGATACCAACTGTAACTCATGTCCCAACCTTGGATAGCACGTCACAATGACACCTTACATAAAGGTATAGTCAAAAACTGTTTTAGAAATTAGAATCTTTGGGAAGTGCTCAAGAAAACCCTCGTACATGGGAGGCCATGCTTCTAGGTTATGATAGATATCATATGGACACAGAATTATCCTTGGTTGACCCAATAGACCCCAAAGAAAAATGAGAAGATTACTATCATATTCTTTCCAATGGTGAGTCTTCTCTTGACATATCATTATCTCCACTGTCTTTAATCGTGAATTATACTTCAAACAAACACCAAGATTATATAGGTAGTGCTCGTAGATATACTCAGCAAGTGGATGAGCACATCCCTGTCTTATGATGACACGAGATTGTATGTCGTTAGACATCTTGTATGATAGTGGCAAAACACCCTTCCAACATTGGATTCGCTTCACCCTAGATGATTCACCAAATATAACTACTAAATGATGACCACCGTTCTATTCTCCTGTTACCTCCGCTCGACCCAGCTACACTCTTATTACCTGAAAGGAATTGTGAAATAGAAGGGTGAGCACAACTAGCTCAGTAAAGAATATCATGACTAAAGATAATTAAATTATCAATAGCCTTCATCAATAATAAATCAGAGATTTAGAACATATGGTAGATGATAAAATTTTTCAACCATAGTTACAGCGGAACGAGCAATCCATTAGAAGAGTCAAATAGACTACAAAGTTTATTATCTTCTCCATGTTAAAAGTCCACCAACAATGTTTTATCCCTGTAACATCAATCAACAATTCTTGTCCACAATCACATGTATAACTCATAATCATATTTGTAGTTCTAAATTCCTCTTCTCATCCAGAACAAGATAATTTTTATCACTTGTCTTTACCTGAAACATCAAAGATCATGGTTATACCAAATCACAGTTCCTGTTCATAATCATATTAATAATTTCATCTTTGCACTACGGGCCAAAGATATTCATCAACAACTCATCTTTGCACTACAGGCCAAAGATATTCCTCAACAACTCATATTTGCACTACAAGCCAAATATATTATTATCTCAAAGAAATATATAATCATTTCAGAATTTATATAACCAATAATTATAACCACGTTGATCATTTCACCTTTGCACTTAAGCTAAAGATATTCAATTATAAATTCAATGGTCATGATCATACCAGTCAACAATTCAACTTTGCACTACTGGCCAAAGAGAACCCATAGTCATGATCGTACCAAAAATCTACCCATCTTTACACTCAAGTCAAAGAGAAATATCATCATTAGGGTTATAAAAATGTTATATATGATAATAAAAAAATAATATGATCAACATATAGTTTTAATCTCAAGAGTAATATTCATAAATTAACTATAATTTGGTTAGAAAAAGAAACCAATTTTGTCATGAATAGTAACTCGTGAATAGTAACCCATGAATAGTAACTCGTGAATAGTAACTCGTGAATAGTAACTCATGAATAGTAACTCGTGAATAGTAACTAGTGAATACTAACTCATGAATAATAACTCGTGAATAGTAACTCGTGAATAGTAACTCATGAATAGTAACTCATGAATAGTAACCCCGACATGAAAAGTTCCAAATTTGATAAAAAGTTCAGATCAATACTTCGGCATAATGATATTGAAGAAAATAATATCATTTAAGAAGAAATAACATCCCTTACGACAATATCCCTTACTATCCCTTACCTCAAAAGAGCAGTACTCCTGACTGGAATAACGCTGAACGAACTTGCACCGTATAGCAACACTCAAGATATCAAAATACTCACAAGAATACACTCTATAATATGGAGAGAGAAATAGAGAGAAAACTTCAGTTTCTGGTGTGATTTTCAATTCTAACCTAAGCACCCTATTTATAGGAAATTGCTTAGAACACCAAAGCAGAAAATTTAATATAATATTAATATATATATATAAATTTTCAAGCCCACCTTTGAAAATCAGAATTCAACACATTTTAACAACCAGTGGGCCCCACCATCTCACAAAAAAACGTTTTTCTCAAAATAATTAACTTAAACTCTCAAAAATCAATTATTTCGGAACTTCAGAACTTCAATAATTCATAATAAATAGCCCTTTGATCAGAAAATTTGAATCTCGCGATTTTTTATAGAAAATTCAATTCTCTACAACTTTGCAGAAGAAAGTTTTTTCAAATTCCAAACAGAAATTGACCGAAATCCACAAACGGGCGATTTTATAGTCAATAATAAATTTTCGGTCAAGAATTGTGTACACAAAACATGTGTTAATCATTTAATGCCACAAAAATACGCTTCCTCCTCTTATACTCATATATCTCACATTCATTGAAAAAATATCACCATCAATATATTATTAAAATAATATATTTAAATGAATTATTTTATCAGAAAAAGATAAAATATTAATTTTCAACAATTGTCACATTAAATTTTTTTTTTCCATCTATATCCACATAAAATCAATATTTTTCTCATCATATAAATAAATAATTAATTATGCACAATTAATATTACAGAATCACAGTACTGGCAATCAGGCCGTTCCCAGGAAAGAGGGGGCTTTCCAATAAGGATCTCTTCCTTACTGGCGCGCAATTAGATGACCAAACCTCTCCTTAGACAGAACTTTCTAGACATTGCCAATAATATTATCTAATAATATTATTCAGATAATATGAATTATTGCTCCGATAATAGAAAATACTGTGTAGTGACAATTATTAAAACAACAGTAATATAAAATATCAACGCAGCAATTATTGAATCAATAAAATAAAATACTGAACAGTAATTACTGTAATAATTATTGAGTAATGCCTTCTTACGTAAAAATCAATAATTGGTGCAATACCGTGTGCTACTGTGCAACAACGCGTATTACTGTGTTTTAACCACCGGGTACTCCAACAGTGTTAACGGTAACAACTACTCCGTTATTTATAAACAACTTACTCTTGTCGTTTTCTTCATCCAATCGCTTTCCGTTATGGGGCCCACAAAAGACTACGCCGTCGTACGAATATTCTCCGACAGTAAGAATATTCCATGACCAAGCGAATATTCCCCGACAACAATGAATATTTTATAACCACTTGTGTATTTCGAAGAGAAAAAAAAATTCATATATCACCCTTAACTTTAACATTTATCAATTTAACCATTTACTAAATAGTAATTATAAGAAAAATTGAATACTTTTATTTCATAAAATTCGGGGTCTTACAATAATATTATTCAAATAATATGAATTATTAATCTGATAAAGGAAAATACTGTGCAGCAACAATTATTGAAACAACAATAATATAAAATATCAACGCAGCAATTATTGAATCAATAAAATAAAATATTGAATAATAACCACTGTAACAATTATTGAGTAGTGCCTTCTTACGTAAGAATCAATAATTGGTGCAATACCGTGTGCTACTGTATTTTAACCACCGGGTATTCCAACAGTATTAACGGTAACAACTACGCCGTTATTTATAAACAACTTATACTCGTCGTTTTCTTTATCCAATCACTTTCCGTTATGGAGTCCACACAAGGCTGCGCCGTCGTACGAATATTTCCCGACAGTAAGAATATTCCAAACGAATATTCCCCGACAAAATGAATATTTTATAACCACTTGTTTATTTTGTAAAATTTACACATTTCACCCATAACTAAAGTATTATATTAAATTAACTCCTTATTATTCACAATAATATTTAGAGAAAATTTAATTTTATTTATTAATAAGTTGGAGTCTTACAATATGTTTGTAATATTAGAATAAATTAAAATAAATATATTTCTAATTTTACAAAGGAAGGAAGATGCAAATAAAATTTCCGGATTTGGTTAGAGTGCAGCTGAAAACCAACTTCACCACGTTAAATTATATAATTTTTTATTACATCAAAGTTATAGTATTGATAATGAAAAATTATACTATAAATTAGTATATTGTCTTCACCCTGACCAAAACCAAAATTTCCTAAATACTACAAAAAAATTGGTTAAGAGTAGAATACACGCGCTCAATGGCGACTGAAGATATAGCCTCACCCTCAGTCTCCTTCACTCCCATCACTCATCAGTAGTAATCAGCCCAGCAATATTGCCTTGGATTGGCCAACAGAGAGAGTTTATTTAAGTGAAAAACACTGAAAACACACACATTCCCACACACAAGAATACAGAGAGATCTTTCTTCTTCTTTTGTACCTGACATTGGGAGGGAAAACAAAAACTCTGTTTAGAATCCAAAGCCCTGTTGTAATATCAAAAATAAAGATTTTGAACAGGGAGAAATATAGATTAGTTCAGAGCAGCTGCTCTATACCAGAGAAACTTGTATTCCAGTATTCCTTCAATTTTAGAGAGAGGGGGACAATTTCTGGAGAGAGAAAAAGAAAATGTTTGCAGCTGAAAATGGACTCAAGGGAGACCCACGACTTCAAGCAATTTCTGAAGCAATTAGAGTCATTCCTCACTTCCCAAAGCCAGGTTTTCTTTTCTGGGTGGCCTATTTTTTTTTAACTTTTTAATTTTTATTTTTGTCAATTTTTTGTATGCTTTTGGAAAAGTTTTGAGTAATGGGTATTTTGTCTTGATTAATTTCCCAAAGCATGGTTTTTTTCCCTCCCCTTTTCTTCTCTGGGTGGCCTAAATTTTTTTTCTTCTTGATTTTCTCAATTTTTGTTTTATGTTCTTATAAATGTTGTATGTATGTAGGAGTAATGGGTATTTTGTCTTGATTAATTTCCCAAAGCAAGGTTTTTTTTTTCTCCCCATTTATTTTCTGGGTGGTCTAATTTGTTTTTCCTTTATTTTTTCAAAATTTTAATATGTTTTTGGGAATGTTCTGTATGTAGAAGTAATGGGTATTTTGTCTTGATTAATTTTTTTTCTTCTTGATTTTTCCACTTTGTTAATATGTTCTTAGAAATGTTCTGTATGTAGAAGTAATGGGTATTTTTTCTTGATTAATTTCCTATATCCAGGTCTTTTTTCTCCCATTTTTTTCTCGGTGGCTTAGTTTTATATATATATATATATATATATATATATATATATATATATATATATATATATATACATATACGTTTTTGGAAAAGTTTTGTATGTAGAAGTAATAACTATTTTTGTCTAAATTAATTTCAGGAATAATGTTTCAAGATATAACAACTTTGTTACTGAATCCCAAGGCCTTCAAGGATACTGTGGACATCTTTGTTGATAGGTACAGAGACATGGGCATCTCTGTTGTTGCTGGTACTCTCTCTCTCTCTCTCTTGTTTAATTTTCTTGGTCAGTTTTTTTTTTGTTTATATATTTGTTGTTTTTTATTTTTTATTTTCTGCATTTATAGTGTAGCATTATTGGAGGATTTATTTTTTTAAAAACTTACTGGAGGGATTAAAATGTATGACAAATTTTAGTTTTTTTCATAGTTTATCTTGTTTCTGTCAAGTAGATCAGCAGATGAGCAATTTTGGGTTATCTAGTCAGTTTGTATAAAATCTTTCTGATCTTGTACCCTTATTTTTTGTGTGAAAAGGACCTTTCAAAAATATCAAGTTTTATATTTAAAATTTCACTTCCATTGTTCTGTAAGGCATAATTATTTCTAATTTTTGGTTCTCCCCTCAACTCTATTTGGGTTTTTTGAACCCATTAACCTGTCATGGTTTTGTTGGAGAATAACACAATTGTTTAAAAAATTCTGAAATTTTCAGTATTAATTGCTAAATTGGAATTGTTACCTCCAGATTTTTTTATGTTATGATATTATTTTGTTGGGTCCTGACTCGTGAGTGGAATACAAATTGTCCGGAACTCAGAAATCTTGTTCTGTTAATCTGTGATTGTTCAGTAAAACTTCAACTCCTACTTTCTTTGAAGATAGTTCTGACCAGGGTTTTTATTCTTAATTTGTCATTTTTATGGTTCATTCTTCCACTGCTTTGTGAATTTTGAGTTACACTGCTTGGCTGATTTGACTGATTTCTTCCTAATCCTTTTCCCTCTTCAAAATGTTCACTTTACAAATGCAACAGCTTGCGTTTTGTTTGTTCAGCTGCATAAGAAGTAGTTCCATAATTATGTCTTTGCTACAATCCCATTTCCCTTCATCTTGTTTAACCCGTGTTCGTTACTCGGGCATTTTCTTATAATTTGACCACTTATCATTTCTTGCAATAGGTTATTGTCGAAAATTCAAAATAGTCATAATTATGACTTTGCTCTTTATGTTTTCCTATAAGGAATGCCTTATTCATCTATATTTCTTATTTTATGGTTCAGTAGATCTATATTCTGTTAGAGAATTCCCATATTCAGACAATTAGAAGACAACTTTTTAACAAAAGCCTAGACTTTGATGCAAGTTTAAGACCTAGCTTTTGCGAAGTTGTGGACTATTAATAGCATGATGCATTCACATGTAGGAAACTTGAAAATACAGTGACCATGGGCTTCCATTGATCTGTATTGCAATGATCTTGCACTGCCATCAATCTGTAATACAGTGACCTTGCACTACCATCAATCTACATGCGGAAAACTTAAAACTAATGACTATGATGTTGCACGACCATCAAATACTGAATTTACACCAGAAAAGATTGTTTTTTAGGGTCAATTAAGTAATTTCCAATGTGGTGTAGGTGAAACATGTTTCTCTAAGTGGAGGGCTTATGATTTATGTGCCGTATCTTTTTCAAGAAATAGTTTCTTTTGACCTTTACCGTGTTTGTAGACCTTTATGTTGATATCAATGACAGGCACAACTATGTGTATTTATCACTATGCCTTTAATGCCAATCTGGAGGTGCACCAAAGAACTCTGTGCTAAACTGGGGTATTGTGGCCATATATTATATAGGAAAGAAACAGGCATATTTATTGTAAGAAATGTACGGTTAGCACGAGGTTTCTTAGTGTTTTTCTTGGCACTTCTGGCCTAGTTGAGTAATATCTTATGTGTTAAAAAAGCATTGTTTTACGTATATATGCTTGTTTGTTGGAAGGGTTTCTCATGTTACCAATTTATTGCAGGAATTGAAGCCAGAGGATTCATGTTTGGTCCATCTATTGCTTTAGCTATTGGTGCAAAGTTTGTTCCATTACGTAAACCTGGAAAATTGCCAGGTATACTCATTCTTTGTGTAATTCAGAATTGGGTAGTGCTTTGATTTTTTTCCTTTTTCTTCTTTTATTAGCAAGAAAATGGACTGATCTCGTTGGTAGTATACAGTTCGATTGCTCCTTTAACTTATTCAATTAAAGAAATCTTAGTTTTAACAACAGTTTTTTTGGAATAAAATACTGAGTTTGAATCAGAAAAAGACTGTTAATACCTTTCAAGAAGTCACATAAATATACCTACGAGAGTTTACTAAACTTTTTGGCATGCCAAGCTATTGAGTTTCCTCTTTAGAATCAATACATTTTCTGCACCCTTTAATTTATAGGAGCTAGTTCTTGTAATATGCTATTCCATCTTCTTAAACGAAGGTTAATGTTAAGAACCAGAGGAGTAGAGGGACACACATACTCATGCTTCTGTTGAACGGTTTGATTAATACCTTTTCCAAAAGATGAATTTGGAAACTTATTTTTCTATTGTATGTACTTGTTATAATATACAAAACGCATATAGTAGATGTAATTTTTAAATTTAATATGTACACTACCGAAATAGAAAATCTTTTAAGGCTTAACAAATTCATTTGAAGTATTTTACAGCTTCAAATCCTTTATTAAAATTGATGCGGTAGAGATCTGATTTCGCATGGGTAGGGGCCTAGACCCCTAGCCAAATCTAGGTATTAGAAAACCTGCCTAGGGTCTGGGCGGGGATTAAGTGGACATAGGCAGGGATTTTTAAAACACCGGGTGTTATTCCCTGAATTGTGGGAATTCATGCAATAATTTATTTTTTGGGGGGATAAATAATAAACTGCCTTTCTGATATATAAAAAACTGAATTTGCAGGCCAAGTAATATCAGAAGCATATGAGCTAGAGTATGGTACTGATTGTTTAGAGATGCACGTTGGTGCTGTTCAGCCAGGGGAACGGGCAGTGGTTATTGATGATTTGGTAGCCACTGGTGGTACTCTTTCTGCAGCAATAAATCTTTTAGGTAAGGGGATGATCAGACTGTTATCTTTGTCCTTTGTTATTATCTCTTCTAATGAACAGCATATATATTGTTTTCCAGAGCGTATGGAGGCTGAAGTGGTTGAATGTGCCTGTGTTATTGGGTTGCGTGAAGTCAAGGTAATTTTTGAACAATTATAACTTTTGCTAGTCTTTTCTCACTTCAATGCCAGTTTCTTTCTATAAAGTTTGCTATTTGTTGATTGGTCACTAGTGTAAACTATTATCAAAAAGTGAATTCGTTAATAGTTGGACTAGATGTACACTTTTCAGCGATACCTATCTATTGCTCGTGCCAAATATTTTTTTTACTACTTCAGTTTTAACTCAAAATTAACCAACTGCAAGTGTCAAGCTGCCAATTTTCATAAAGCTGATTACAATCGAAAGCGTAAAAAGGGACTAAAATCTAGTTTGCACATTGGCATCTATATTGATAGTCTATATCACGTTAATGGCCTAGAAAGACTGACAATTGAACCAGCATGATGGAGAAATTCATTTGGTTAAACTTATTTCATTTCAACTGGCCGTAACATGATTTGGTGGTTGTGTCGTCACGTTAGAAAGCTGCAATATTTATTTCAAATCATTGCCTTTCATAGTTTGTTTTTGACTCGTAGTACATCCTGAAAGGCTCAAGTGCCGTTTGTCTGATACTGCTGTATCTGAAGGTTTGACATTCTGAATTGAATTGCTACAATGGCTGAGTTGCTGTCTAATTCAGTGATAATAAAAACACACAAAGCTTACATACAAGTAGACCTCACAATATAGTTGGTTAACTGTTAGAATCAAATGGGTTGGTTAACTATTTTTATTTATTTAAGTTAGATAAATTTTGGACCCATATTTATAAAAAGAAATATGGGCCCAAACCGGTTCATTTTTCATATATATATAAACTGCACCTTGTCTAGCTATCCCCAATGATTGAACATAAGAAAATATGTTTGGGCTGTAAAGTAAACTAATGCTGCTTTTGTGTGGATTTCATATTTCATAAACTAATGATGCTTTTGAAGTATACATTTAACTTTTTTTTTTTTCACGCTTTGAAACTTACATTAAATTCACAACTTACACTCTATGTTCTACCAAAATAATTTAACTTTTAAATTATAAATATTAGAAATATATATTTATTTTATGTTCAATAAAAAAATTGTTAATTTAAAAATAATAATATAATAATTAAATTATTATGACAATATGTCATTATATACCCAGATCAATAAAAATATTATAGCCTCCGATCTAAAATTAGACATTTTGAGTCAATTCGCGAAATCTTAAAATTCGAAATTGATATGAAGTTATTTAATTTTAATACAAACAAATATAATAATTGTAAACTAATTATAAAGTACTATTAATTATCATCTTTGTTGTCTCCAAAACTTGAACGAAATTATATAAATTTGGAATTTTAGGACTTTGCGAATTGCCTTTAAAAAGTCAAAATGTATCTCTAATTTTTGGTGTCTATTTATGAAAATATTTAACCTTTGGACCATTATCCCAAACTTTTACTTTAACTTGTAAAGGTTAATATAGGTCTTGGAAAATGTTAGTGCATTGAAATTCTTGAAGTGACTTCCATTTTGGGCGAGAGAGGATTTTTACTATGATATGTGGCTGCTGCAGTTCTGTTAGACTGAGGGGAGGAAGAGAGTCCAGCTATAGATATTGTTAGCGCAGATATAATGCCAATCAATTGGATGCCGTTATTCCTGTTAAGTTAACATTGAAAAACAGAAGCCTGCATAAAAAGAAGGCAAACTTGGGAATAATTCCAAAATTTTCAAATCATAGATGTTCGTATGTAAGGCCATATTCAGGCTTTGCGTCAAAGGTTTCGTGTTATTACGTGTCGTATAAAATAAATTTGTAATTGTATTTTGAACAAATGGCGCATGTAGTTTTCTTATATTGGATTAACCACTCTGTTTTAGGTAATGTGGTTCGCGTATCAAAAGTTGCACAATGCAGTAAACCTAGAGTAAAGTTACAAACCTGTTCAGCTATGAATGATTGGTTTGTTTAAGTCTTCAAGATATAGGATAATTTTTGTTTTACTCGCTACTACTATGTAATAAAATACCTCGTGTTGACATTCATTTGGAACAAACTGGGGTGCCTCTACTCAACCTCGTTCCCATCTCATTTCTTTAGTGTAGCAACTTCTTCTACTTCGCCCTTCGCTCCTCTTGGGGGGCTTGGGTTCATGAAAGCACCGAAAGGTGTATGATCTTATGTGCCACCCGTGAAAGGCGTCTTTATTTGTCTTGGTTGATTCAAATGGAGCTAAAACATATGATTTCTATATTTGTCTTGGTTGATACAAATGGAGCTCAAACATATGATTTCTAAGCGTTTATTTTTCTTCCAATAAGTACTACTCACACTTGTACCTTTCAGGGACAACGCAGGCTAAATGGAAAGCCATTGTATATTCTTGTGGAGCCACGACAAACAGAACACTGTTGTTAAGGTACAACAATATGCTTCCATAAACGAAGACTCAATTTTTAGAAATGATATTTACATGTTCATAGGGTTCCTCGTGTTTACGTGCCTGTTGGATTATTATTAAGATAAAAACTTTTAGTCTGTGATATCAAGTAAATTCTTCCTTCTCCTCACTAGTTATTTATTATTAATTATTATTCTACTCTTTTCTATCGGCAGATCTACGAGTACTTGGACTGTATTTCTGGGGAAAATATGATTCTCGGGCAATTATTTACTTAGCTTCTTAGCCGAATTCCGGTTTAGCTCTTGGTGTTCTTCCTGAAATCCCACCCTTTTGTTTGTCTTTACACATCATTTATTTTGTATAAATTCTTTTCACTGATGACTTGAAACATTCAGGAGGTTTTAGGATTCATGGAAAACTTTTAATGGGTGAATTTGTTGAAGTTTATGATTTGACGTCCATATTTTATTTCTGAATTCGTTGGAGCAAGTTTATGCTGCTGGATTAAATAATCACTTTGTTTCAAAATTAGAGATATATTTTTTTTAGTCTATTTCAAAATTAGAGATATATTAATTATAAAGTGATATGATGTTCTTAATTTGTTATTATTTTTTTATTATCATTTTCAATATCAAATAATCATAGTTGAATTCTTTGTTAATATTAAGGTTATATTTGAAAATATAAAATTATTTCTAAAAGTCTGTTATGTAAATATATTTTTAATTTTAGAACATCTTAGAGATGGTATAAGTTCAGATAATTTTATGTTTCTTTATTCTCTAATACAATTTAGCATCCAAACAAGGATGTTTATATAATATATATTCCCATGGTCCAACTTTATGTGGTCAAGCCAATTTGAGATTTTTAGGCAACTGATATTTCTTTAACATAAAATGATATTTTTATAATAAAATTATCGTTATAGATTTTATAATAATATTTTTATTATGAAAATATCGTTTTTTTATTATGAAAATATCAATTTCCTCTTTGTATTTGAGTTTTGAGTTTCTATAAAGAACATAGGGTAAATTAATTATTGATTTTGATTTATTAGTTGAGTCCTCCATCTAATTTGTAACATAGATACATCCTTCATTTGTTTTTTATTTTTTTATTTTATTTTTGTTGTTGTAAAACCTTTTCTTCCTCTCTTCTGCATATAGCTCCATTTTGAGAGGTTCCTAATAGATAATTATTCTATATTATTTTATATGGCTGGCTAGTTTTATTTTTATTTAAGCAATATAAATTGAGGAGAAAGTTAAGTGGCTAAATCATTTGGCTAGGAATTATGTCATGATTATAACCTTTTGTGTGAATGAACAAAGTTGCATGATACTCTTGAAGAATCATAATTGCGTGATTTGTTAAGACATAGCAAATTATTTACGAGTAATTAAGTTGTTCATCCTCCTAGTGGCATTGAGTTCGCAAAATAAGACATGTAAATAATTTTAAAATTAAATAACATAAATTAATGTTGTGATATTGGAATTTGGACATTACTAAAATATTCAAATATGAATGGATTAAAAATTGTTTTTGTACTATCTATTTTATGTAAGAATGGGAGGGATATATATATATATATATATATATATATATATATATATATATACACACACACACACACACGGAGAGTCTCTAAAGCGAACCTTAAAAAGCGAACCAAAGACGAACCGTCATCTTTGGTGTCTATGGCGACGGTTCGACCCGTCGCCAAAGACTACATGCCTATGGCGACGGATCGAACCATCGCCATAGACACTAAAGACGACAGTTCGTCTTTGGTTCGCTCTTTAAAGTTCGCTTTAGAAACGGACCGTATATATATATATATATATATATATATATATATATATATATATATATAGTCCGGATCTTAAGCTCACCCCTTATCCAACTCACCCGAACTCACCCCCTTTAGCGACGGACCCGGCGACGATTCGGTCATACAACCGTCGTCTATACTTTTAGCGACGGACAATATATAGCGTCGCAAAAAGTATAGATAACAGTTGTATGAACGAACCGTCGTCGGGTCCGTCGCTAAATGGACGGTGAGCTCGGGTGAGTTAAATAATGGGTGAGCTTAATATCCGGACCGTGTGTATATATATATATGTAATTCCTTTCTAAAAAGGTCATTTGTTGACGATTTTCTATATTCTTGAAATTTGTTTAGTTGGGATATACTATGCGTCCACTTGTTCATTTAAACCTACGCCATAACTTTTGGGTTATGATATATATATATATATATATATATATATATATATATATATATATATATATATATATATATGAAAGGTTTAAAAATGATGATTGTTATTCAATGTAAATGTTACAATATAAATAGCTACACGTATGAGAAGCTAAAACAAGGATAAAGATAGACCAAGTCTATACATACCTATACAACAACTTAGAGATAATAACTATGTCAACAGTCTATACATATCTATACAACAACTGAGAGATAATAACATAGATTATGTCAACTCTTATCTCTAACATGCCCCCGTAAGACGGACGATCTGTCTGATAGTCCGATCTTGGATACTAGAAGATCAAGTTGAGGTCGTGACAGCGGCTTGGTAAGAAAGTCAGCTAGCTGATCACCTGTGAGAACATGAATGACACGAAGTGTACCATTTTGTACTTGTTCTCGAATAAAATAATAAGCAAGAGCTAAGTGTTTCATCTTTGAATGGAACATCGGATTGGCACCGAGATGCGTGGCACTAAGATTGTCACAGTAGATGACTGGAGTATGCACAAGATTAACACCCAACTCAGTGGATGATCGGGCCAATGATTTTTACTTTTTGGAACTCCATGTAAGAGGATTACGACCAAGAAATACTACATGACCCATGGTGAAAGTGTAATCATCTTTGTCACCGGCCCAATCCGCATCAGAAAAGGCTTGAAGGTGAAGTGGTGAGTCACTATAAATGTTGATACCCTTGTCCAAGGTACCACATAAGTAGCGCATGAGGCGTTTTAAGGCTGCCCAATGGTCACTCCTTGGCTTATGCATGAATTGAGAAAGCTTG
Source organism: Panax notoginseng (assembly GCA_016801055.1). NCBI lineage: Eukaryota > Viridiplantae > Streptophyta > Magnoliopsida > Apiales > Araliaceae > Panax > Panax notoginseng. The sequence continues at coordinate 56,239,720 of CM029020.1, read as the reverse complement.
TTAATGGCAAAGGCGACGTCGGGTCTCGTCAAAGTGAGATACTGTAGACCACCAATAACAGCTCTATACTCTGTTGGTGATTCAAGAATGTCGCCGCCGGAGGTGGATGATAGCCTATGAGTGACAATCAAGGGAGTTGGAGTGGGCTTAGCATGGAGCATACTCACTCGATCCAGAAGATCAATAATGTATTTCCTTTGGCTGAGAAATAACCCCTTGCTCGTAGGCATGACTTCAACACCTAGAAAGTACGATAATGCACCAAGATCCTTCAATAAAAATCTGTTAGCCAAGCTTGTAATGAAGAAATCAAGGTTAGTAGCATTAGGACCAGTTACAATAATATCGTCCACATGCACAATTAAATAAATTGGTGTAGTAGCATGGTGCAAAATAAAGAGTGAGGTATCGGCCATGGATCGCTTGAAGCCAGTACTTAGGAGGAAGTTTGTGATGTAGTGTACCAAGCCCGAGGTGCTTGTTTGAGCCCATATATCGCCTTTCGTAATTTACACACACGGTCGGGGAGTGCCATATCAACAAAACCTGGAGGTTGTGACATGTAAACGTCCTCATGTAGCGTTCCATGAAGGAATGCGTTGTTGATATCAAGCTGTCGAATATGTCATTTATTCGTGACCGCAAGACATAGTAAGGTCCAAATTGTGCCAGGTTTGACAACCGGACTGAAGGTCTCCGTGTAATCAATTCTGGGTCTCTGTTGAAAACCTTTGGCAACAAGACGAGCTCGGTAACGTTCAATTGTGCCATCCGGTTTGTATTTAATACGAAATACCCATTTGCATTTTACAAGGTTTCGAGTGTGTTCGAGTGCCAAGTTTATGCAAAGCTTTGATCTCATCTTCCATTGCCTTACGACATAGGGGGTCCTTCAATGCTTGAGCCACGGTAGTAGGTTCAGCGGGTTTGGCATGAATCGTGGTGTAGGTATTTGGTATTAGGCTTATGAATGTTATTTTTGGACCGAGTAATGATCCTCTAGGATGGTTGGATTAGCATATTAGGGGCAGTAGTGGGCTGAGTTGGTTGGGTGGGTTCGGTTGTAGTAAATGGTGGGGTGGGTTGTTGCGAGGTGGATGTTTGAGGTGAGCTGAGCGAGGAAGGACACGTTGTGAGTTGGGCCTGATCAGGTGCAGGAGAGGGGTGTGTGTCATTGGGTTGGTGATGAGGCAAAGTTGTAGTGGGCAAGAGTAGGGGCAGAACCAAGGGGCACCATGAGTCTGGGCTAGGCGTGGATGGCAGAATAGTTTGGTCAGTGAGTCTACGGTAAGGAAATTTATTTTCAACAAATCTAACATGTCGAGAAGTGTAGACTTTGAGTGTGATGGGGTCCCAACAATGATAGGCACTTTGAGTTTTGGAGTATCCAATGAAAATACATGGAGTGGACTTGGAGTCTAGCTTGTGAGACGTATAGGGTCATAGTCACGGATAACATAAGCAATCAAAACTTCGCAACTTAGAGTAGTTAGGAGACATCCCAAAAAGACATTGAAAAGGAGATTGATGAGATAGAGTTGGCGTGGGAAGCCGATTAATTAAATAAACGGCGGTGGTGAAGGCATATGACCAAAACTCTATAGGAAGTTGTGCATGGTTTAGGAGGGATAATCCTGTTTCAACTATATGACGGTGCCGTCTCTCAGCGTAACCATTATGTTCCGGAGTGTGGGGTGGGGAGGTGAGATGTGAGACTCCATCAATAGTAAGATAGCTTTCTAAGGTGTGATATTTTCCCCCATTGTCAGAATAAAGGACTTTAATATTTTTCTCAAAGTATTTTTCCATTAAGGCCTTAAATCTAATAAACACTGCTTTTGTGTCAGATTTGTTTTTGAGAGGATAGAACCAAATATATTTTGTGAAATGGTCAACAAAAATGACATAGTATTTTGTAGCTATCAATGGAGTAGACATGAGAAGTCCATAAATCAGTGTATATGAGATCAAGAGGAGCATGAGAAAATAAAGTCAATTTACTAAAAGGGAGATTGTGGCTCTTATTACATTGACAAGAGTTACAATTGAAAGAAAGAACACTGGAAACATCAAGCTTGAAAATTGAAACTAAATTCTTAAAAATAGTAAATGAAGGGTGGCCTAGACGATGATGCCAATCTTTTGCGGACGATTTGACACTTGAATAGGCAAAAATAGATGAAGGGGCTGACAACTCGTAAACACCGTTCCTAGTTGGACCTTGGATAAGATGTGCCCCCATGAGACGATCCTTCACAACAAAAAAATCAAAAGAAAACTCAATTAGAAGATTATTTTCTGAACAAAGTTGGGAGATAGACATGATATTACGAGACATAGTAGGTGCACATAAAACATTAGACATAATTAAAGACTGAGATGAAGTAGGAATAAAGTGTGAACCAGTGTGACTAATGGGAACTTCGGTGCCATCACCCATAAGAATTTCCTCGGAACCATCGTAAGGGTGATGTAAAGAGAGGTTTGAGAGATCATGGGTGACATAATGGCTATCTCCAGTGTCAAGAAACCATGGGGAAGGATGAGTAGTAGAGACGGCAGTGGTGACATGAACGTGGGGTGGTTGGTGGAAGGAATTGGTGGGGTGAGGAGGTGGTTGAACATTAGGAAACTTTTCCTGGAAGATGGGGGCAGAAGGATAGGGAATGGCCTATGGTATGGCACCATTGGCATTTGCCTTGGTAGCCTGGACCTTTGGTTTGGTTGGTGCGCCTGGGTTGAGTGGAGATGGGTTGAGTGAAGTTGGGTTTTGGGGCTGAATTGTGGCGGTAAGTGGAGGTGGGTTGGGTGTTTTGGTTTTGATTGTTGTACCTGGTAGTGGTGGGTTGGGTTTTTGATTGTGATTGTTGTACCTGGTAGTGGTGGCGTATGCGAAAGCGGGTAAATAGGGTGGAGGTGTTTGAGATCTGATGGTTAATTCACGGTTTAGTAGCTTCTCATGAAGTTCATCAAAGGAAATTGACGCATCTCGGGTATGGATCGAATCAATCACAGCTTTGTGGTTAGTATCAAGTCCTTCAAGAACTTGATCAGTGAGGTCCTCATTGCTCATAGGGGCACCAAGAATAGCCAATTGATCAGAACAAATTTTGAGAGCATTCATATACTCAATCACTATTTGGGATCCTTTGGAAATGGCCCGAAGGTTGGCTTTGATGAGCTTGATATGACCTCGAGATTGCTTAGCAAAGGTATTTACTAGAATATCCCAGGCTTGTTTGGTGGTGTCAGCATGAGAGACTAGCGGAACAATGGTTGGTTCCAAGGTTCCAAGGTTCCAATGAGGGCTCCAAAGAGGAGCTTGTCTTGGCGAAACTAAGTGCTGTAAGCAGGGTTGTGTTCAGAGGTCGACTCTGTTGTGATGGCGGGATAAGGCAACGGAAAGGTACCGTCCAAGAACTTAAATAGGCCATACCCAATAAGAGTAGCATGAATTTGGAGTTTCCATGACATATAATTGGTCGTGTTTAGCTTGAGAATGTTTGTAAGCATAACGACGAGAGGTGATTTTGGGTCAGCATCATTGGGGATGGTAATGGATGCCATGAGAAAAAAAAATTAGGTTGAGGATACAACCTGCTTCGATACCATGAAAGGTTTAAAAATGATGATTGTTATTCAATGTAAATGTTACAATATAAATAGCTACACGTATGAGAAGCTAAAACAAGGATAAAGATAGACTAAGTCTATACATATCTATACAACAACTTAGAGATAATAACTATGTCAACAGTCTATACATATCTATACAACAACTGAGAGATAATAACATAGACTATATCAACTCTTATCTCTAACAATATATCGGTCAGGATCTTAATTTTACCTCTTATTTAACATATATTACATACCCTCCTTTAGCGACGGATCGGACGACGATTCGGTGCGTCGCAATATATAGAACCGTCGTCTTAACTTTTAGCGACAGACAATATATAACAACGAACCGAACCTATAGCGACGGTCTGAATCGTCACCCGGTCTGTCGTTAAAGGGGGGTATGCAAGGTATGTTAGATAAGGGGTAAGCTTAAGATCCAGACCGTGTGTATATATATATATATATATATATATATATATATATATATATATATATATATATACAGAAAGGATCAAGAGTAGAACTCTTAAGTAGTAGAACTCCCTTAAATAATAGAATTGTATCAAAACGACGTAGTTTTGATAAGACGCGGTGACATTTTTGTAAATACCATGCCACCGCGTATTTACAAAAATGTCACCGCGTCTTATCAAAACTACGTCGTTTTGATACAATTCTATTATTTAAGGGAGTTCTATTACTCAAGAGTTCTACTCTTGATCCTCTCCCTATATATATATATATATATATATATATATATATATATATATATATATATATATATAAGACCCCAACTTTTATGAATAAAGAATAATTTTCTCGAAATATATTTTTGAATATTGTGGTGTGAATTTGATATAATGTTATAGTTGTGGGTAATATTTACAAAATTTGCAAAGTAAGCATGTGGTTATATAATATTCGATTGGTCGGGGAATATTCGTTTTAACAGGAAATATTCGTACGACGGCACAATCATTAGTGGACCCCCACAACGGAAGTATTGTCGTAATTAGAAAACGACAGAATTATCTTTTTATAAAAATAACAGCGGAGGTGTTATCGTTAAAATTGTTGAACTACCCGGTAGTAAAAGTACAGTAATACATGTGGTTGCATAGTAGCACACGGTATTGATTATTGATGCTTACGTGAGAAGTTACTCAGTTATACTCAATTATTGCTACAGTTATTGCTGCATCATATCTTTCATATTATTGATTCAATTATTATCACAGTATCATCTGCATAATATGATATATTATTAAATCAATAATTGAGACGGCAAAGTTATTCATATTATTATTTACAATATTGACAATGTCTAGAAGTTCTGTCAAGAAAAGGTTTGGTCACCTAATTGCGCGCCAATAAGGAGAAATCCTTATCGAAAAGCCCCCTCTTTCCTGGGAACGACCTGGTTGTTAAATATTATGAATTATAATATTAATGATGAATAAGTTCGTGTTGATTAAAAATAAAATTGATAGTTCCATTGTGTGAGAATTATTAGTGTTAGTAGAAATTGATATTTATTTCGATAATAATTGATGTCTGGAGGTTATATTGACCAATCGGGTATTCGGAACAATTTTTGTGTCGGAGTACTATTCACGGGGTACTATTCCCGAAAAACTATTCACGGGATACTATTCACCCGAAAAATATATTTTTTTTCGGTCCAAATCATTTTTGAGTACAATATTATTCCATGAGAAGATGTGATAATTTTTCAGACGGTTGGTTGAAATTATAATAGTAAATAAATATGAATCGTTGGTTTAAAGTTTTAATAGTAACTTGTCATTTCAATTTTCTAAGAGTTAATTGTCCCTTCGCAAATAGTAGTTGTTTCTTCAATATTACCAAGAGTCATTTTGACCCTTCGTTAAGACCAAGAGCTACTTTCAGTTCTTCTATAAATAGAAGCCCATTCCTTCATTATTTCTTACGAATTCACTGAAACTCTAGAGAGAGAAACTATAGAGAGAAAGAAGAAAAATATTCTACTACTTCACTACTCCAGTATTCAGTTTTTCTAAGGTAAGGGATATTATTTGTTGTACTCGTAAGGTGTATTATTTTTTTTGTATTCATGAAGAGAGCTATTGTTATTCCATTCTTTATTATTATGTTAGAATAACATGTCTATGCGAAGTACCGCATACATGGTGAAATTCTTCTGTTATTCCATTCTTTATTATTATGTTAGAATAACCTGTTTATGTGAAGTACCGTATACATGGTGAAATTCTTATGTTATTCCATTCTTTATTATTCTGTTGAAATATTCTGTCTGTGCGGATTACGCATGACCTGGTTCCATTCCTTATTATTCTGTTGAAATATCCTGTCTGTGCGGAATACGTATGACCTGATTCCATTCTTTATTATTCTGTTGGAATAACCTGTCTATGTGGATTACCACATGTATGGTGAATGATCCTTCGTATTCATTCCTTATTATATTGTGAAAATGATCTGTTTACGTGGATTACCGCATGGCGGGTGAAAATCCATTTGCAGTTTCATATATTTTATTATACTTAGTTGGTTAAAGTTTTAGCTTCTATACTCCATGAAATTAGTGAAATATATTTGATATTTGCACTTCATCCAGTATCTTTTCATAAAAATATTCTTCTGAGCATTCTTGAATTTTACTCTACAAAGCAGTATCATGTTGACAATTTGAACGTTATTGGTTCTTGGATAAATTAATTTATAAATCTTTAAAATTTATTCTTGAACTTGTTTTATTGAATTATTATGTCATTGTCATAATCCTCATGCTTATATTGTGATGAAATTCATCTTTGGCTTACGTGCATAGATGGATTTGGTATGATTATGACCAGAGATTATCCGGTATAATCATGACCGTAATGTGATGAATGATGTGGTAAAAATCCTCATTGGCCTGTAGTTCATTGGTGAACAGTTGTTGGTATAATTATGATCAGGGATTATTCGGTATAGTCATGACCATTGATGATTACATGAATATCCTTGGCCGTGGAGCAGGGATGATTCGATTTTATTTATTAAGTTGAGTCTCAGCGATAAAGTTGATGAAAAACTTTTTAAATCATAGAAGAGAGTAGATTTTATACTTTACTTGACTCTTCTAATAGATTGCTTATTTCGCTGCAGTTTTTGATCTAAAACTTATTGTCTATTATATTCTATCTGTTGTTATACTGTTGAAGACTAATGATAACTTATTTTGCATTATCTTAGTCATAATATTTCTTACTGGGCTAGTTGAACTCACCTTTTTTGATTTCATTGTTCTCTTCAGAAAATGAGAATGTAGCTGGAACTAGTCGAGGAACAGAGTGATGGTCCTAGATGGTGCATTAGTAGTCCTTACTATTATGTGAAATAGTTTGATAATAAATGTAATGAGGACTCTATTGAGTGTAGATATTGTCTAGATGACAATATTTATATTAAAACTCACAGCCTATGTTTTGTCGTATTTTACACGACTGTTGTGTAATTAATTTGTATTTGTATTCAGTACCTTGTATTTGACGACCCAAGATGGGTGATGTATACCTATTTTGGGGGCGTCATAATATATTTATATTTGATTTATTAAGAAAATAATTCTCATACAAAAATAGTTTCTTTTTAAAATTCTACCTGTACTTAAAAATATAATTACACTTAGTCCGCCCTTTGTGGGACCCACACATAGTCCTCCCTTCTCTTCATATTGTCCTGAATCTCACACAAAAGCAAAAGCATAGACCTTATTATCAAACCTCTAGGCCATATTTGTTTATTAGGATAAAACTTGGGATTGAATTATTAATTCTATTTTTTTGTTTGTTTTTAGAATTAAATTTGAGATTATTAGTTTTGAGATAATAAAATGACTTAAAATGAGAGATTATTTAATATTATGTTTAATCAGGTATTATTATTATAATCCCACTACAAAGGATTAAATTTTTTTGAACAAAACTAATATTTACTTTTTTTTAATATGACTAAGTTATTGTATTTTGGTTGAATAAATTATTGTTTGAACATTACTGTATGTTCATTGAATACATAATTGTTTGAGCATTGAATACATATTACTGTATATTTAAAATTTTCTTTTTATTCTAAAAACATTTGAACATTGAATACAATATTACTGTATGTTCATTTTTTATTTGTTATTATTGTATGTTCATTTTTTTTTAAATTTTTTTTGTCTATTACATATAATGAGTACAAAAATGAACTTTGAATATAGTATTTGCAAATGGAACTATATTATGACCAGTTTCTTATTATATTTAAAAAAATTCTCATGAGTTGTTACTATCATTTTTTTTGCTAATTTATTACTATCATTTTTTGATGTATAAAGAAGTTTAAAATATATTATTATTAGTAATGGTATAATAGACCAAACGATATTTTTCTATCCAATTATTTAATTAATCATAGAAAAAACAAACATAACATGGGATTATTTTAAGTTATCCCATAAATAATCCCATAAAAATAAATATGTGAGTAGGACTATTTAATCCTAGATTTATAATCCTTGCAAACAAATATGACCCCAGAGATTCCTCAAATTATTGTGCACACTGTTATCATATGATTCAAAGAATTTTAGCTTACATATCTATTGCTCTTGACACTACAATAGTTTTGTACGGGAGGGTCGATCGCCTTGGACCTTCGCGCCTTGGGCCCTCGATTAGAAGGGTTCCAATTTATATATATATATATATATATATAGGGAAGTGCTCCATAGCTCGCGTTAGCTATGGGCACTGCTCTAGCTAATTGTGATTCAGCCGTCCAAGATAAGATCCAAGGGCTGCGGATTAAGATGGGGATGGTCCAGCTGCTACTCTCTCTAGCGACCATCACATGTTTTAAAAATTTTCTGTGTTGGTCGCTAGAGGGAGTAGCGACTAGTCAAAACGTTGTCGTTTTGACTAGCCGCTACTCCCTCTAGCGGCCATCACAAGAATTTTTTAAAATTAAGGGTGTTTTGGGGAATTGGGCTGACTGTAGGAGGGAGTAGCGGCCAGGCAGTTACTTCCATATCTAAACCATTGTGTGCATAGCTTGCGTTTGCTACTGTAGAAAGAGAATGGTTTGCTGTTGTACAATGAGAAAGGAGAAAAAAAAACCTATTATCCGCTTCAAATTTGTTACATCAATCTCAACTTCAACCGGTTAATCGGCTCTAAAGTAAAATAAGTATATTTTAACCCAATTTTTTTTGCAAATATCTTCAGAATGAAAATAAACATTGAATGATAGTTTTTGTGTAAATATCTTGAGAATTCATGGTATATTAAAGCATGGTCCTAGAGTAACAAATTTTGTATTATTGTATGTATGTATACAAATTGGGTGGTATGCATGTATCTATGTATACAAATTATGTGTATAAATTGGGTATTATATATATATATATATATATATATATATATATATATATAATATTATTATGTATATTTTTTGGTATTATATATGCATAAATTGGGTTAAACGTTTTATTGTTATTGTTGGTATTTTTTTCGCAAGAATTTTCTTCTAGTTATAAAATATTAATAGAATTACATGTATGAAATGTTATTGTTATTGTTTTGTATTTTTATTGGTCATTCATATATTTAGACATTGAATAATAGTTTTATTGTTGTTGATATTGTTAGGTAAATATGGACAATTGGCTGCCTGGACCCATTGATTGCAGTGTCCTTTATGATTAAGAAAATCATGTATCGGAGGATGTATAGAATGTGATTGAAAGGGGTACATTACCGTCGAGCCAATCAACTTCAATTGTATATAATAAATAGGAACTGACCAGCCTACAAAAAAAATTATTAGAGGCGTGGGGGCTTAAGGGGTTTAGTTATCCGGCAATAGTAACGAGAAAAGATGCATGTCATATATCTGCCCTAATTGAGAGATGGCGGCCGGAGAAAAATACATTTCATATGAAATGTGGTGAAATAACAGTAACATTGGAGGATGTGCATTTCGTTTTTCATTTGTCGGTATTGGGTAAGCCCTTAACTTGTTCTCCATTTGATGCCCCATTAAGTTATTTTAGGAAAATTTTTGGGAATGAATTAGCTGGGGAATTGAATAATGCCAAAAAAAGACGTGGTATTTCCTTAGTTTGGTTGCATACAAAATTTTCAAAGTACCCAGACAATACAAGTAGGGATGTGGTTGGTATGTATACAAAGGCAGACGTCCTTTGGCTATGTGGGGCGATTTTATTTCCCACAAGGTAAAAAAAAATGTACACCTAAGTATATGTATTTTATTCATGATTCAAATAAGACTGCCACATATGCATGGGGTGCCGTATGTTTTGCATATTTATATCGGGGTCTGTATACAACATTTAGAAGAGGGAGTAATTATGTCATTGGTTATGTGACTTTGTTACAAATTTGGGCATACGAGCGTTTTGTGGTTGGAAGGCCTAACCCTAGACCAAATCCTTTATCTTGGATCCCTAGAGCAATAACATAGACATACTCCGCCAAACATCAATATGGTGATAGGCAAAACAATCCCCATCACTATCTATCTTTCTACCGGGGTGAATTTGATAGGCAACCTAAGTGGGAGGTAGTATGGCAGCCATACTAGCGATGAGATGATAATTGGAGGTACTATAACTATGAGGCTAGATTAGCAGGATCCGGTGGGGTTTCATTAATTCATTTTGATATTGTCGAGTATCAAATGCCTGACCGAGTAATGAGGTAATATGAGTATGTACAAGACATTCCGTCCCCGACTGAGAGACATGATGCTTTGAGACAACCCATGGAACAGTCATTTGAGCCACATGATTACATACAAATGAGAAAAGAATACATTGACCAATGGGAGGTATATATGAAAAATTTCGGGGGAGAAGTCCAACAGGTTGCAAAAACTATCCCTATGGATACGTACTTCAAGTGGTACAACAAAATTACCCGACACCTGCACCGCCCTCGACGCGAAGAAGATCCCAACACTACATTCGAGCCTCGTTCTGTCTATAATCAATATCGTATGGTTAGCATGGTAAGCAATTTAAAGTTTTACAAATTATTCAACTTATATAATATATTATTTGTTTATGTGATATAATCTTTTGTATTCTTCAATACTAATGTGTTTTGTTTGTCTTCTTATTTTTATAAAAATTTTTGCAAAGATTGAGGGCGCAAAATCTCTCATGGACAAAATTTTCATGTTTAACAAGACTTTCCTCCCAAATACAATCACATGAAAGAGGGTTGGGATCAATTGTATGAATTGTATGATGCGGATGTCAGGGGTTGGGGAAGGAATATATGGGGGGTGAGCAGACAGAGATGCCCACCTCTGCACCTGACCTCGACGTGTACATCCCTAGCACCTAGGCTACTGTTGATACGTCCCATTTTACTCAGCTTACTTACGAGGGTGCATCTTCATTTATTAGGATGATGTTCCAGTAGAAGAATATGGACCTAAAGAGTCTATACCAAAAAGACTCCGTGGGCAAAATATTAGAATAATCAATGAGAACTTCTTCTCCCCAACTCCCCCCAATCATCTTCGATTTCCCATCGAGAACCCCTAAGAGTGGTACATGTTGACTCACGCAGATATGAATTCTTTGCGACTTAGAATTTTGATATATAAGCATGCGATGGACGCGTATATGTATCTTTTGCGGGATCGAGAGGACTGGGAGCTGTCGTTTACACTCCTAAATTAATCTCACTTTCACTTTACAAATTTAAACAATTAGCACAGTAGTAAGTAAGGATCGATCCCATAGAGAGTGATTTATTTTATATTTATCCTATGATTTCTAATGAAAAGGGGATTTTGAATTAATTAATTAAATTAACAAGAATAAACTAATAAGAATAAACAATGAATAAAAAGCTACAGTTCTTCAGTTCAGTATCACCTTTTTACAATAATAGATTAATCAAGTGTAACATTATTTACCCTTCAATGAAACTAATAGTCCTAGGTAACAACAAGCTCTGTTACCCGAAACTCTCCTTAGATTGTCACTCAATGAAACAAGTTCTTCACAAGATTCTAACAATTATATAACCTAGAATAAGCTCTTTAGATTTAATATAATAGCAGCATTAAGAACTAGGGAATTAGACTATTCCAAGCAACAAACACATAAGCTCAGATTGTTTAACTTGTCTTCTGATAATCATAACAATACTCAAAAGCTAGTCTACAATCATGTATTACTAATTACTACTTGTGATTAGAAACAATATCAATTACACGTAATATTATTCCTTGATCTAGTATATGATATTTGTTAACCAACTCAATCCTGCAGAAATCAAATCAATTAAACCAAATAGCATTTAGAAATTAAATCAGATTATCAAGAATGAATTTCATGTGAGAAGGAATAAATAATGAATACTCAATTAACCATTAATTATAAATAAGGTTCAACATCCTTTGGAACTGAATAAAAAGAACTTAGCTCATGTCTTCAATCCTCCAATGTTGCAAATGAGAGAATGTAATAGATGATTGAATGAATAAAACTCTAACTAGCATCCTCTATTTATAGTGCTAGACAGAGTCCTAAATCCTATGGGAATTAGAAATCCGAATCCTAAAAAGAATTACAAATCATAATTAGTTTCCATAAAGAAATAGAATCTAATTTGGAAATAAATCTTAGTATAAAGTAAATCCTAAAGTTAATAGAAATAATATTCCCATTCCATGTTGAAATATGCCAAAATCTGCATTTAGAAACTTTCCAAAAATTCAAGATTTTCTAATTTTCGCGCTCAAATTCGCTGGGGCGAATTTTCATTTTCTGCTACGACGTCCTTTGGTAAAACAATCATAATTTTAGATCCAGAAGGAGTTATAGGTCCTGCTACCTATCAAAATGAAGATATCAACGAGATCTACAACTTTCATTCTTTGAGATTTGACAGATTCTGGCTGCATCAAGGTCGAAATCGGGCTTCAAGGGACTGCTGTGCAAATTCCAACTTCCAAACTTTGAGGTTCAACTTCCGTCTGGTAAAAAGATCATAACTTCTTCATACGAACTCCGATTGGGACGATTCAAGATGTTCCCAAGCCAAAACCATGTATCCAACTTAATGCTAAAAATCCTGTAATTTTTCTTTTTTTCTCATTTCAGCTCCAATTTCTCCTGAAATCATTAAACACCTAATAAGTTCATATACACATGAAACATGTAATAAAACTAAATATAATGGAATCAAAATAAATGAATAATACGCACTCATCAAATTCCCACACACTTAGCCTTTTACACGTCCTCGTGTAAACCAAAAGTTTAATTTCCAAAAAAATTATATTCAACCATCACGTCAGAAGATTTCAAGGTACAAATCATGATTATCAACACTAAATTTGCAAAAATCTAATCAACGCCTTATCAATCAATTCACAATTACCAACCTTACCATTTCACCAATGAATTTTATTAAATCAAACTATAACCACATAACTAGCTTTTTCAAAATTGTCATACTTAATTAACTTAGTTACCATGGAGCAAAAATCGTGCACACTGACTCACAACTAAGAATAAATTTTTCTTGCTTTTTAAGTTTTTTCATAGAACCTTCTTTTTAGCACAGATGAATGTATTTTCATGCTTCTTCTTTTTTCGTATATTTTTTCTCTTTTCTTGACATATGCAATGTCTCCTTTTCTTAGGCTTTTCAGAATTACCCATTAGCGAACTTTCCACCAACGACTCCCAAACCAGATGATCTTAGGGCGCTAAGTGTAGAGACACCCCTAAGGCTTACTTATTCAAGTAACAAAGGCCACAAAAATTGACTAGTCAAGCCGTTTTTATCCATTGCACTTTTCAGCGTGAATACCGATGCTTCCCGAGGCTTAGATACCCAGTTATTTCGCACAATGAACATTGAAGTAGATTTTCAATTCTTTTTTTTTCCTTTTTTTTCATTCATCATTTTTTTCACATGGTTCTGTAACAACAAATGCAAGTTAAACAGTTCTAAGTCGTGAAATCAGTGCACATAGACAACTCCACAAATAACTTAGCCAAATAAACATGCTTCTCATACTTAAGTACTCATGTATCACAAATTCAATTCAAATTAATTACTATGGATCGTGACTTAGTTGTCATCATTCATTAACAAATTAAGCATCAAACAGATTCTAAATTTTAACATCAATTTTTAATCTTTGACTTTAACCTTCGAACACATAGACAAATAGAACTATGGAACCAAAATTTTCAAAAAGTTTCAAAAGCATTAATTTTTTAAATTTCCCATCAAAATCGGATCAATATTCTTAAATAAAATAAAAACCTAAATCTTCCCCCCACACTCAAACCTTACATTGTCCCAAATGTAAGAAAATCATGTAAAGAAAAAAAATACTACTACCTAACATGCAATAAAAAAAACTAAAAAGTGAAGGGATAGAAAAATTAAATCTGAGATCTTGGGTTGCCTCCCAAGCAGCTGCCCTTGTTTATTGTCATTGGCTTGACATCATCCTTCTCATTCTATGTAATTGGACTTGTGAACTTCAAGTGGACTGGTAACAACTTTAATTCTTCATTAGGAGCATCCTTCAGATCCTGATTTTGCTCCATTCCAGCCCTCAAATTCTCCTTGTATAATTGCATTTGATCAAAAGATTCCTGCACTATAGAGTCAACAACATCAATAGAAAAAATAGAATTAATATTACCAAGATACATTTTAACTTCATATATGCTGAACTGGATATGTGCCTCATCCAATTCCATAGTTAAGGTCCCATGGTATGTATCATGTAGTATTTTTATTGTTTGCACCGATGTATCTTCTATATCCTCTTTGTAAATATCTGTAGAACTTATTAAATTGTTCTCCTCTTCCTCTTGTTCATCTTTTTCAAACTTTAAATACCTGATTTCTTCTTCAAATTCAGTAATAGCCTTAAGCACTTCCAACTGGTTTTCACTAGTGAACTCCTCATCATCTTTAAGTTTTTGTTCCCTATTCGCCATTTTTTCTAGAAATTTTTCATTAGACTCTGTATACCACGTTGAATTCTCTCCAACTTTCCAATTCCTTGTTAGAACTTGGGAAAAAGGTAGTTTCGGTTCATAAGCTGAAAGTGGGGGAACTTTGTGCTTGAGTACATCACTGCTGCCTGTTTCACTATTATCAGACTTGCTTTGTATTTACTTTCCTTGTTGATGATCCTCTGCACCACATCTCAATGTTATGGCACTTATATTTTCAACAGTTTGAGAAAGTGACCTTCCTACTATGGTTGCAAGCTGACCAACTTGGTCCCTCAGATCTTGAACATAAATTCTTGTCTCTTGCTGAAATTGTTGTGCCTGACTCATGAACTGTTGTGTTTGGTTCATGAATGCCTTGAATATATCCTCTATAGATGTCCTAAAATTGACAGGTACTTCTTGATTTTCTGTGTGGTATTGAGGTTGAGCTTGCTGAAAACTTTGCATATTTCTTGCAGCCATTTGTCGAACTATAGCAGTTAATTCAGAAATTTGTTGCTCAATATTACAAGTGCTCGCCTCTTTTACCCTTTGTGATGCATGAGTCATTCTAGTACCATACTACTGTGAGTTGGCTGCCATGGTTCTAATTAAGTTCTTTGCAGCGTCTAGAGTTTTGTCTACTAGTGCTCCTTGATCGTATTGATCCTGAAGGTAGAAAGTATAACCAGTCTTTAGCGAAATCTGCTAATGAGAATGAAAAAAGTCTAAGCTTGATCTGCTCCTCTATCACTCCTTGTGCTTTTACCGTGGAACACACCACATGAAACTCTTTTAGATGCTTATATGGATTTTCACCTGTAAGACCACGACAAGTAGGCAAAAGATGAATTAGTCTATAGTTAAGTTCAAAAGCAACATCTAAAGTAGTATACTCAATACAAAATGATGATTGATCAAGATCGAGAGTAGCTAGTTCTTTTAAAATCCTATTTTTGTTTGGCACCGCCATCTTTTCCTCTTCAAGTGATAGAATAAGAGCTTCTTCTATATTTGCAGTTTTCTCTATATATTGAACAAAATTTTAAGTTAATAGAGTGAGAGGACTAAGTTAAAAAATAATAAATAAATAAAAACAAAGAATAAACAAAAATAAATAACACTCCCCGGCAAAAATTGATCCACTCACTGTCGTTTTCACTCCTAAATTAACCTCACTTTCACTTTACAAATTTAAACAATTAGCACAGTAGTAAGCAATGATCGATCTCACAGAGAGTGATTTGTTTTATATTTATCTTATGATTTCTAATGAAAAGAAAATTTTGAATTAATTAATTAAATTAATAATAATAAACAATGAATAAAAAACTTCAGTTCTTCAGTTCAGTATCACATTTTTACAATAATTGATTAATCAAGTGTAACATTATTTACCCTTCAATGAAACTAATATCCCTAGGTAACAACAAGCTCTGCTACCCGAAACTCCCCTTAGATTGTCACTCAATAAAACAAACTCTTCACAAGATTCTGACAATTATATAACCTAGAATAAGTTCTCTAAATTTAATATAATAGCAACATTAAGAACTAGAGAATTAAACTATTCCAAGCAACAAACACATAAACTCGAATTGTTTAACTTGTCTTCTGATAATCATAGCAATACTCAAAAGCTTGTCCACAATCATGTATTACTAATTACTACTTGCGATTAGAAACAATATCAGCAATACTCAAAAGCTTGTCCACAATCATGTATTACTAATTACTACTTGCGATTAGAAACAATATCAATTACACGTAATATTATTCCTTGATCTAGCATATGATATTTATTAACCAACTCAATCTTGTAGAAATAAAATCAATTAAACCAAATAGCATTTAAAAATTAAATCAAATTATCAAGAATAAATTTCATGTGAGAAAAAATAAATAATAAATACTCAATTAACCATTAATTATAAATAAAGTTCAATATCCCTTAGAACTGAATAAAAAGAACTTAGCTCATGTCTTCAATTCTCTAATGTTGTAAATGAGAGAATGTAGTAGATGATTAAATGAATAAAACTTTAACTAACATCCTCTATTTATAATGCTAAACAGTCCTAAATCCTATGAAAATTAAAAATCCAAATCCTAAAAGAAATTACAAAACGTAACTAGTTTTCATAAAAAAATAGAATCTAATTTGAAAATAAATCCTAGTATAAAGTAAATCTTAAAGTTAATAAAAATAATATCCCCATTCAATGTTAAAATATGCCAAAATCTACATTTAGAAACTTTTCAAAAATTTAAGATTTTCCAATTTTCGCGCTCAAATTTACTGGGACAAATTTTTATTTTCTAGTACGACGTCCTTTGATAAAACAACCATAACTTTTGATCCGAAAGGAGTTACGGGGCCTGCTATCTATCAAAACGAAGATATCGACGAGATCTACAACTTTCATTCTTTGAGATTTCACAGATTCTAACTGCATCAAGATCGAAATCGGGCTTCAAAGGACTACTGTGCAAATTTCAACTTCCAAACTTTGAGATTCAACTTCCGTCCGGTAAAAAGATCATAACTTATTCATATGAACTCCGATTGAGACGATTCAAAATATTCCAAAAAGCTAAAGAAGAGCTCTACAATAAAATTCAAGTCCCAAGCCAAAACCATGTATCCAACTTAATGCTAAAAACCCTGCAATTTTTCTTTTTTCCTCATTTCAACTCCAATTTCTCCTGAAATCATTAAACATCTTAATAAGTTCATATACACATGAAACATGCAATAAAACTAAATATAATGGAATCAAAATAAATGAATAATATGCAATCATCAAGGACAAATATCAGCGCGAGGGAATACAAAGATGGGCAAAATTTAGCTTCATGCCCTCCTATTTCATGCATTTGAGGAAAGATGCCTTGTCTAATTTCACAACAATCAACAATTATGTACAAATATATACGATCAACAAGTAATAAAATGATAAGAAAAAATGTCGTACACACGAGAAATTGTGATTCCCCCAAATCTGGGTTCTCTAACCTCAGGTTTGGGACTCACAATCCATCATCATCATAAACATTCTATAAACTATTGTGTAATAATAAACATACATTATTCATTAAAATAAAATCTTAAACATAATTTCCAAGCTCTATTTAACCTTAACTTAAATATACCTTTAATATTACAAAAGGTTTACATAAATACTTACGTCAAGGTCTTTTTGAATTTTTAGTTAATTAATTTACAGTGGAGTTGAATAATAATCTAATAATCTAAAAGTGGAGTTGAATAAATTATTATAAATTAAAAACTTATATTTGGCCTTTTTGAATTTTTAGTTAATTAATTTACAGTGTTAGAAATTAATATGCGAAACAATAAAAATTCAATCATACAATGCACAGAGATTTGTCTGGTTCACAACATACATCCCGAATATGTTGCTACGTGCAGTCTCAAGCTCTTCTCCAAGACTTGAAATCCTATTACTATTAATAATAAATACTCCTTCAACGGGCAGAGAAGCCTTTACAATTAAAATTTTACAGACAAACTTTCAATTTTTCACAACAACCTACCTTGGACAGCAAGCTTCCAGCTTCTTCCTTAAACTTAATTGCACTTT
The DNA here is from genome assembly GCA_016801055.1 of Panax notoginseng. NCBI lineage: Eukaryota > Viridiplantae > Streptophyta > Magnoliopsida > Apiales > Araliaceae > Panax > Panax notoginseng. The sequence continues at coordinate 56,221,450 of CM029020.1, read as the reverse complement.
CTTTTGAGTTCAGTTCTATTCTATTATCTGATTTTGAAACAACAACCTCTTCCTCACTTCACAAGTTCACTAGAGACCCAACTCCCAACTGACCGAACGACTCTAGTCTTAGTCGAAAAATTATTCATTTTTCTCACAGGTACTTAAAATAAACCAACTCTACCCTTTTTCCCTTTTTTACAAAAGATTTTACAATGATGTGCTTCTAAAATAAGAAGATAAAATTTAGTACAAATTGATGTTTCTTAAATAAGCAAGTAGAAATTAAAGATCAAAAGGTTTAATTAATTTTATATAACAATTTACTTCTTGTTAAGCAGATGTGAATTTTGACGCAGTTATAAAAGTTTAACTTTTATATTTGTGTAAAAATACTTCTTGATTAACCAAATACAAAGTTTAATGCAAATTTATAAAGAAATATTTATTCTTTATAATAAAAATTATGTTTCTATGGATTTAAAATATAAATTTAATTTCAGATATTATGAATGAGTTTATGCTCAAATAATTTGTGATGATAGATATTAAGTATACAAAGTAAATCAATTAAGCGATACTTGACATAACAAATATATTTGTTTAACTCGAAAAATATATAGAAATATTTTATCTATTTTGTGAATAATATATAAAGGAGGCCACTTAGGATTTTAAAGGCTGTCTGAACAATTCACGCTATATATATATTCAAGGGTGAAAAAATTCAAATTGTTTCAGTGTCTAAGTGCTGACCAAATTTATATTTTTCACACTTGTATATTTGTATAAATATTTTCGATAAACTACTTGAGTTTTCAAGACAAGTCGAATAGTTATCTATGAGAAATATTTCAGGATCGATCAAGTGTTAATCTATAATATTTATATAAATAAAACATATATAAAGTATTTATATAAATATTTTTGATATACTACTTGACTTTCTAGACAAGTCAAATAGTTCTCTATGAGAAGTATTTCGGGGTTAATCAAGTATAATCTACTTTACGATATTTATATAAATAATAAATATATGAAATATTTATATAAATATTTTTGATAAACAACTTGAATGAAATAAAATTTGAAAGAAAATAAGAATACTCTTTGCCTTGAAGAAATGTTATTTTATGAAATAATATTTTTAACACTTGATATTAGATTATCAAGGTTAGGTAAATATTAATTCAACTTAGAAAATATTTTTGGTAATTTTAGAAAACATTTTTGGTCCAATTAAATAAGATTTGACAAATAAATAAAACCTATGGAAAGGATAAATATATTACATTTTCCCCAAATAGTTAGTATTCTTCTTTATTGAGAGGAGAGAAGTGAAGACCAAGATTGGGAAGAGGATCACCAAAAGAGGATGAACAATAAAAACATCATGAAGAGGATCATTAAACAAGGATTCCAATTTGACAGAGCTAGTACCAGCAGTGAAATGGCAAGGAGACGAAAAAAACTTTTCCATAACAGAATGCAACATGTTCTTAATATAATGCACAGATTGTTGCAGTGCTTCCATTTGAATCATTAAGTTATTCTGATTAAGTAATAGTAACTGATTCATGCTATTAATGCCATCCGGTTGAGATATCATGTTAAGGTTTGACTCAATGGGTTCATGATCAGGAGCCTTAAAGACAATGAGTGGTCTAGGAGGAAGATGTAAATGAGAGACAAGATTGGAGTTTTGAACAATTTGAAATGTTTGATTAGTGAGATCAATGTCAAGATATTTAAAAATACAAGCAAGAAGAAGTCCAAAGCCAAGACAATTGTTGTTAAAACAATATTCAAAAGAGGTTAAGAGAATATAAGCAAGATTGTATGACATACACTCATTGATGATACATTTTATGATTTCAAAATCAAAAGGATGCAGTGTCCTAGTTTCTCTAACAGGCATAAGATTTTTACCAAGAAACCGACACTCAGAAGTTAGGAATTCCAGACCAACAGTAACAGGAAAATCAAATAAGAGTGTAGGAATAAGTTGATCAGTTGAAAAAGATAAATTTTGTTTGAAAACAAGACAATCACTCATTGTTGTTCCCAAAGGATGCACATAATCATTTATTCTAAGCAATTCCAACATAGACAGATGAAGATTTAATGCATGAATGAATGCAAGTCTTGATACCTAGTAGAAGACAAGTGGGATATGTATAAAGTCCATATGAGTGAAAAATTCAACAACAAGACTAGGATATATGTGTCTCTCAGGGAATATAAGTAAACTTTTCTATCATATGGCTTTGGAGTGTTTAAGTTAGGAAAACTACATAATGTAATTCCTAAACCTAGAGTAAGGGTATGCTTCATTAAACGATATTTGGTAGTGCAGAAGGTGTGACTAAATGAGATACACCACCAGAAGGATTTTTATCAGATGAAGTGCAAGTCTTTTTCTTTTTGACAAAAATATAGGTTCCATGGTAGATACACAAGACAGAAGTATGTAGCAAATAAGACAGAAACAGAATGAGACTGAAAGTGAATGCATTATATATTAGGAATGTCTATATATAGATGAGATAGATAATCATTGATGTCAGTCCAAATAAATGAATTGAAGATATGGAAAGTTACTAAAAGAAGATATACAACCATACATATCTTATTAGTAAATGCACATAATAACTTGTGAAAGAAGAGACCATACTTCTTACTGTTTTAATCCTTTTCCAAGAAATATTTAAGCAAATAGTACTATGACAGTAAACAATATATAGACTTTCTGTTTAGTCAAGAACATTAATAAAATCTTTGACCAACTCTCTTTAAAATCAGTTTTAAAGAAAATCACTTCAACAGTAAAATAGAAATTTAACAGTACTCATATAGAGAGTCCCAATATCACAATTTGTGATTGACAGCAGAGAAAAGCATTTAATCAGATAGCCAAACAAGATATGATAGTTCAAAATTTATTTCCTTCACCAAGTCCATACGGTAAACATATGTTAACTCATTACATTACCTTCACCAAGTCCATACGGTAAACATATGTTAACTCATTACGCTATATCAGATAATCATTACTTATAAAAAATATTGGACAGGTAGAACAAAAGCAGAAGATAGATAAAACAAAAAAATTAAGTGGACATCAGTATCCACGGCTAGCCAACTAATGTATATAAACATACTTCTAGTAGACATTAGTGTTTCACAAAAAAATGAAAAGGAAAACAATAAAGTATTGGTTTACAAAGGGTTACCTTTTAGCACAGCAGAGCCAACAACATATAACTCCAAATCAGTGAACTCACAGCATGCAAGACGGTATTTAGTAATATAATACATGAATATATATTTGTTAAAAAATAGTTTATATATGTATATATAAATATTCATATTTATATTAATAGTAGTAACAAAAGATTTAGGGTTTGAGAAGTTTCAAAACAAATTTTTTTAACAAATTGAAAGTGCTTTTGCAAAGGAAATTAGGCTTCGGCAAAAAAAGATTAACAGCTTTGAAGAAGCACATTGGGATTTTTGAGTTTGAAAAAAATAAAAATTTACCAGATCTAAATTTTTTAAAAATATATATGTATATATAATAGGATTTGGATATATAAAAATGATGAGAATTAATCCCTATAAAAATATTAGTATAATAAAGTATATATATATATATATATATATATATTTCAGGGATAATTTGAAGATATGAAAGTTCACAGATTAAAACAATAAAATAATTTAAATAAAATTTTATAAGCCCTAGATTTAAGCCTTAGATCTTGAATGAGTTCCATAGATTTAATAGAAAATTATGAGGATCTTTAAAAGATTTAAGAAGGCCTTTTTTTTAAATTAGAAACCCCTTTAAGAAATCAATCGAAGGAACATTTAGAACATATTAAATCATTTGATAAATAATAAAAAAAACTCAGAGATAATATCTCAGAAAACCAAAAAAATGTGAAATAGATCTAAGAACATTCAAAGAAAATTTTGTAAATCAGTTTTGAGAAAATTTGTTTGGTAAAAAGATGATTTGGATGATAAAGATTCGATTAATCGGAGTACTTCTCTCAAAAACACACTGGAATGCACATATTTAAGCTGAAAACGAATATGGTTTTCAGATCGGTTAAGAGAGAGAAAGAAAGAGAGAGAGAGAGAAAGAGAACAAGAAAATGAAATAAAAAATAAAAATTTGGCATTTATAGTTGTACTTACTTGAAAGATCTAAGGGTTGAAGATTGATCTTAAAAATTATCAATGGCTGAGATAAAATTTGATTTGTGTTTGTTGACTGACTTTGATCGAATGGCTGCATGCGTTTCTTAGAAGTGATCTGACGGTTGTAAGCCTAGATCCGTGTGCTTTCCTCTGATTGGTTCAATGTAATAATGCACATATTAAGCTAGTTTTGATGGTTGGATTGAAATGTTGATCAACCGTCAATATTAGTTCTATTAAAAAATTATACTCCCTCCGTTCCTTAATATAAATCGTTTTAGAGAAATATTTTTGTTCCTTAATATAAATCGTTTTAGAATTTCAAGTAAGCATTAATTGCTTAGTTTTCAATATTATCCCAAATATTAAATGTAACTTTGGTTCTCTCACTATTTTCTGTCCAATAAATAACAATCTCTTATTTCAATACAAAGGTAATATAGACAATTGATATTATAGTTAATGATATACAATCATTACCTTAATGCTTATGCATAACCCTAAAACTACCTATATTAAGGAACGGAGGGAGTATATATATATATATATATATATATATATAGTCCGGTTCCAGTCCGGACTTTCGGATTTTAGAACCGTCCGGACATCTTTTTTTTTTTTTTAAACAACTAAAAAAAAATTAATATTTTATGGAACTAGAATTTTTCCATAATACAGTATTTTGGATGTGACTGTACAGACCTGTTTTATTATATATATCCAAATCACACCTAAAACACTTTATTATGAAAAAATTTCATTTCCATAAAATATTAAACTTTTTTTTAGTTATTTTTTTTATAAAAAAAAAAAGTCCGCATTTTAAGAAAATGCGAGAGTGCTGACCGGATCCTCTCGATTATCTGAATATCCAAGGGATATCATTAGCACCACAAAAATTGAGTAAAGCCTGGTTGTCATTTAGATTAGCCGAAGTCTGATAATATTTATCAAACTTATCAAGGACCGAAGGGGGAAAAATCTGAGGAACTGGTCCCCAAACATAGTAATGAGGTCGGAAGGCCTAATCTAGTCAATGGCTTAACTGCCACTTGAACCAATCCTATATGAAGATACTTATAGCCTCTATCGACTGCTTCTTCAAGCAATTTCTTTGGTAACATCTCAACAGTCATATGACCTTGAGTTATTGGGAGAGACTGTTCGACAGTCTTGATAATGTAATCAGACTTAAACAAAAAACTACATTTATTATAAATATGAGAAGAAGGAGTTTTAGGTATAGACCAGTTCTGTAAATGAGTTTCAATATTCTTTATAGAGACCACCTGTTTGGTAGATGAATCCAAAGATGAAAATGTTGAAGAAGAGGAAGAAGAGTTTCTAGACATGGATAGATTTATGAATAGATTTGCCATTAGCCGTTTAAACGATATTTAAAACTTAGAAAGATAAGCGGACAAGTTTTGCTAGAAGGAATGTCTACTAAAGGATTTACGTCAATATGGCTTAAACAAAATAGCCTTGTGCAACAACCAACATATCCTGAACAAAACTTAAAGCTTAATCTTAACAGTATTTAAATGGTGTTTAAAACAAAATGAATCTGAATTGGCCTTGCTTTGGTAGGGATAAGCTTCTCGTTGAATCCTTCTATGTAAGGAAGCGAGATAACATGCCTCAGCATGTGGGAACAGGAGTCCATAGGCTGTGTTGGCAATTGGCAGTAAAATGGTGGGATAAATTTGATGCAGATAAAATTTCTGACCTTTCTCCCAATACTGTTGATTGTGATATAGATAAGCATGATGCGTCCCAGCAAAAATTGATGTCTATCCTTAAGGGAATCTCTAAGGATGAAATTTTAGATTTTCTGAAAAATAATGACCCAGCCACCATGCGCGACAGCGATGATGATAGTGTCTCATCTAATAATCCTTTTGGTGGTCCCTGCTCTCAACCAAGATAAGGTCGGCATACTTAAAGCATCTTTGGTGGTCCAATTCTTAATCTCAGGACTTTTAAGATAAGATTCTTATCTTATCTAGTCAAGTGCTGTCTTTTCGACTCCAGCTTTTCCAGGACACGCGTCAGCATTTGGTTTAAAATTTTTTTTAGTGGGTTTGCTTTTGTTATAGTTGTTTGTCTATTGTAATAAGTGTGTCTTTCCTCAGTCCTATAAGAGAGGAAGTTTGTTTTCAGTTTAAGGCATCCGAAAATCTTGTACTCAGTATATTTCTAAGTTTTCTTGTGTGCTCAAGGATTTGAAGCTTGTATTTCTATGTAAGTCTACTATTTATGAAAAATATTCCGCTTGATTTTACATACTCTATTGTTTTTAAATTCTCTAATTGATCCTGTCGGAAAGTTGGTATCAGAGCCAGGTTAGAGAATTTGTAGTTGTTGGAAATGGTTTTTATTCTAAAATAGAAATCTGAATTTGCTCATTTTGTTTTAAACACCATTTAAATACTGTTAAGATTAAGCTTTAAGTTTTGTTCAGGATATGTTGGTTGTTGCACAAGACTATTTTGTTTTAAAAAAAAAAGTCCGCATTTTAAGAAAATGCGAGAGTGCTGACCGGATCCTCTCTGTGTATGTGTGTGTGTGTGTGTGTGTATATATATATATATATATATATGATAAATAACATTTAACTACTTAAAAATTATAGTATTCAAAAAAATACTATAAAGATACACAATGTATTAAAAAATATATATTAGTAAACTAAATTTATACTAATAAAGTATATAAATAATATTACTTATAAAAATTAATTATTTATACTAATAATTATTAAGGATTTACACAAATATATATATATATATATATATATATATATATATATATATAATAAATTTTAGCTATTTAATAGTTTAAAAAATTTAAAAAGATAAAAAATAAACATTTAAAATAATGATATTAATAAAAATGTTTAATAACAATATAAGTGAACTTACTAATAAAAATCTAGCATACTAAAATTCCTACGTAATTTACTAAATCTATCAGAGCTTAGAGGCTTAGTAAATATGTCATCAATATTCAATTATGTATTAATATGATCTAATTTGATAGTTCCACTATTCACATGATCACGTAAAAAATGATTCTTAACATCTATATGTTTTGATCTAGCATGCAACACATTATTTTTACTTAAATTAATAGCACTAGTATTATCACATAATATTGACACAATCAAATTTTAGATTATAATCAGTAAGTGTCTATTTCATCCACAATATATGTGCACAACAACGTGCGGCAACAATATATTCAACTTCAGTGGTTGAGATAGATACAGAGTTTTGTTTTTTAGAGAACCAAGAAACTAAACATCCTCCTAGAAACTGACAAGTCCCACTAGTACTTTTTCGATCAATTTGATGATTTGCATAGTCAAAATCTGAAAAACAAACAAGGTTAAATGGTTGACCTTTAGGATACCATAGTCCTAAATCTGTGGTTCCTTTAAGATATCGACAAAATTCTTTTTACCACAACCAAATGTGATTCCTTAGGATTTGCTTAAAATCTAGCACATTTACAAACACTGAATATAATGTCCGGTCTACTAACTATAATATATATTAGACTTCCAATCATTACTCTATATTTCTGTAAGTTAACACTTTTACCATTTTCATCAGCTGTTAATTTATCAATAGTTGACATAGGAGTATTAAGAGGTTTTACAAATTTTAATCCAAATTTCTTAATCATTTCTTTGCAATACTTAGATTGAGAAATGTGAATACTTTTTTCTCTTTTTTTGATTTGCAGACCGAGGAAGAAGTTTAATTCTCCCATCATCCTCATTTCAAACTCTTTACTGATGCTTTCAGAAAAATCATTTCACATAGTAATATCAGTAGAACTAAAAATTATGTCATCAACATAAATTTGTATAATGAGAATATCATCATTTTTATATTTAGTAAATAAAGTAGTATCTACAGTACTCCTTTTAAATCCTTTTTCTAGCAAGAATTTACTGAAGCGTTCATACCATGCTCTTGTGGCCTGTTTTAAACCATATAACGCTTTATGCAATTTATAAACATATTCAGGATGACCAAAATCTTCAAAATCAGGAGGTTGTTTAACATAAACTTCCTCTTCAATAACACCATTTAAAAATGCAGATTTATCATCCATTTGAAATAATTTGAAATCTTTATGACATTCAAATGCTAATAACATGCGAATAAACTTAATTCTAGCAACAGGGGCATAGGTCTCATCATAATCAATTCATTCAAGTTGATTTTATCCTTGTACAACTAGTCTTGCTTTGTTTCTTACTACAGTTCCATTTTCATCTAATTTATTACGGAAAACCCATCGAGTTCCAATAATTGAAGTTTCCTCGGGTTTAGGAACTAATTCCCAGACTATGTTTCTAGTGAACTGTTCAAGTTCATCTTGCATGGCTATTATCCAATCCTCATCCAGTAAAGCATCTTTTATATTTTTAGGCTCAATTTGAGACAAAAATGATAAATGACCAACCAAGTTGTGTGCTTGTGATCTAGTAAGAATACCTTTGTCAATATCACCAATCACATTTTCTAAAGGCTGGTTTTTAACAATATGCGAATCTTTGGGCAAATCATTCAACTGAGGGTTAGGATTTTCAAGAGGGTTATCATTAACATGTGGAGATGTATTATCTAATTTTGGTTTTTCCATATTTCTGAGAATATCTTCAATGACAACATCACTGTCAACTAACTCTTTATATTTGGGAGGAGGCTGTGATTCATCAAATGTTACATTCATTGATTCTTCAACAACCAGACTCCTGTTGTTAATGACTCTAGAAGCTTTACTATTGAGTGAATGTCCCAGAAATATTCCCTCATCAGATTTGGGATCAAATTTTAACAAATGCCCTTCAATGTTTAGAATAAAACATTTGCTCCCAAAAACACGAAAATAATTTATTTTTGGAGTTTTTTTTGTAGTAAAGCTCGTAGGGAGTTTTGAGCAAAATTGGTTTTAATAAACTCGGTTTAGAATGTAACATGACGTTGCCACTGCTTCAGGCCAGAAATATTTTGGAAGATGATATTCATTTAACATAATATTAGCCATTTCTTATAAAGTTCGATTTTTCCTTTCAACCACACCATTTGATTTTTGTGTATAAGGAGTAGAGAAGTTATGACTTATACCGTGCTCATCACAAAACATAATAAAATCAGAATTATCAAATTCTCTTCCGTGATCAGACCGAATATAAATAATAGAGCTTCCTTGTTAATTCTGAATTTTCTTACAAAAAGCAGAGAAAGAGTTAATAGCTTCATTTTTAAATTTCAGAAAATCAACCCATGTAAATCGAGAATAATTGTCAACCAAAACAAGAAAATTTATAGCACCACCCATGCCATGTTTAGGAATAAATCCTACTAGGTCCATATGCAAGAGTTCTAATGGTCGAGAAGTTGACATTGTGAGTTTAGGTTTATGAGATGCATGAATTTATTTTCCTAGTTCACAGGCTTCACAAATATGATCTTTTAAGAACCTAAGTTTTGGAAGACCACGAACATGCTCTTTAGATGAAATATTATTTATTAATTTCATGTTGATATGTCCTAGTCTTCGATGCCAAAGCCGTGGATCATCATTTGAAGAAGCAAGACAAATATTATCTAGATGAGAATAAACATCTAGGTCACATGTGTATACATTTTGATATCTAGGACACAACAATATCAATTTACCTGTTTGATCAAATATGGAGCAATTATGTGAACTGAAAGATATTTTAAAATCACTATCACATAGTTGACTAATAGATAGAAGATTATACATGAGTCCTGTGACTAATTGAACATTAGAGATTGTTATGTGGTCATTACATACGCTTCCAATTCTGATTATCTTACCTTTAGTATTGTTTCCAAATGTTACCTCACCACAGTCTGTATCTTGTAGATTTTTCAATTTTGATTTGTCACCAGTTATATGTCTTGAACAACCACTATCAAGATACCATTTATTTTTGTTCAAGTCTGTTGTAAGACATACCTGTAATATATACTAATTTTACAAACTGGTACCTGATGGGTAGGTTTTATACCTATGAATTCGATATTATTAAACTTAATTATTGCTATCTTTAAGTGTTTTTAGTATATTTTTATGTGTTTTTGTGTTTATTTCTTGTAGGTTGGAGCTGGAGGGACTTATGAGTTGGCGGGGGTTGCAAGGGGGCAACGCCCCCTAGAAGCTAAGCACTTATGAGCTCAATTGCAAAATGTCTATTTGTCAAATTTTCAAATTTCTAATCATTTTCCTTCATTTTTAGTGTTATTAAATTGCTTAGTAGTGTAGGGTATCTTGTTTATTAGTACTTTAGGCGAGTCTTTAATTTTGGTTAGTTTATTTTATTTTAGTATGTTAGTGTAGTTAACTATATATGTTATCTTAGGTTAGGGTTTTAGAATAAGTCTTAATCTCTTTGCAAACAAAAACTGAGAATTGAAGCTTTGGTATGCAGGTTGGAAGCATGGAATAAGCACAAATGTCACCAAGTTAGGCCCAAGTGCCTAGGCGCCCAAGCCATGCACAAACCAAGCGCCTAGGCGCCTAACTGCAGAAGCACCCATGCGACCCAAGCGCCTAAACGCCCCCTCCTAGGCCAATTCAAGCATATAAGTGCTCTAGGCGCCCAACACATTCTGTTTGCAACCGCCTAGGCGGTCCAACCCATACAAAATAAAGTGCATAGGCGCTCCTGGTGTGACTTGGGAAAAAAATAAAAGCCCCAATCGGGCATAACTCTTCCAAATCCAAATCAAACACTCTCTTGCTCTCCTACTTCGACCCAAACTCAATCAAATTACATTCCTCCTATAATCTAGCCCAGAATAATCAAACTTCTTCTTTTATAAGCATAATCAAACACTCAATCTCCTACCCAAAATCAAAGGCAATTAATCTCCATCTTGTCATCCCTCCTCACCAATTCGGGGTACCAACTTACATTCAAAACACAACTATCTGAAGTAAGTGTTCAAACCTTAAAAATTACTCCTGCAACTTCGATTGGAGCATCATATCTGGCCATAACCAAGTAAGTGTGCAAGATTTTATGGCGAATTATTTAGATTTGCTTGGATAGTCGCTAAGTAAGTAATTTGAAGTTCAGTTTCTTTAATTGTGTTGGCTCAAGTGGGTTTGGGTACTCTTAATTGTTGCTTGTATTGCATTGGAAGGCTAGTTTGCTTAGTTAATTGACAAATTTGGTGAAAATTAAGTTTGGGGGAGTGCTTAACAATAGTGTTCAAAATTCTTGCACACCAAGTGTTCGATAATTTATCACAAAGAGGATTTACCCATACTAAACCACTGAACATCATTTGTTGGGCAGAGGTTTAACACACAGGACTTATGGCTCCTAAAAGGCATAGAGGAGAGACTTCAGGCACTTCGACAAAGTTTGACAAAAAGAGATTCACAAGTGCTAGTGCGTCCGAAAGATATTATAATTTGCTTTCTAGCAAAACGCTAATTCCTGAGCGTGGATTATTGCCAGAGGCAGACGATGGGAAGTTACTAAAAATGATTGGAAGTAGATGATTAGTGAATTTTACAGCTCATTCGGATCCGTCGATCATTAAAATTGTTAAGGAATTCTACGCCAATGCAAAAGATGCTGTCGATAACATGGTTTGAGTTCGCGAAAAATTAGTGGAGGTCAGTTTCACGACAATAAATGCTTACTACGGCTTAAACATAATACCTGGTTATGGCTACATGTAATATCTAGAGCACGAACTGGACTACAGTGAGGTCATTCAAGCATTGTGTGTACCTGGAACAAAATGGAAATTAACAGATCAGCTAGAAGTAGTTCTTTTTCCTACATCCACACTAAGTAGATACGGGAAAGCATGACATTCCTTTATTTATGCTAAGTTGATGCCATGTAGGCATATACGTGATGTCATAAATCAACGGGCAACATTGCTTTTCTGCATTGCAAAAGGAAAAACTATAAATGCGGGTCAGGTTATACATGATTCAATCGACAGAGCAATTCAAGGAGGGACTTCAGGTGGACTACCTCATCCATCTTTTATTACTGGACTATGTCAACAAGTTGGTATAAAATGGGATGCCGAGGAAGCTAGACAACCTCTTTTAGCCCCAATTGACCACTTAGTTATAAAAAAGAATAAGGTATGGGTTGGGGGTAAACCACACCCGAGAATGGTAGGTCTCATTATTGTGCCTCCAGAGCCTGCTGACGAGTCTAATGAACAGTCAAACGACAATCCTACTGCAGTTGGGAGTTACGGGCCACCATCGAATTTTTTTAGGATATTTGTGACACCCCCAAATCCGGTACTTCCAGTTCCACAGGATTTGGTGTTCACGATACAATTATCATCTATCTATCTACCCATAAAAATGCAAACCATACAATAGATAGAATTAAAATTTTCTCCTTAAAAGGATTACATCATCCGAATAATAAATACAATCCCAGGTTAAACTAACCTTAAAACATCTGTGCAGAATTCTAACAATAAGTCTTAAACAACATCTTTAACTTAAGTCTTAAACAAATACATCATATAAAATAACAAGTCATATCAAATAACAAGTCTCCATCATTTGCTAACTTTACCTTTGCCCTTACTAGTGGAAGGTTCGTCAACTCTTTCGTTCTTAACTGCAATGTTATTATTAAGCAAGAGTGAGCACAAATGCCCACAAGTATAAAAATAAAATAACAGTATAATAACAAGCGAATAAATTAAAGACATCTGGATAAAAGCTCAACTTTTGAATCAAGAGTGAATAACAAGAATCAAAAGAATTCTGAGGGTCATATGACCTTGAACTATGTCCTAGGTTAGCAAGGGTTATACTTGAAACCTTTAACAGTCATAAAACTATGGACCTTCTTCTCGTACTTAGGGGGATCAGACCTTAGTACCATACTGTGCACAATATCTTAACGCTAAAGCGTAAATAATCCTCTATACAGGGTTGTTCATCTCAGTTTGACATTCGAGTCCGCACCAAAGGAAGTTTGGTTTGGATAATTCATCAAGGGTTCTGAAATTTAGAACGCTCATCACCTATAGACTAGTTAAATCATTAAGGGTTCACTAGTCTAATAAGGTTCAACAACAATGATATTCAATTTGAATAATAATCTCAAGAAGTATACAATAGAACAATTATTGTATAACTAAATCATACTTTAAAAAGATAATCAATCTTTAATATAACATTTGAACTTGAATAATGGCAATGATAATTTACTCGAGATAAATAATAAACTTGAATAATAATGACAAGTAGGGTTAGGAAACTTGCTCAAATTTAAGAGTTTAAGTTTAGGAAACTTGCCTCGTGCGTAGATTACACTTTAACTAAGCACGTTCTTTGAATTAAATCCTACATACCATTCACATTCATAATACCAATTAATTATAACTTAACTAATCATTATAAACTCATTCTCGTTGTCTACTTTAATTCTCGACTATACTTAGTCAATTTATCTCATTATCACATAATTTATACTTCATGAATAATAATCTAATTATGTATTCAATAATTTAAATCACATGTAATTATGTTATTTATATGTTTAAACAATTATTTTTATCATCACATTATACCTCTAACATGTTTACATGTTCATTACATTAATCCACTAACACATTGTTAGACTTAAACATTTTTAATATCTCATTTCTGAATTTTCTGTGGAGTGGCGCTGCGACACCACATTTGTACTGGCTCTTGGCGCTATGGCGCCGTGGCACTGCGGTCTGATACTTGGCTCTGTGGCGCGGTGGCGTTGCGGTGCGGGACTTCAGTTCTGGAGTTGGCGCCGCGACGCGAGACTCCAGAATTCGATTCCCAGTTCGCGAAGAACACAGAGTTCAGCGAAAAGGACACTAAATAATCATTAATTTCACTAATTTAATATACCCACATGTTAATATTCACATATAATCATTACCCAACATCTGTAAAGTAATTTTAACCCATTAAAATACATAATTACAGAATTAAATCATGTAAAATTGGACTGTTCTTGATGTTCTTGAAGTTAATGAACAAAATAATAAATTTAACACTATGAATTCATTATAACACCGAATCCGTTCGTTTAAGGCTTGGTTTCTTCGTATCAACATGCATAATAATGTAGGAGTGTAAAATTTAGGGATAATATACGATCACTACATAAAATTTCACGTATAAGGTCATAAGGCCAAAACCCAAACTCTGTAATTTTGCAGCAATCATATACGACGTAAAATTATGAAATGATGATATGGAATCATGCAATATATATATAAAACACATATATTCACATATATTCACATAAGCCTTACAAATTCCCATCATAAAACTTTACAGTACTTGAATACCATATGTATAAAAACTTAAATACGTAAAAGTAGAAATTGAGTTTGGGAGAAATTACCCAGAGTATAAACTAATGGAAGAGATGATCAGTGGTGATTCTTTCACAAGTAATTGATAATTATACACTCCAGCTTTTCTCTCAAATTTCTCAATCTTTCTCTCTGTGAACTCTAAAGACTTAGGAAATAATAAGGAAGAAATAAAAGACGTAAGATAATAAGGGAGAAAACTGACGCGCATCATGGTCAGTTGCCCATCATGGGTTAACTGGCCATAACTCCCTCTAAGGCCACGTTTGGCTAGATTAATATTTACAAAACCCATTAATTTAATAAAACTTTTACAATATAGTTTTAATTAATGTCACATCCACTTGCACAATAATCCATATATCTTATTTAATTTAATATAAATAAAATATAATAACTTCTTATAAATTCACATAGTCATATAATTAATATCTCATTAATAAATAATGTCAATTTATTAAATCTCTAATTAATAATTAAATTAATTAAATAACATCATGCTTAATTAAATATTTCATTTAATTCAATAAGCTCACATAATCACATACTTGAATAATAAAAATTCTCTACATTAATTTAATAATTGCAACACATATAATTAAATTAATCTACCACAATTGCATCAATTAATTATTAAATCTAATAATTAAATCATCGAAAATATTTATTTAATTCAATAAATATTAGAAATTAATTACAAAAATCTCGTTTGTCACATCTTTCCCCCCTTAAAAGGATTCTGTCCCCAGAATCACGACTCAATAAATTTCGACCAATTACATTCTCCCCCTTATAGAGATTCTGTCCCCAGAATCGCATATACATATTTAAGCAAATAAATGAGGGTAATTCTTCATCATATTCTCTTCGAGTTCCCACGTAGCTTCTTCAGTGTTGTGGTTCCTCCAAATTACCTTAACAGAAGGTATAACTTTATTTCTAAGAACTTGTTCTTTTCGGTCGACAATTTGGACAGGAATTTCTTCGTAAGATAAGTCTTTCTCAAAATGTAGGGGTTCATATTCAATTACATGCTTGTAATCGGGTTTGTAGGGTCGTAACACAAAAACATGGAAAACATTGTGGACATTCTCGAGTGCTGGAGGTAAGGCTACCTCATACGCGACTTCTCCGATTCTTCGTAGTACTTCAAAGGGTCCAATGAATCTTGGGCTCAATTTTCCTTTCTTTCCGAACCTGATCTTCCCTTTCCAGGGAGAGACCTTCAAGAAAACATAACTACCTGATTCAAACTCGATATTTTTACGACGTGGATCAGCGTATTTCTTCTGTCGATCTTGAGCCGCTACCAGTCGTGTTCGGATCACTTTGACTATTTCTGCCGTCTGCTGTACAAGTTCTGGCCCTAGCAATTGTCTCTCACCAACTTCATCCCAATACAGTGGAGTTCTGCACTTTCTGCAGTATAAAGCTTCATAAGGTGGCATGCCAATACTAGCGTGGTAACTGTTGTTGTAGCCGAACTCTACTAATGGTAGGTGATCATCCCAATTTCCTTTAAAGTCCATCACACAGGCTCTTAGCATATCTTCTAATGTCTGAATTGTTCTCTCACTCTGTCCGTCTGTTTGAGGGTGGTAAGCTGTACTCATTCGCAATTGCGTACCCATGCATTCCTGAAGACGTTTCTAGAAATTTGATGTGAAGCACGGATTCCTATCTGAAACAATTGATACCGGAACTCCGTGCCTCGAAACAATCTCTTTTACGTATAGCCTGGCCAACTGATCTAAGTTGAATCTTATGTTGATCGGAAGGAAGTGTGCAGATTTTGTCAGTCGGTCAACGATAATCCATACTGCATCGTAGCCTTTCTGAGTCGTCAGAAGGCCAACCACGAAGTCCATTGTAATATGTTCCCATTTCCACTCTGGGATCTCTAACGGTTGAAGTAAACCACTTGGTCTCTGATGTTCTGCTTTTACTTTCTGATAGGTCAAACACTTGGCAACACATTCTGCAACATCGCCTTTCAAATTCGGCCACCAAAAATGTTGTCGAAGATCTTGATACATCTTTGTACTACCAGGGTGAATCGAATATCTTGAACTATGAACCTTGCTTAAAATTTCTTCCTTAATTTCTCGTACTGGCGGAACCCAAATTCTGCTTTCAAATCTCAGTATTCCTTCCTTATCCCTCTTAAATCTTGGTTCAGTTCCTTCAGATATCTTCTTTGTCACCTTTTTGCATTCGTCGTCCTGAAGCTGAGCCTCCTTCACTTTATCTAGTAGAGTTGTACCAGATTGCATTTGAAATAGCTTCTCATCAATCTCTATTGGATATTTCACTTCCAATTCCAGTTTCTCCATTTCTATAATTAGCTCTTCTTGAGCAGTTAACATCATCAATATCTCACGACCCTTTCTGCTTAAGGCGTCGGCAACTACATTCGCCTTACCCGGGTGGTATAAAATCTCACAGTCGTAATCCTTGATTAATTCCAACCATCTTCTCTGACGCATATTCAAATCCTTCTGTGTAAAAATATATTTCAGACTCTTGTGGTCTGTATATATTTCACACTTCTCCCCGTACAGATAGTGCCTCCAAATTTTTAAAGCAAAAACAACTGCAGCTAACTCCAAATCATGGGTCGGATACCCCTTCTCGTAATCCTTCAATTGTCGTGATGCATACGCAATGACCTTGCCGTTTTGCATCAGCACACATCCAAGTCCTTTATGCGACGCATCACTAAACACTTCAAAATTGCCTGTATCATCTGGAAGAGATAACACAGGTGCCGTACTCAACCTCTTCTTCAATTCTTGAAAGCTCTCTTCACACTTCTCCGTCCAAACAAATTTCACAGCTTTTCGAGTTAAATTTGTTAACGGAGTCGCGATTTTGGAAAAATCTTGAATGAATCTTCTATAATATCCTGCTAATCCAAGGAAACTTCTTACTTCTGACGGCGTTCTCGGCTGATCCCAGTTAATCACGGCTTCTACTTTAGATGGATCTACCGAAATTCCGTTCTTATCGATCACGTGACCAAGAAATTGTACTCGCTCGATCCAAAATTTGCATTTTGAAAATTTAGCGTACAACTTCTCCCTTCTCAATACTTCCAACGTTAATCTCAGATGTTCTTCGTGTTCTTCTTTGGTTTTGGAATATACCAGAATGTCGTCTATAAATACCACCACGAATTTGTCCAAAAATAGCTTGAACACACCATTCATTAGTCCCATAAATGCTGCAGGAGCATTCGTTAGACCAAACGACATTACTAAAAATTCATAGTGACCGTATCGCGTTCTAAACGCTGTCTTCAGTACATCCTCTGCCCTCACCTTCAGTTGGTGATAACCACTCCTCAAGTCTATCTTGGAAAAGTATTTTGCTCCCTTTAATTGATCAAACAGATCGTCGATTCTTGGTAATGGATATCTATTCTTAATCGTGACCTTGTTCAGTTCTCTGTAGTCAATGCAGAGCCGCATCGATCCGTCCTTCTTTTTCACAAACAACACCGGTGCTCCCCACAGCGATACGCTCAGTTGAATGTACTTTTTATCCAGCAATTCTTGTAGTTGGACCATCAGTTCTTTCATCTCTATTGGTGCCATTCGGTACGGTGCTTTCGATATTGGAGCAGTTCTGGGCGCCAAATCGATCACGAAATCTACCTCTCTATCTAGTGGAAGTCCTGGTAAATCGTCTGGAAATACGTCGACGAAGTCCCTCACAATCGGTATCTCTTCTACCTTCGGATTCTCTTTTCGACTATCGACTATGTAAGCTAAGTATCCTACACAGCCTTGTCTTAATAACTTCCTGGCCTGCATCATCGTCAGACAACTCACTTGTCTAGGCGACTTGCTACCATAAAACACAACCTTTGACGGAGTCATAAGGTTAATACGCTTCTTTTGGCAGTCAATTACCGCCCCACAATTGGATAACCAATCCATACCCAAAATAACGTCAAATTCCCCAAGCCGAATAGGGATAAGATCTACATTCATGATATTACCCTTAATATCCACCCTACAGTTCTTAAACACGTACTTAACAGGAATTATCTCTCTATTCGCAATTTCTATATTCATGGGATATTCCAACTCATCCATAAGCAAATTTAAACTATTAGCAAAGTCTTCGAATATAAAGGAACAAGTAGCACCCGAATCAAATAAAATATAAGCATTAATTTTATTGATCGGAATGATACCTGACACCACTTCACGAGACTGAATTGCGTCATGCACTGTCATATTGAAAGTTCTGGCGGTCGGTCGGTTTGTTGCAGGTGGTCCGGTAGTGGTTAAGGTATTTTCACTGCTATTTCCACGGTTACCTCCTTGCACTGCTCCTCCTGATCCCTTCTTGGGGCAATCTCTTGCTAGATGATCCTTAGAACCACAGTTAAAACAAGCACCCTTCTTTGGGTTTGGACAGTTTGGTGCTATGTGGCCTTCCTGACCACAATTGTAGCACACTCGCTTCCCTTTCATGCAAACTCCCAGATGAGCTTTTCCACAGTTTGAGCACGCTTCAATTTTCTTCTTCTGCCCACCTTGTTGACTTCCAGCTGACGAATTATCCGTCCACTTCCTCTTCTGATTATGAGTACCCCCAATGTTACTCCCACCAGTCTTGTTATTTCCTTCACCTTCACTCTTCTTCTTCTTCTGCTCTTGATTGTACTTGGTCACCGCATCGCTCCCACCTTCAGCGAGGATGGCCTTTTCCAGTACTCCGGCAAATGTGTTTATCTGAAACATTGACACCTTACTGTAAACCCAAGGCTTTAGTCCTTTTTCAAATCTTCTGGCCTTTCTTTTGTCAGTGTGTACTTGGTACGGGGCAAACCTTGCCAACTCATCGAATTTAGCTGCGTATTCAGGTACGCTCATGTTTCCTTGCTTCAGTTCCAGAAATTAAATTTCCATTTGATTCTGTGAACTAGTTGGGAAGTACATTTCGAAAAATATTTCTTTAAATCTCTCCCACATAATTACACCTTCACCTCCTCGCACTTTGTTTGCTTGCCACCAATAGCTAGCCTCAGACTTCAGCATAAACGTTGCGAAAGCGGTCTTCTGGTCTTCTCTAACCCTAGCAACGTCGAATACTTTCTCCATTTTCATGACCCACGTTTGAGCCTCGATTGGGTTCCTGGAACCTTTGAACTCTGGCGGTCCCACCGCCTTGAAGTCTTTAAATGTTGTGTTTGGTGGAGCTTGAGGTTGATTGTTCATTGCTCCCGTCAGTAAGTTCACCAACTGCTGAATAGGATTAATGTTGGCGTTATTGTTATTATTGGTTGACTCTTCCTGAGCCGGTTGACGTTGTTGTCTTCTCCTTGGCGGCATATTTCTGATAAAATAAATGCTTATTAGGACTTTATTTATTTCTCTAAATAGTTAAGGCATTACTCAACAATTTGACATACTCATTTATCACATCATCTCAAACAACTTAATATATTTAAATCAACTCAAAGTTTTAACATCAAACTATAGCATAACTGCTATTTACATCAACTATCCTGGAATAAAGAATCCACAGGATTTAAAATATTAACATATTCCTTCGTTCATAAACACATCAGAATTTACATATAAAAACTAATTAAGTCTTTCACATAATTAAACGGATTCTAATCCTGTCTATCAAGGTGCTGAATAGCCTTGCCACGCTCCTCATCCATGATACGAGACATCGTCCTGCGATCTAGCATATACGACGGAAGTCCTTCGAACTGGATGGGGTATCTCAAAACTCGTTTCTGAGCCTCATCCATTGCATGATTAAGTGTGGAGTATGTCTCTTCAAACTTTTCCTTCTTTGCGTGACTATCATCTTCTG
This sequence comes from Panax notoginseng, assembly GCA_016801055.1. NCBI lineage: Eukaryota > Viridiplantae > Streptophyta > Magnoliopsida > Apiales > Araliaceae > Panax > Panax notoginseng. The sequence goes on along the minus strand of CM029020.1, from coordinate 56,201,015 downwards.
CACGATCAGCTCGACGTGATTCTCTTACCCATCCTTCCTTTGCTATTTTCAGTCTTCCGGAGGTTTCTTTCAGTTCCTTTTTCAGCTTCTCTATCTCCTCGGTCTTATCTTCGGTTTGACCCTTCTCATGGACCAAATCCCATTCTACATTTCCCAATCGTGTGTGAAGAGTTGAAATCTCCCTCTCCTTCTCCTCTAAAGTAGACTGCTGAACAGTCGCTCGCTCAGTCAATTCCTGAACCTCGTCTTGTAATTCCACGTTACGGTCGTATAACGTGTCATACATCTCTGCATCAACGGTGTACCGTAGTAACTCCTTTTCTTCCTCTTCCTCATCAAACTCCTCCTCAGGATCCTCCCCAGGATCAGTCTCGGGCTCATGCTCCTGACCAACAACAGTGATCAATGGAGATGACTCCCTCTGAACTAACTGTTCCCTAATAACATGTATGTCTCGGGGCTCCTCCTCCCCAGCTTGACTAGCTTCTCCAACATTCGTCATCCTGACAACAAAATTTTAAGTTTTAGTTACTAAGTCGTACTAACGAGCACATAAATTAACACATAAACACATAATGTATTTCATTATCTTCAATGAATTATCAAAAATTCATTTCTTAAAACTCGATAAGAGTTTTCCATTACTATCTTCTTTCTATAAGGCTACTACCTAAGGTTGTTCCCCCACCTAAGGTTCATAACCTACGGCTCTGATACCAACCTGTGACACCCCCAAATCCGGTACTTTCAGTTCCACAGGATTTGGTGTTCACGATACAATTATCATCTATCTATCCATAAAATTGCAAACTATACAATAGATAGAATTAAAATCTTCTCCTTAAAAGGATTACATCATCCGAATAATAAATACAATCCCAGGTTAAACTAACCTTAAAACATCTGTGCGGAATTCTAACAATAAGTCTTAAACAACATCTTTAACTTAAGTCTTAAACAAATACATCATATAAAATAACAAGTCATATCAAATAACAAGCCTCCATCATTTGCTAACTTTGCCCTTGCCCTTACTAGTGGAAGGTTCGTCAGCTCTTTCGTTCTTAACTGCAATGTTATTATTAAGCAAGAGTGAGCACAAATGCCCACAAGTATAAAAATAAAATAACAGTATAATAACAAGCGAATAAATTAAAGACATCTGAATAAAAGCTCAACTTTTGAATCAAGAGTGAATAACAAGAATCAAAAGAATTCTGAGGGTCATATGACCTTGAACTATGTCCTAGGTTAACATGGTTTATACTTGAAACCTTTAACAGTCATAAGACTATGGACCTTTTTCTCATACTTAGGGGGATCAGCCCTTAGTACCATACTGTGCACAATATCTTAACGCTAAAGCGTAAATAATACCTTATACAGGGTTGTTCATCTCAGTTTGACATTCGAGTCCGCACCAAAGGAAGTTTGGTTTGGATAATTCATCAAGCGTTCTGAAATTTAGAACGCTCATCAACTATGGACTAGTTGAATCATTAAGGGTTCACTAGTCTAATAAGGTTCAACAACAATGATATTCAATTTGAATAATAATCTCAAGAAGTATACAATAGAACAATTATTGTATAACTAAATCATACTTTGAAAAGATAATCAATCTTTAATATAACATTTGAACTTGAATAATGGCAATGATAATTTACTCGAGATAAATAATAAACTTGAATAATAATGACAAGTAGGGTTAAGAAACTTGCTCAAATTTAAGAGTTTAAGTTTAGGAAACTTGCCTCGTGCGTAGATTACACTTTAACTAAGCACGTTCTTTGAATTAAATCCTACATACCATTCACATTCACAATACCAGTTAATTATAACTTAACTAATCATTATAAACTCATTCTCGTTGTCTACTTTAATTATCGACTATACTTAGTCAATTTATCTCATTATCACATAATTTGTACTTCATGAATAATAATCTAATTATGTATTCAATAATTTAAATCACATGTAATTATGTTATTTACATGTTTAAACAACTATTTTTATCATCACATTATACCTCTAACATGTTTATATGTTCATTACATTAATCCACTAACACATTGTTAGACTTAAACATTTTTAATATCTCATTTCTGAATTTTCTGTGGAGTGGCGCTGCGGCGCCACGTTTATACTGGCTCTTGGCGCTACGGCGCGAGACTCCAGAATTCGATTCCCAATTCGCGAAGAACACAGAGTTCAGCGAAAATGACACTAAATAATCATTAATTTCACTAATTTAACATACCCACATGTTAATATTCACATATAATCATTACCCAACATCTGTAAAGTAATTTTAACCCATTAAAACACATAATCACAGAATTAAATCATGTAAAATTGGACTGTTCTTGATGTTCTTGAAGTTAATGAACAAAATCATAAATTTAACACTATGAATTCATTATAACACCGAATCCGTTCGTTTAAGGCTTGGTCTCTTCGTATCAACATGCATAATAATGTAGGAGTGTAAAATTTAGGGATAATATACGATCACTACATAAAATTTCACGTATAAGGCCATAAGGCCAAAACCCAAACTCTGTAATTTTGCAACAATCATATACGACGTAAAATTATGAATTGATGATATGGAATCATGCAATATATATATAAAACACATATATTCACATAAGCCCTACAAATTTCCATCATAAAACTTTACAGTACTTGAAAACCATATGTATAAAAACTTAAATACGTAAAAGTAGAAATTGAGTTTGGGAGAAATTACCTAGAGTATAAACTAAAGGAAGAGATGATCAGTGGTGATTCTTTCACAAGTAATTGATAATTATACACTCCAGCTTTTCTCTGAAATTTCTCAATCTTTCTCTCTGTGAACTCTAAAGACTTAGAAAATAATAAGGAAGAAATAAAAGACGTAAGATAATAAGGGAGAAAACTGACGCGCATCATGGTCAGTTGCCCATCATGGGTTAACTGGCCATAACTCCCTCTAAGGCCACGTTTGGCTAGATTAATATTTACAAAACCCATTAATTTAATAAAACTTTTACAATATAGTTTTAATTAATGTCACATCCACTTGCACAATAATCCATATATCTTATTTAATTTAATATAAATAAAATATAATAACTTCTTATAAATTCACATAGTCATATAATTAATATCTCATTAATAAATAATGTCAATTTATTAAATCTCTAATTAATAATTAAATTAATTAAATAACATCATGCTTAATTAAATATTTCATTTAATTCAATAAGCTCACATAATCACATACTTGAATAATAAAAATTCTCTACATTAATTTAATAATTGCAACACATATAATTAAATTAATCTACCACAATTGCATCAATTAATTATTAAATCTAATAATTAAATCATCGAAAATATTTATTTAATTCAATAAATATTAGAAATTAATTACAAAAATCTCGTTTGTCACAATATTCGTCAAGAATTGAGACATCAAACTAGACAGATTGACATGGTGGCTACCCAAGTTTAACAGGGTTTTGACCAGGTGGATAGGAAGCAGGATAAACTGGCTCAACAACAAGCGAAGATATATCAGAACTGTAGTGAATCATTCATAGAGATGTTCAACCGCATGAATCCAGCAGGCGCTTCTTACCAATTCCCACCACCTCCACCCTTATCTGTGTACCCCCGGCTGATTTACCCCCTGAGGATGAGATTGATGAAGAAGAAGCAAATGATACTGACGAGGAGTAAGGCTTCGATCTTTCAGGGAAGTCCTCAATGCCTAATTTCTTATATTGTTTTTATATACAATGAGGAAATTGCATATGTTAAGTTTGGGGGGGGGGTGCATTCTTCTAGTTGTATTGCATTTATTTCGTTGCATTCATTTAGTATTTGCATTCGTTTAGCATTACTCATTCATCTTGTAGTTTTGCATGTAGTTGTCATTCTAATTTCTAAAAAAAAAATCTTGCATTTAGTTAGTTCATATTACATGAATCCAAGCATGTCAGTTAGTGTGAGTTTGACTTGACCAATGATGAGATTGGGATCTCGTGCATATTTGTACAATATTACAACTGAGACATGGATGTAGTGTCATATCATGATGTAAATCTTATACTGTTTGAAACTGATGTAACCAGATAGCATGTTAGGTTGACCATTTTAATCAATTTAGTTTAAATGATCACATAATTGTCTTATTGGGGAAAATATTAGTTTTAATGAAGGGAAATCGGTAAACTTGTAGTAAAGGCTAGGATGACGCAAAAACTCAAGTTTGGGGGACAATATGGGATTTTTAAAAAAGAAAAAAAGAAAAAAAAGAAAGAAAATCCAGAAAAAATTCATATGAATAAACACGTTGACTAGTTTAGTTCTGTGACATTTGTTACTGAAGTAAGTAAGCCCTTCGGGGTATCTCTATACCTAGTGCCCTAAAACCATCTGGTTTGAGAGTTGTTAGTCAAAAGCTCGTTACATGGGTAACATTGAAAAGCCTAAGAGAACTAAACATTGCACGGTCAGTGTAAACACGAGAAATAGCATAAATGCCCTCGTGAGCAAATAAAAGAAGAAATAAATCCCGTATTGATTCTGAATTTGGTGATTGTGTAGTTTTAGCTGGAGCTTAACTTGTGAACAAAGTTTCTTAAGTTAAAACTATGTCTTTTCCTCTAAGAGGCATATTATGCAATGTATTTAAACTGTAGTTGATTTTAATGGTTGCTAAGCACACACACCCTCCATCAGTAATAACAGGCTTTGATTTATGGATTGGTATGAGTTATTAAATTGTCTTGTTTGGATGTATTGTTTGAATCTATTGTTGATACATCTGAGGCTTATTTGTTTGATTTCATACTGACTGATGGATGGATTTGTAGGCATTTAGTTAGGATACATTTTTATTTACATTGCTTGGGGACAAGCAGTTGGTTAAGTTTGGGGGTATTTGATGAGTAGGTTTTATACCTATGAATCAGATATTAATAAACTTAATTATTGCTATATTTAAGTGTTTTTAGTATCTTTTTATGTGTCTTTGTGTTTATTTCTTATAGGTTAGAGCTGGAGGGATAAATTGGTCATTTAGGAGAAGAAAAAGATCAAAAATCATTAAAATTAGAGTTGAGTGACATTTTTTGTAAATACGTGGTCCTGGTCTAGCGCCTAGGCACTTGGATTTGTACTAGGTTGAGCGCCTAGGCGCTCATGCACGATCAAAGTTGGATTTTTCTATTGTTAAGTTGTTTTTGAAGTCAATTAGGAATCTTGAGGAGGGTTTTAGACTAATATACAAATAGAAGAAGAATTCAGAAAAGACGTATCAAGGAATTATCAAGACAATTACAGAGAGAATAATGAACAAAAACACAAAGGAGGATTGCAAGGGCTGAAGATCAAAGAGAGGGTCTTAGAGCGAATTCAGAGTTTCTTCTTCTCTTCTCTAGTTTTATCTTTTGTAATTACCTGAGATATTTGGATTATTAATCTAGATGATATTTTTCTTTATTATTATCATGAACTAAATTTTAATTAAGATTGCAACGAAACTTGGTATGTAGTTTAAATTAATCCTTCCTATTGAATGAAAGTTAATTTTTATTGAATTGTTTATTATATCTTTTACTTATTGATTAATTATTTGGCCTACAAGTACTGTGATAATCTATATAAAATTGGAAGATGGAGTATAGATTGAGATCTGGATATGATAACATCTGTTCATATAATCTGAATAGGGTTAATATGATTAACATATAGGATAGGAATATACCTATGTGTCTTTTGTAGCCATTGAAAGAATTTGTGCATAAAACCCTAATTAACTTGATTCACATAGGAATATAGTGAATTATTTGACTAGGGTGTTCCTTATAATTCTATGTCTTAAGGATCATATTTAGGAGGATTTTTTCACGTGTCTTTGGAAAAAGTGCGTGAATTCTATAAAGCATTCTTGGATAATGATTCATATTAATTAATTGATTTAAATGGGAAGTAAATTGATTTAAATAAAATATCAAGGGAAGTTGTAATCTTAACATGTTAAATCTGCATTAATCTTGTGAACTTTGATCTTAGTCATTAGTTTTGTTAATTTTAATTTTTTTAAAATCACAAACAATATTTCTTAGTTTAAAATAGGATTAATTGCATTGGAATTGATAATTGATAAAGTTTAATCTATTTCCCTGTGAGAACGATATCTTTGCTTATTGAATATTGCAAACTATCGCGTATACTTACGTGTAAAGTGCTAGTAATAAATTAGGCAACAATACCCTTTAATATGAAGGTTCATTTGGGTAAGTTTTCTAGTTTATATAAGGAACATTTGTAGTTTCCTTTACAAAACTAGGCATAGGATAATTAGTTTTAGTAGAGACAAGCATTCTATGAGTAACATGACTATAAGATGTATGATAATAATTTTTTATGAAATTCTTTTCTTGTAATGGTTTGTGCAGTGTATGTTCCTTTGGGAACCCAAATTATTTTTCCTTTGTAATTTCCATTTCGAGCATTACACATATAGAAGGAATGACCATTTCTGTTACAGTAAGAACATTTAGTAAAAGGAGATGCGTAACTTTCTTTTTCTTTACTTTTAACATGATAAAGTCCTTTATCCTTTGTTTTACTTGTTTCTCCAATATAACCTAATCATTCTTTATTAAATCCACATCTCTATTGACTTAACATAACATCGAGATTTTCTTTTCCTTTTGTGAATTTAAGAACAATGGTATTTAGATCATCACGTTCTTTAGTTAAATTATCAATTAAAGAACTATGTTTTTCTAATTCTGTTTTTAGAAGTGAATTTTCAATTTTAAGATTTTTAATATCTTCAGTTAGCACTTGATCTTGTATTTGAGTATCTTCATTAATTACAACAAGTGTTGAGTTTTCAACTTCAAGATTTTCAATAGAGATAATAATTGTTGAATTTTCTATTTCAAGATCTCTATTTATTTTTCTAATTTTTCTTCATTTAAACTTTCATTAGTGATAATTAAACTTGCATTTTCTATTTCAAAATCTTTATTTTTTTTTCTTAATTTTTGTAATTCTTCTTTTAATAAGAAATCATTTTCTATTTTTTCTTCATTTAAACTTTCATTAGTTATAATTAAAGTTGAATTTTCTATTTCAAGATTTTTATTAGTTTTAATTAATTTTTCTAAAGAAACTTTTAATATGATAAAATCTTCTTTAATTATTTCATTATTCTCATATAAATAGTTGTATCCTTCCTGTAATTCATAATGTTCTTCATTTATATTTTCTAATGTTTATGTGGTAAATGAAATGCTAGGTAATTGATGTTTATCTCAGATCTTGGTGATGAATCATTGTTTGCCATTAAGTAAAGATTTGCAATTTCTTCGATTTGTTCGGCAAATTCATCTTCATCACTTAGATCCCAGCCTTCCTTAGCTACTAGAACTTTATTGTTGATTAATTTTGGACAATCCTTTTTGAAATGTCCAGGTTGGTTGCATTAAAAACATGTGTTTGAATTTTCATTTGAGTTGGCATTTATGAAGTTGTTGGTGTTTGCTTTAAAATTTCCTCCTTGAACCTTTGGCTTGAATACTTGTTTGCTTTTGAAGTTGTTGTTTGTTTTCATAAAACATTTGCCATATTTTCTGGCTTTGCTTTGAATCACTCTCCTGAGTTGTCTTGATTACAGAGAAACTTCATTATTATCTAGACTCTGAAGTTCTTCATTTAGTTCTTCATCGTCACTTTCTTAATCTACAAGTAGAGCTTTGAAAGCAATTCCCTTCTTTTTGAGATCTGTGTCTGATCCAGCTTTTTCGACTAGCATGTCGACTTCATGGGCACAAAGATTTCTAATGAGACTGTCAAGAGGATAGACAGATAAATTCTGCATATCTTTGATGGATGTAACCTTCATTTTTCATATGGATGGAAGGGCTTTGAGGATTCTTCTATTTTTCTCATTTGTTGTATATGCCTTCCTGAGTTGTTCCAGTTCGTCAATGATTCTGGAGAAACGAGTTTTCATATCAATGATTTTTTCACCTTCTTCTAGTTTGAAGCTTTCATACTCTTGAATTAAAGCATCCTTTCTAGTTTATTTGATATGATTGATTCATTCATAGGTTACAATCATTTTTTCCCAGATTTATTTTGCATTCTTACAATTGCTAACTCTTTTGTATTCTTTTTCAATGAGAGCTGTGACGCCCCCAAAATAGGTACACACAACCCATTCTGGGTCGCCAGATACACAGTACAGAATCCAAATACAAACTTTATTTATACAACTGTCGTGCAAAATACGACAACACATAAGCTGTGAGTTTCAATACAAATAACAGTACTCACATTTCAAACCAATGATATTTTACATAAAGGTACAATCGATAACTATTTTAGGAATTAAAATCTTTGGAAAATGCTCAAGGAATCCTTCATACATGGGAGGTCATGCCTCTAAGTTATAATAGATATCATATGACTTGAGCATTAACCTTGGTTGACCCAATAGACCCCAAAGAAGAATGAGAAGATTAGTATCCTGTTCATTCTAATGGTGTGTATCTTCTTGCCATATAATTATCTCCATTGTCTCAAACTGAGGATTATATTCCAACCATACTCCAAGATTATATAGATAATGCTCATAGATATAGTCAACAAGTGGATGTGCACAACCATATCTTATGATAACACGATTTTGTATGTGGTTAGACATCATGTATGATAGTGGAAACAAACCCTTTAAGCTCTTAGTACCATTCTGTCCTCCTCATTCTAATGAGGTGCATTTTTGACGCTTTTAAAGTTGGGTTCTCCTCAGCCTATTGTTGTTCACCAAAATCAATTATTAAATAACGTATAAAATACGAAACACAAGACAAATTAAAAGTCCATCATTAATATTTCATCCCTTTAATACCCATCAACAGTTCTTTGTTGTACCCAAGACAAAGAGAACTTTCATCACCTGTCTTCATCTGAACCACCAAAGATTATAGTTAAATTCACAATTCATGTTTATAATAATGTAAATCAACAGTTTCTCCTTGCCACAAAGGTTTAATAGAATTTTCACTCAATGTCCTTGCCATAAAGGCTAAGATACTTAATAATCATATCGTCTTTACACTCTACACCAAAACATTCAAATATAACAACATTGGTCATGATCATGCCAATTAATTGTCTATCTTTACACTACGGGCCAAAGATATTCAATGGTCATGATCATACCAATCAATTGTCTATCTTTGCACTACGGGCCAAAGATGTTCAATTGTAAAACCAATGATCAACAGTCCATCTTTGCACTACGGCCAAAGACATACAACTGTAAAATCAATAATCAACAGTCTATCTTTGCACTACGGGCCAAAGACATACAACTGTAAAACCAATAATCAACAGTCCATCTTTGCACTACGGGCTAAAGATATACAACTGTAAAACCAATAATCAACAGTCCATCTTTGCACTACGGGCTAAAGACATACAACTGTAAAACCAATAATCAACAGTTCATCTTTGCACTACGGGCCAAAGACATACAACTGTAAAACCAATAATCAACAGTCCATCTTTGCACTACGGGCCAAAGACATACAACTGTAAAACCAATAATCAACAGTCCATCTTTGCACTACGTGTAAGACCCCAACTTTTATAAATAAAGATGAATTTTCTATAAATATCATTTTTAAATATTATGGAGTTAATTCGATTGGTCGGGGAATATTCATTTTAATAGGGAATATTCGTACAACGGCACAATCATTGGTGGACCCCACAACGGAATTATTGTCGGATTGAGAAAACGACAAAAATATTTTATTAAAAATAACGGCGGAAGTTTTACCATTGATACTGTTGAACTACTCGGTAGTAAAAGTACAGTAATACGTGTGGTTGCATAGTAGCACACGGTATTGATTATTAATGCTTATGTGAGAAGTCACTCAGTTTAATTCAATTATTGTCATTTAATAATATGAATTATTTAGCGATAATGAAGTTTTGTTTTATTCGTATTATTAACGTAATAAAACAGAAACATCTTTTTATATAAAACAGAATACTTTATTAAAGTTATTCTATAAATAGAATATATTATATTTTATTTAAAAGATTTTTCTTTAAATATGGACCGTTAGATTAAAGTAATCAATCTGGACCGTTCATGGATTAGTTACTATGCATTCTATTTTTCTATAAATAGCAGCTCATTCCTTCATTATTTCTTACGAATTCACTGAACTCTAGAGAGAGAAACTATAGAGAGAAACTATAGAGAGAGAGAAGAAAAGTATTCTGCTACTTAACTACTTCCTTATTTCAGTTGTTCTTTAAAACGGTAAGGGGTGTTATTCTTTCTTATTTATGAAGAGAACTGTTGTTATTCCATTTCTTATTATTCTGTTGGAATAATCTACATACGCGGTCTACCCTATACTTGGTGACATTCTTCTATTATTCTGTTGGAACATCCTGTCTGTGTGTTTTACACCGGACCTGGTTCCGTCTTTATTATTATTCTGTTGGAACATCCTGTCTGTGCGTTTTACGCCGAACCTGGTTCCATTATTTATTATTCTGTTGGAATAACCTGTCTGTGCGGTCTATCGCATGCATGGTGATTTCTTTTGTTATTTCATTCTTTATTATACTCAGTTGGTTAAGTTTTGACTTCTATACTCCATGAAATTTGTGGAATATCCTTGATAATTGCTTTTCATCTAGTATCTTTTCATGAAAATATTCTTCTAAGCATTCTTGAATTTTACTCCACAAAGCAGTATCATGTTGACAATTTGGACGTTGTTAATTCTTGGATAAATTAATTCTTGAACTTGTTTTATTGAATTCTTATATCATTGTCATCATCCTCATGTTTATAAAATATTGAAAGTCATCTGTGACCTGTAGTGCATAGATGAACTTGGTATGATTATGACCAGGGATTATTCGGTATAATCATGACCGTAATATTACAAATGATGTGGTAAAAGTTCTCATTGGCCCGTAGTGCATTGATGGACAGTTGTTGGCATGATCATGACCATTAATGAATACACGAATATCCTTGGCCGTAGTGCAGGGGTGATTCGATGATGTGGATTATTTTATTAAGCTGAGTCCTAGCGATAACAGTGTTGAAAAACCTTTTAAATCACAGAAGATAGTAGATTTTATTTTCTACTTGACTCTTTTAATGGATTGCTTGTTCCGCTGCAGTTAAACTTGATGTTCGTTATATTTTATCAGTTTAACACTGTTGAAGGCTAATGATAATTTATTCTGCATTATCTTAGTCATAATATTTCTTACTGAGCTAGTTGAGCTCACCCTTTCTTTCACTGTTCTCTTCAGGAAATGAGAATATAGCTGGGACGAGTCGGGGAACGGAGTGATGGACCAGATGAGAGTATTAGTAGTTGTGACGAACGAGAATTCTGTAATTTATTTTAATATTTATTGAATTAAATAAATATTTTCGATGATTTAATTACTAGATTTAATAATTAATTGATGCAATTGTGGTAGATTAATTTAATCATATGTGTTACATTATTAAATTAATGTAGAGAATTTTTATTATTCAAGTATGTGATTAATTGAGCTTATTGAATTAAATGAATATTTAATTAAGCATGATGTTATTTTAATTAAATTAAATTATTAATTAGAAATTTAATAAATTGATATTATTTATTAATGAGATATTTATTTATGTGACTATGTGAATTTATGAGAAATTATTATATTTTATTTATATTAAATTAAATAAGATATATGAGTTTATTGTGTAAGTGGGTGTGTCATGATTGAACTATATGATAAAAAGGTTTTATTAAAATAAAGAGTTTTGGAATTAGTGGCTAAACAAACAAGGCTTTAGTGGGAGTTACCATCAGTTACCCATGACTAGGATAACTGGCCATGATGCGCACCAGTCTTTATTATACGACGTCTTCTCTTTTCATTTTGTTCTAAGTCTGATAAAAATACCAGAGAGATTTTGTGAGTGTGTAATTACAGGTTATTGTAAAAAGGGTCATATGATCGTCTCTTCCATTATTATACTCTGGGTAATTCTCCTTCCAAATTTATAATATACGTCTTTTAAGTTTTCATAAAATGGCTTTCACAGTTTTCCAAAAATCTCTGTGTTTGGTATATGAGATGAGTATAACTTTATATATGTGTGTTATGTTATACCAAATAGTGTTTAATTATATATACCATGTAAGTTATGTGATCAGTTTCATGAAAGCATGTCGTACATATGTTTTTCAAAATAAACAGAGTACGTGATATGGCCATATGGCCTTATATGTGATAATTGATGTATTGATTATATATTATCCCTAAATTTTACACCTTTATATTATTGAGCATGTTAATACGAAGTGATCAAGCTTTAAACGAACGAATTTGGCCTTATAACGAATCCGTAGTGTTAAATTATAAGTTTTGTTCAAAATCCTCAAGAACTTCAAGAACAGTCTAAATTTTTATGATTTAAATATGTGATTATATGTTTTAATAGGTTAAAATCACTTTATAGATGTTGTATTATGATTATGCATGAATTATAACATGTGGGTATATGTGATTTGGTGAAATTAGTGTTAAAAATGTGTTGATTTCGCTGAACTCTGTGCTCTTCGCGAACTGAGATTCAGTTTCTGGGGTCTCGCGCCGCGGCGCCAGCTCTAGAACTGATTTCTCGCGCCGCAGCGTCACAGCGCTCGCAGCGCCAAGACTCAAGTCACGGCGCCATAGCGCCGTAGCGCCAAGGGCCCGGCCACAGCGCCACCGCGCCGCAGCGCGACTCCTTAGCACATTAGTGGCACCGCAGCGCCACTCCCCAGAAAATTCAGAAATGTATTTTTAAAATGTTTAAGTCTAACAATGTGTTAGTGGATTAATGTAATGAACATGTAAACATGTTATAGGTATAATGTGATATTAAAATAGATGTTTAACATGTAAATAACATAATTACATGTGATTTGAATTATTAAATTACATAATTAGTTTGGTAATTCACGAAGTACAAATGATGTGACAAAGTGAAAATTTGACTAAGTTTAGTCGAATAATTAAAGTAGTCAACGAGAATGAGTTTATATTGATTAGTTAATTTATAATTAACTGGTATTGAATGTAAATGGTATGTAGGATTTAATTCAAAGAACGTGCTTAGTTAAAGTGTAATCTACGCACGAGGCAAGTATCCTATCCCTAACTCCATTCTATTGAGCAAGTTTCTTAACCCTACTTTTTAATATCTTTCAAGATTATTAATTACCTTGAATAAGTTATCATTTCTATTGTTCAAGTTCAAGTATGATATTACAGATTATTTATATTGTCAAAGCATGATTCAGTTATACAATAATTGTTCTATTGTATACGTTTGAGATTATTATTCAAATTGAATATCGTTATTGTTGAACCTTATTAGACTAGTGAACCTTATTGATTCAACTAGTCCATAGTTGATGAGCGTTCTAAATTTCAGAACCCTTGATGAATTTATCCAAACCAAACTTCCTTTGGTGCGGACTCGAATGTCAAACTGAGATGAACAACCCTGTATAGGGGATTATTTACGCTTTAGCGCTAAGATATTGTGCACAGTATGGTACTAAGGGCTGATCCCCCTAAGTACGAGAAGAAGGTCCATAGTCTTATGACTGTTAAAGGTTTCAAGTATAACCCTTGTTAACCTAGGACATAGTTCAAGGTCCTATGACCCTCAGTATTCTTTTGATTCATGTTATTTATTCTGTGAGACCCCATATTTTATGAATAAATATTTAATTTTCTCAAAATAATTTTTTTGAATATTATGGTGTGGATTTGAGATAATGTTATAATTATGGGTAGTATTTATAAATTTTGAAAAATACGTAAGTTGTTAGATAATATTCGATTGGTCGGGGAATATTCTTTTTGTCAGGGAATATCCGTACGACGACACAATCATTGGTGGACCCCACAACAGAATTATTGTCGGATTGAGAAAACGACAAAAATATTTTTATGAGAATAACGGCGGAAGTTTTACCGTTAATACTGTTGAATTACTCGGTAGTAAAAGTACAGTAATATGCGTGGTTGCAGAGTAGCACACGGTATTGATTATTGAGGCTTACGTGAGAAGTCACTCAATTTTGCTTATTAGTTGGACCTCCATTTACCCATTTTTCAAAATATTCGGTGAAAGATGATTCAGTATATATATATATATATATATATATATATATATATATATATATATATATATATATATATATATATTATGGTGGGGCCCACATGCTAAAAATGACTTATGGGTGGAAGAAAGTTTGGTCATCACGGGTGGGATTTGGGAAGAAATGTCTTAAAAGAAATGGGGTATATATATATATTATATGTGTTAGTGGGTTTTGATGGAAAAGTAGTAGAATGAGTATTAGTATTATATAAAGTGTGTGGGAGATTATAGGTGGGTGTATGATATGGGAGGGAGAAAACGTAGTGTTAATGATGTGGTATTAATATTATATATATATTTGTATTATCATGTGGGTGGGTGGTGGTAAGATTGATGGATGAATTTGGCAAGTTATGGGAGGATTTTTCAAAGCTTAGACATTATTGCCAACTTTTTTAAACATGCAGTATTAGTTTGTAAAGTAGGGTGCTTCCTAATTGGTCGAGCTGTTATATTGGCATGTGTTCATTTTTCTAATTGGGCAACTCTTTGAAAATGAATACTGATATGTTGGAACCGTGAAGCTGTGATGTTCCGTCTGTGATTTTAAAAAAATAAATGTTGCATCCGTTTCTTAACAGTACCCCTTTAATTCTCCTATAAATAGAAGCTCATTCCTTCATTATTTCTGACGAATTCACTGAACTCTAGAGAGAGAAACTATAGAGAGAAACTATAGAGAGAGAGAAGAAGAGTATTCTGCTACTTAACTACTTCCTTATTTCAGCTCTTCTTTACAACGGTAAGGGACATTATTCTTTTGTATTCAAGAAGAGAACTTCTGTTATTCCATTTCTTTATTATTCTGTTGGAATAACCTGTATATGCGGAATACCCTATACTTGGTGACATTCTTCTATTATTCTGTCTTTGTTATTCCGTTGGAACATCCTGTCTGTGCTTTACGCCGGACCTGGTTCCGTCTTTATTATTATTCTGTCGGAATATCCTGTCTGTGTGTTTTACACCGGACCTGGTTCCGTTTTTATTATTATTCTGTTAGAACATCCTGTCTGTGTGTTTTACACCGGACATGGTTCCGTTTTTATTATTATTCTGTTGGAACATCCTGTCTGTGTGTTTTACACCGGACCTGGTTCCGTTTTTATTATTATTCTGTTGGAACATCCTGACTGTGTGTTTTATACCGGACCTGGTTCCATTATTTATTATACTGTTATTTATTATTCTGTCGGAATATCCTGTCTGTGCGTTTACGCCGGACCTGATTCCATTATTATTATTCTGTTAAGAATAACCTGTCTGTGCGGTCTATCGCATGCATGGTGATTTCTTTTGTTATTCCATTCTTTATTGTACTCAGTTGGTTAAGTTTTGACTTCTATACTCCATGAAATTTGTGGAATATCCTTGATAATTGCGTTTCATCCAGTATCTTTTCATGAAAATATTCTTCTAAGCATTCTTGAATTTTACTCCACAAAGCAGTATCATGTTGACAATTTGGACGTTATTAATTCTTGGATAAATTAATTCTTGAACTTGTTTTATTGAATTCTTATATCATTGTCGTCATCCTCATGTTTATAAAATGTTGAAAGTCATCTGTGGCATGTAGTGCATAGATGGACTTGATATGATTATGACCAGGGATTATTCGGTATAATCATGACCGTAATGTTACAAATGATGTGGTAAAAGTCATCATTGGCCCGTAGTGCATTGATGGACAGTTGTTGGCATGATCATGACCATTAATGAATACACGAATATCCTTGGCCGTAGTGCAGGGGTGATTCGATGATGTGGATTATTTTATTAAGCTGAGTCACAGCGATAACAGTGTTGAAAAACCTTTTAAATCATAAAAGATAGTAGAGTTTATTTTCTACTTGACTCTTTTAATGGATTGCTTGTTCCACTGCAGTTAAACTTGATGTCTATTATATTTTATCAGTTTAACATTGTTGAAGGCTAATGATAATTTATTCTGCATTATCTTAGTCATAATATTTCTTACTGGGCTAGTTGAGCTCACCCTTTCTTTCACTGTTCTCTTCAAAAAATGAGAACGTAGCTGGGGCAAGTCGGGGAACGGAGTGATGGTTCGAATGATAGTATTAGTTAGTAGTCCTCACTATTCTATGTAATAGTGTGTTAATAAATGTAATGAGGGCTCCTTTTGAGTATGAATACTCTCTAGAAGATAATATTTGTATTCAAACTCACAGTTTATGTTTTGTCGTATTGTACACGACAGTTGTATTAGTAAGTTATATTTGTATTTTGTACTATATATCTGACGACCCAAGATGGGTGATGTATACCTAATTTTGGGGGCGTCACAGTTGGTATCAGAGCTTAGGGATATGATCCCTGGCTAAGATGTGAGAATAGAACTAGGAGGAGAGAGACGGGGAATTCCTTCGCTAGTATGACCTACCTAAGTTTATTTGTTATGGTTGGTCAGAGTATATTGATAATATATGACATGTTAATTAACCCTTGTTTTGTGGCAGTATTTGAAAATGGCAGCTGAAAATGTCAACAATGGAGTGAGTGAGACCGTGACACCTCTAATCACCAACCAAGATAATGTAATATCAGGCGAAGAAGAAATTAGAGATATCTACGTGGTAAGTGAAGAACTAATAGTTGCACCCGAGCTAGTGGCAGAGGTATCAGCTGAGAGTGAGGAAGAAGAGGAAGAAGACGAACCTGAGGAGAATTGGTTAGAAGAAATCTATAATCAAAACTTAGAATTACAAAATCGTGTTCATGAGTTAGAAGAGCAGGCTGAAGAACGGCAGGCGGTCGTTGAGCAAAGAGATGTAACGATTCAAAATTGTGTTACCTGATATGTGATGCTCGAACAAAATCACGCTTTGGCAGAGTGTAAGTTATTAAAGTTGGAATCTGAGAATTCAAATATCAAGGATCAGCTGAAAGAAGAAACAACTGAACGAGTGAGAATGCAGGATGCATGGGTAAAAGCCGCACGACGTGTTGATATTGTAGAAAGAGATATCCGATCCAAAAAGGCTAAAATAGATGATATACATTTCTCTTTTTGGACAGCAATTGGGAGAACCCAACATCGAGTTTTGAATTACCCTGTACAGAGCGGTCAATCTGAATTCGATATGGATCGAAGATTGATGATTCAGATCATGAAGCAGGAGTATGATGAAGCAGTTGAGGGTGGAATATGCCCTATATTAAAGTCAATTCCAACGATAGAGATGACATCAAATGCTACCCCAGACAAGTCAAAGTCGGGTAGTTCAAGGGAGAGCGGTTGTCATGACTTCCCAACAAGTGAGAAACCCAAATGAAGTTATCGCGGGTAAGCTAATCATAAACCCTTGCGAAGTTTGTACCTTATTCGATACTGGTTCTACCCACTCTTGTATTTCACCTAGTTGTGTTCAACGTTTAAACTTGGCCCTTAAAAAAAATTATTAGACTTGACTTATCTGTTGAAACTCTGTTAGGAGAAACCTTCGTTAACTCCACTAATTATAAATCTTGTTTGATTCAAATCGACACTTTCACGTTACCTGTCGATATGTGATTTTTGGAAACGATTGGTTAACTACCCATTATGCTTTTCGTAAGGTTGTTAATTTTCATATTCCTAACCAACCTGTTATGCGAATTCAAGCAACCAAACCACTAAAGTCAATCATTATCATATCAAGCCATAAGTAAGGATCCCCGTTTCTTTCGTTGTTGACTTCCTGGTGTGGAATGCACCGAAGCCAGACTTTTCATAGGAGACATTGTAAAGGACGATGGCAAGATGATAGGTATCAATGTGACGTGTTATCCAAGTCTGGGATGAGAGTCACAGTTTTGAATGATATTTCTATTGTTAATAAATTTCTTGACGTATTCTTGAAGATTTCCTAGCCTACCCCTAGAGCGTGAAATTGAATTTTGTATTGACCCCAGTACAAAACCCATTTCTTAAACCCTCAAATATTTCTTTACTTAAAACGAACGTATCAGGTGCCAAAGACGTTGGCTCGAGCTGTTGAAGATTACGATCGTACTATGCAATATCATCATAAGTGCGAACGTGGTAGCTGACGCGTTGAGTAGAAGATTGTATGTGGTTACAAGTACGAATATATGAACCCACGTGAAGATAACGAATATATGATTAGAATCGACTTTAATCGATAAAAGCCGCTCAAGCTACATACTCAAAGCTGATGAATGTGAAGAAGAAGGTTCAAGAGGGCGTTATTCTAGAAGCAAGAATCGACGAAGAGAGGAAATCTCAACCCTCAATTTAATTGGCCCATTTAAAATCCTTGATTGAGTAGGAACTGCGGCTTATAAACTCGTTTTACCACCAAGTATGTCCCGTGTTCATAATATTTTTAACGTATCGTTGATACGTAAATATGTGGACGGCCCGAACCACATTATTAATTTAGAACCGGAAGAGATAGTGGATGATTTAACGTTTGAGGAGATACGTGTTAAATCTTGGATAAAAAGGTCATATTCGACGCTCAAAGGTTATACCTCAAGAGTCAGAATTTGAAGTAAAGTCAAGGTATCCTCACCTGTTCGGCATACCAGGTACGTACGTAAATTTCGAGGGCGAAATTTCATAAGGAGGGGAGATTGTGAGACCCCATATTTTATGAATAAATATTTAATTTTCTCAAAATAATTTTTTTGAATATTATGGTGTGGATTTGAGATAATGTTATAATTATGGGTAGTATTTATAAATTTTGAAAAATACGTAAGTTGTTAGATACCATTCGATTGGTCGGGGAATATTCTTTTTGTCAGGGAATATCCGTACGACGGCACAATCATTGGTGGACCTCACAACAGAATTATTGTCGGATTGAGAAAACGACAAAAATATTTTTATGAGAATAACGGCGGAAGTTTTACCGTTAATACTGTTGAACTACTCGGTAGTAAAAGTACAGTAATATGCGTGGTTGCAGAGTAGCACACGGTATTGATTATTGAGGCTTACGTGAGAAGTCACTCAATTTTGCTTATTAGTTGGACCTCCATTTACCCATTTTTCAAAATATTCGGTAAAAGATGATTCAGTATATATATATATATATATATTATGGTGGGGCCCACATGCTAAAAATGACTTATGGGTGGAAGAAAGTTTGGTCATCACGGGTGGGATTTGGGAAGAAATGTCTTAAAAGAAATGGGGTATATATATATATTATATGTGTTAGTGGGTTTTGATGGAAAAGTAGTAGAATGAGTATTAGTATTATATAAAGTGTGTGGGAGATTATAGGTGGGTGTATGATATGGGAGGGAGAAAACGTAGTGTTAATGATGTGGTATTAATAGTATATATATATATGTATTATCATGTGGGTGGGTGGTGGTAAGATTGATGGATGAATTTGGCAAGTTATGGGAGGATTTTTCAAAGCTTAGACATTATTGCCAACTTTTTCAAACATGCAGTATTAGTTTGTAAAGTAGGGTGCTTCCTAATTGGTCGAGCTGTTATATTGGCATGTGTTCATTTTTCTAATTGGGCAACTCTTTGAAAATGAATACTGATATGTTGGAACCGTGAAGCTGTGATGTTCCGTCTGTGATTTTAAAAAAATAAATGTTGCGTCCGTTTCTTAACAGTACCCTTTAATTCTCCTATAAATAGAAGCTCATTCCTTCATTATTTCTTACTAATTCACTGAACTCTAGGGAGAGAAACTATAGAGAGAAACTATAGAGAGAGAGAAGAAGAGTATTCTGCTACTTAACTACTTCCTTATTTCAGCTCTTCTTTAAAACGGTAAGGGATATTATTCTTTTGTATTCAAGAAGAGAACTTCTGTTATTCCATTTCTTTATTATTCTGTTGGAATAACCTGTATATGCGGAATACCCTATACTTGGTGACATTCTTCTATTATTCTGTCTTTGTTATTCCGTTGGAACATCCTGTTTGTGCTTTACGCCGGACCTGGTTCCGTCTTTATTATTATTCTGTCGGAATATCCTGTCTGTGTGTTTTACACCGGACCTGGTTCCGTTTTTATTATTATTCTATTGGAACATCCTGTCTGTGTGTTTTACACCGGACCTGGTTCCGTTTTTATTATTATTCTGTTGGAACATCCTGTCTGTGTGTTTTACACCGGACCTGGTTCCGTTTTTATTATTATTCTGTTGGAACATCCTGTCTGTGTGTTTTACACCCGACCTGGTTCCATTAGTTATTATACTGTTATTTATTATTCTGTCGGAATATCCTGTCTGTGCGTTTACGCCGGACCTGATTCCATTATTATTATTCTGTTAAGAATAACCTGTCTGTGCGGTCTATCGCATGCATGGTGATTTCTTTTGTTATTCCATTCTTTATTGTACTCAGTTGGTTAAGTTTTGACTTCTATACTCCATGAAATTTGTGGAATATCCTTGATAATTGCGTTTCATCCAGTATCTTTTCATGAAAATATTCTTCTAAGCATTCTTGAATTTTACTCCACAAAGCAGTATCATGTTGACAATTTGGACGTTATTAATTCTTGGATAAATTAATTCTTGAACTTGTTTTATTGAATTCTTATATCATTGTCGTCGTCCTCATGTTTATAAAATATTGAAAGTCATCTGTGGCATGTAGTGCATAGATGGACTTGATATGATTATGACCAGGGATTATTCGGTATAATCATGACCGTAATATTACAAATGATGCGGTAAAAGTCATCATTGGCCCGTAGTGCATTGATGGATAGTTGTTGGCATGATCATGACCATTAATGAATACACGAATATCCTTGGCCGTAGTGCAGGGGTGATTCGATGATGTGGATTATTTTATTAAGCTGAGTCACAGCGATAACAGTGTTGAAAAACCTTTTAAATCATAAAAGATAGTAGAGTTTATTTTCTACTTGACTCTTTTAATGGATTGCTTGTTCCACTGCAGTTAAACTTGATGTCTATTATATTTTATCAGTTTAACATTGTTGAAGGCTAATGATAATTTATTCTGCATTATCTTAGTCATAATATTTCTTACTGGGCTAGTTGAGCTCACCCTTTCTTTCACTGTTCTCTTCAGAAAATGAGAACGTAGCTGGGGCAAGTCGGGGAACGGAGTGATGGTTCGAATGATAGTATTAGTTAGTAGTCCTCACTATTCTATGTAATAGTGTGTTAATAAATGTAATGAGGGCTCCTTTTGAGTATGAATACTCTCTAGAAGATAATATTTGTATTCAAACTCACAGTTTATGTTTTGTCGTATTGTACACGACAGTTGTTTTAGTAAGTTATATTTGTATTTTGTACTATACATCTGACGACCCAAGATGGGTGATGTATACCTAATTTTGGGGGCGTCACAGTTGGTATCAGAGCTTAGGGATATGATCCCTGGCTAAGATGTGAGAATAGAACTAGGAGGGGAGAGACGGGGAATTCCTTCGCTAGTATGACCTACCTAAGTTTATTTGTTATGGTTGGTCAGAGTATATTGATAATATATGACATGTTAATTAACCCTTGTTTTGTGGTAATATTTGAAAATGGCAGCTGAAAATGTCAACAATGGAGTGAGTGAGACCGTGACACCTCTAATCACCAACCAAGATAATGTAATATCAGGCGAAGAAGAAATTAGAGATATCTACGTGGTAAGTGAAGAACTAATAGTTGCACCCGAGCTAGTGGCAGAGGTATCAGCTGAGAGTGAGGAAGAAGAGGAAGAAGACGAACCTGAGGAGAATTGGTTAGAAGAAATCTATGATCAAAACTTAGAATTACAAAATCGTGTTCATGAGTTAGAAGAGCAGGCTGAAGAACGGCAGGCGGTCGTTGAGCAAAGAGATGTAACGATTCAAAATTGTATTACCCGATATGTGATGCTCGAACAAAATCACGCTTTGGCAGAGTGTAAGATATTAAAGTTGGAATCTGAGAATTCAAATATCAAGGATCAGCTGAAAGAAGAAACAACTGAACGAGTGAGAATGCAGGATGCGTGGGTAAAAGCCGCACGACGTGTTGATATTGTAGAAAGAGATGTCCGATCCAAAAAGGCTAAAATGGATGATATACATTTCTCTTTTTGGACAGCAATTGGGAGAACCCAACATCGAGTTTTGAATTACCCTGTACAGAGCGGTCAATCTGAATTCGATATGGATCGAAGATTGATGATTCAGATCATGAAGCAGGAGTACGATGAAGCAGTTGAGGGTGGAATATGCCCTATATTAAAGTCAATTCCAACGATAGAGATGACATCAAATGCTACCCCAGACAAGTCAAAGTCGGGTAGTTCAAGGGAGAGCGGTTATCATGACTTCCCAACAAGTGAGAAACCCAAATAAAGTTATCGCGGGTAAGCTAATCATAAACCCTTGCGAAGTTTGTACCTTATTCGATACTGGTTCTACCCACTCTTGTATTTCACCTAGTTGTGTTCAACGTTTAAACTTGGCCCTTAAAAAAAAATTATTAGACTTGACTTATCTGTTGAAACTCTGTTAGGAGAAACCTTCGTTAACTCCACTAATTATAAATCTTGTTTGATTCAAATCGACACTTTCACGTTACCTGTCGATATGTGATTTTTGGAAACGATTGGTTAACTACCCATTATGCTTTTCGTAAGGTTGTTAATTTTCATATTCCTGTTATTTATTAACTGATGTATTTGTTTAAGACTTGAGTTATGTTGATGTTAAGACTTATTTGTTTAGAATTCCGCACAGATGTTTTAAGGTTAGAGTAACCTGGGATTTATTTATGTTTCAGTTGATGTAACCCTTAAGGGAAGAGATTTTATTATGATTTCTATCTATTGTATGGTTTGATATTATTTATGGGTAGATAGATAGATGATGCTTGTACAGTGAACACCAAATCCCATGGAATCGAAGTACCCGGATTTGGAGGTGTCACAGTAGTCCTCACTATTCTATTAAATAGTGTGACAATAATTGTAATGAGGACTCCTTTTGAGTTTGTATAGTCTCTAGTAGACAATAATTGTATTCAAACTCACAGTTATATTTTGTCGTATTGTACACAACAGTTGTATTAGTAAGTTGTATTTGTTTTCTGTACCATGTATCTGACGACCCAAGATGGGTGATGTATACCTAGTTTTGGGGGCGTCACAGTTGGTATCAAAGCTTAGGGATATGATCCCTGGCTAAGATGTGAGAATAGAACTAGGAGGGGAGAGACGGAAAATTCCTTCGCTAGTATGACCTACTTAAGTTTATTTGCATGGTATTTAATTGGTCGGTCAGAATATAAGGATAATATATGATATATCAATTAACTTTTGTTTTGTGGCAGTATCTGAAAATGGCATCTGAGAATGTTGAGAATAGCAATGGAGCACGGGCGACTGTTGATTCACCACATGTGACGCCCCCAAAATAGGTATACAACACTCATTCTGAGTCGCGAGTCGCCAAATACATGGTACAGAAAGCAAACTACAACTTCAATAATACAATTGTCGTGCAAAATACAGCAACACATACTGTGATTTTAAATACAAATATTGTCTTCTAGACAATATCCACACTCAAATAAGTCCTCAATACAATTATTCAAACATTATTTTACAGAAATAGTGAGAACTGCTAAAACATCTTTCTAGAACCATCACTCCATACCCCGACTAGATCCTGCTATGTTCTCACCTTTTGAGAAGAAAAATAGAATAAAAAGGAAAAGGGTGAGCTCAACTAGCCCAGTAAAGAATATTATGACTAAGATAATATACAATAAATTATCATTAGTATTCAACAGGGAAAAATCTGATAGAATATAATCGACAACAAGTTTTAGATCAACAACTGCAGCGGAAACAACAAACCATTAGAAGAGTCAAGTAGAGAATGAATTCTACTATCTTCTAAGATTTAAAAGTCCATCATCAATATTTTATCCCTGTAACATCAATTAATAATCATCTTTATCCAAATATTCATCTTTGCACTACAGGCCAAAGATATTCATTTGTATCACCTATCAATCATGTTCATCTCAACACCTGTTCATCTTTGCACTACAGGCCAACGATATTCATCAAGTAATCATACATCTTTGCACTACAGGCCAAAGACATTCAGTAATATCATCATTTAGGACTGAGGATGATGAAAAAATATCTTAAAGAGAACAAATCCAGTGAGACAGAAGGACAAATAGTAGGGATTCGTATAACAGATTATCCAAGATCAATAATACTTCATAATAATCAATTGTGAAGCAGAATTCAAAAATAAAGATCAAAACATGGATACAATCAAAGATAGTAACCATAATAGACATCTTGGACAAAAAAGAAAAATTTTATTTTTCGGTGAATAGTACCGTATTCGTGAATAGTGCCGTATACGTGAATAGTAACGTATACGTGAATAGTAACCCCAGCACAAAAAGTTCCAAATTTGATAAAAACTCATGTTAATATTTCAGCATAATGATATTGAAGAAAATAATATCATTTAAGAAGAAAATAATATCCCTTACCTCAAAATATCAGTACTTCTGGTCGGAATACCGGTATAAGGCTCAAAGAAACTTGCTCTGATGAATAGAAACTCTCAAAGTATCTAAATACTCACAAAATACACTCAATAATCTAGAGAGAGAAAGAGAGAAAACTTATTTCTGGTGTGATTTTCAATTCTAACTTAGCCCTCTATTTATAGAAAAATGTTAACACGCCGAAGCAGACTTAACCTGCAACCTGATGGCTTTACCTGCTACTATTTCCACCCACCATATTTGAATAAAAATCTCAGCACATTTCTTCACCAACCAAAAGTGGGGCCCACCAATTCTAGAATTTTCCACTAAAATGATTAACTCCGAAAATTCAACAATTTCTGGACCAGTCATCTCGTAAAATTCATAATAAATCATACGTTCATTTTGAACGGTTCAAAATTTGTGGACATATACTCAACTTATATATGTATAACATATCCAAAAATTAACACGATCCAATGGTCGGATTAAAAATTATAACCCCCGCAAAATATCTCAAAAACCCTGATTTTTAATACCTCCATTCCGATAAAAATACTGATAAAAACCTCAACATTAACTCCTTCGTTTTTAACCACAAAAATATATCCCTCATTTATATCCACATAAAATAATTATTTTCTAATCATATGAATCAATAATTAATTATTCACAAATAATATTACAGAATCACATTTATGACAACCAGGCCGTTCCCAAGAAAGAGGGGGCTTTCCAATAAGGATTTTTCCTTACTGACGCGCAATTAGATGACCAAACCTCTCCTTAGACAGAACTTTCTAGACATTGCCAATAATGTTATCTAATAATATTATTCATTTAATATGAATTATTGATCTGATAATAAAAAATACTGTGCAACAACAATTATTGAAACAACAATAATATAAAATATCAATGCAGCAATTATTGAATCAATAAAATAAAATATTAAACAGTAACTACTGTAACAATTATTGAGTAGTGCCTTCTTACGTAAGAATCAATAATTGGTGCAATACCGTGTGCTACTGTATTTTAACCACCGGGTATTCCAACAGTATTAACGGTAACAACTACGCCATTATTTATAAATAACTTATACATGCCGTTTTCTTCATCCAATTGCTTTCTGTTATGGGGCCCATACAAGGCTGCGCCGTCGTACGAATATTCTCCGACAGCAAGAATATTCCACGACCAAACGAATATTCCCCGACAAAATGAATATTTTATAACCATTTACTTATTTTGCAAAATTTGCACATTTCACCCATAACCAAAGTATTATATCAAATTAACCCCTTATTATTTACAATAATATTTAGAGAAAATTTGATTTTATTCATTAATAAGTTGGGGTCTTACACCACATATCAATAATCAGGATAATGTGCATCAGGAAGGTGACAATCCTCATGCAAACAACAACACTGACCAGATAATGAATGATGGAATGTTCATAAGCTTTATGCAGTTCATGCAACAGCAGGCGAGAGCGGCTCCTGTCCAAAATGTAGGTGGAAACACTGAAAATCTCGAACGATCACTGCTAAACAGTTCAAGGAGCTGGGACCACCGGAATTTAAGGGAGAGCCAAAATAACTTGTAGCGGAAACATGGATAAAGTAGATCACCAAGATATTTGATGTCTTGGGATGCTCCGAGGAGCAAAAGGTTTCCTTTGCCGCCTTTATGTTGCGAGGAGAGGCAGATTATTGGTGGGAATCGATTAAGCGTACTTAACTTGCCGCACTGAAGATGTCTTGGGAGAAGTTCCAAGAGCTGTTCAATGACAAATACTTTTTCGAAAGTGTTCGTCACATGAAGGAGGTGGAGTTCATCAAATTGGAGCAGAATAATATGACCGTGTCGTAGTATGAGGCTAAATTTGCTGAGTTGTCCCAGTTTGCGTCCCACTTGGTGGATAATGAAGAGCGAATGACGCGAATATTTTTGCGAGGTTTGAAACCTGAGATACGTCAACGTCTTATTTCTCATAAACTGTGTTTGTATTCAGATGTTGTGAATAGGGCTCAGTTAGTGGAGCGCGATAACGAGTCAACGCAACCAAAAGAGAGCAGTCGGCAAAATGATAATACCAGTGAGAGCAGTCATTGAAGCGGTGAGAACAAGCGTGGAGGGAATCAACAGCCAGAAATGGTAACCACTTCGGTGGTAATCAGGGCCAAAACAATAAGAATAGTCATTTCAAGAATAGAAGATTCAACAATGATGGAAATACGTCAGCACCAGCACCCGTTGTTAAGGAAGAAGAATGACCACCTATCATATGTTTCAAATGCGGAGGGGAGGGGCACATCAGTCCAAACTGCGTGAAGCTGTCTAAAGCATGTTTTAATTGTGGAAGAGAAGGTCATTTAGCTTGATTTTGTCGTTTACCAAAAACAAGTTCAGCCAGGATGGAGACACCAAAGACCGTCCCAGAAAAGTCAAAACCAGTAGTGCAATAGAGAGCGTTTGTTGTGACCTCCCAGAAAGCAAGGAACCCGAATGAGGTCATCACGGGTAAGCTTATCATAAACTCTAACGAAGTCTATACTTTATTTGATACCGGTTCTACCCATTCTTTTATTTCTCCTACTTGCGCTCATCGATTAAATTTGACTCCGGAGAAATTAGACTTTGACTTATCTGTTGAAACTCCGTTGGGAGAAACCTTCATTACATCCACGGTTTATAAGTCTTGTTTGGTTTAAGTTGGTACCCACACATTACCTGTCGATCTGATTTCATTAAAAATACTTGCATTTGACGTGATTCTAGGGATTGATTGGTTAACTACTCATCATGCAAAAATTGATTATTTTCGTAAGGTTGTTAGCTTTCATATTCCTAATCGACCTATTATGCGAATTCAAGCAACCAAACTATTAAAATCAATCGCTGTCATCTCAAGCCTAAAGCTATTTATTTATTGAAAAACGGATGTCAAGCTTTCTTAGCTCATGTCACGGATCTAAACAAAAATACGTCAGTTTTGAATGATATTTCTATTGTTAATAAATTCCCTGACGTATTCCCTGAAGAACTTCCTGGCCTACCCCCAGAGCGAGAAATTAAATTTTGTATCGACCTTGAACCTGGTACAAAACCCATTTCCAAAGCCCCATATCGAATGGCTCCTATTGAACTTCAGGAGTTAAAGATCCAACTGCAGGAATTGTTAGACATTGGCTTTATTCGTCCTAGTACTTCTCCTTGGGGTGCTCCTGTTCTATTCGTGAAGAAGAAAGATAGAAGTATGCGACTTTGTATTGATTATCGGGAGTTGAATCATGTCACCATCAAAAACAGGTACCCATTGCCACATATTGATGACATGTTTGACCAGTTGCAAGGAGCACAATTATTTTCAAAGATCGATCTTCGTTCTGGATATCATCAGCTGAAGGTTAGAACTGAGGATATTCCAAAGACGGCTTTCAGAACTCGGTATGGGCATTATGAATTCCTAGTCATGTCCTTTGGATTGACTAATGCTCCTGCTGCCTTCATGGATATGATGAACCGGGTATTCAAGGAATATTTGGATCACTTTGTGGTCGTCTTTATTGATGACATCCTTATTTATTCCAAAAGCCGTGAAGATCATGAGCAACACTTGAGGCTGGTACTCCAAAAGCTTCGTGAATACAAGTTTTATGCCAAGTCGAAGAAGTGCGAGTTTTGGCTGGAGGAGGTAGCATTCCTTGGGCACGTAGTATCAAGTCGTGGAATATCTGTTGACCCGACAAAGATTGAAGCTATTCAAAGCTGGGAGCAACCTAAATCAGTGACCGAAGTACGTAGCTTTCTTGGTTTAGCTGGTTATTATCGGAGATTCGTGAAAGGATTTTCTCGAATCGCTATTCCATTAACTCAGCTGACTCGGAAAGATACAAAGTTCGGTTGGAGCGAAGAATGTGAGAAGAGTTTTCAAGAACTCAAGAGGAGACTCATTTCAGCACCTGTTCTAACAATACCATCTGGCTCGGAGGGATTTGTCATCTATAGTGATGCTTCGAGTAAAGGGTTGGGATGCGTTCTAATACAACATGAAAAAGTCACAGCCTATGCATCAAGACAACTCAAGAAATATGAGAGGAATTATCCTACTCATGATCTAGAGTTGGCAGCTGTTGTCTTTGCACTTAAAATTTGGAGGCATTACTTGTATGGGGAGAAGGTGGAGATCTTTACGGATCATAAAAGCCTCAAATATTTCTTCACTCAAAAGGAACTCAACATGCGACAACGACGTTTGCAATCCATCTTAGAAGTACCAAAATGTATCATGATCTTCGTCATACATTTTGGTGGAGCAATATGAAGAGAGAGATAGTGCTGTTTATCTCAAGGTGTCTAACTTGTCAACGAGTCAAAGCGGAGCATCAAGTACCAAAAGGTCCATTGCAACCACTTGAAATTCCAGAATGGAAGTGGGATCACATTACCATGGATTTCGTTACCGGTCTTCCTAAGGTTTCTCAAGGTATAGATGCGATTTGGGTCATTGTTGATAGATTAACCAAGTCTGCTCATTTCTTACCGATACGAGAAACTTATACACTTGAACGTCTTGCTCGTATGTACATAAACAAGATTGTAAGAGTGCATGGTATGCCAGTATCCATAGTTTCTGATCGAGACCCGAGATTCACTTTACGATTTTGGGTTAGTTTACAAAAAGCTATGGGCACGAATTTACGATTTAGTTCGGCATATTATCCTCAGACGGACGGACAATCAGAGAGGACTATTCAAACTCTCGAAGATCTATTAAGACTCTGTGTCCTTGATTTCAAGGGAAGTTGGGACAAGTTCTTACCATTGGTGGAGTTTTCCTACAACAACAGTTATCAAGCAAGTATTGGCATGGCTCCATTCGAAGCATTGTATGGAAGAAAATGTCGTTCTCCAGTATGCTGGGATGAGGTGGGTGAAGCAACGTTGTTGGGACCGGAGTTGGTACGTATGACTACAGAAAAGATTCAAACGATCCGACAACGTATAAAAATCTCACAAGATCGACAAAAGAGTTATGCTGTCTGTGCGTTTTACGCCGGACCTGGTTCCATTATTTATTATTCTGTTGTAATAACCTGTCTGTGCGGTCTATTGCATGCATGGTGATTTCTTTTGTTATTCCATTCTTTATTATACTCAGTTGGTTAAGTTTTGACTTCTATACTCCATGAAATTTGTGGAATATCCTTGATAATTGCGTTTCATCTAGTATCTTTTCATGAAAATATTCTTCTAAGCATTCTTGAATTTTACTCCACAAAGCAGTATCATGTTGACAATTTGGACGTTGTTAATTCTTAGATAAATTAATTCTTGAACTTGTTTTATTGAATTCTTATATCATTGTCATCATCCTCATGTTTATAAAATGTTGAAAGTCATCTGTGGCCTGTAGTGCATAGATGGACTTAGTATGATTATGATCAGGGATTATTCGGTATAATCATGACCGTAATGTTACAAATGATGTGGTAAAAGTCCTCATTGGCCTGTAGTGCATTGATGGACAGTTGTTGGCATGATCATGACCATTAATGAATACACGAATATCCTTGGCCATAGTGCAGGGGTGATTTGATGATGTGGATTATTTTATTAAGCTGAGTCCCAGCGATAACAGTGTTGAAAAACCTTTTAAATCACAGAAGATAGTAGATTTTATTTTCTACTTGATTCTTTTAATGGATTACTTGTTCCGCTGCAGTTAAACTTGATGTTCGTTATATTTTATCAGTTTAACACTGTTGAAGGCTAATGATAATTTATTCTGCATTATCTTAGTCATAATATTTCTTACTGGGCTAGTTGAGCTCACGCTTTCTTTCACTGTTCTCTTCAAGAAATGAGAATATAGCTGGGACGAGTCGGAGAACGGAGTGATGGACCAGATGATAGTATTAGTAGTCCCCACTATTCTATTAAATAGTGTGACAATAATTGTAATGAGGACTCCTTTTGAGTTTGTATAGTCTCTAGTAGACAATAATTGTATTCAAACTCACAGTTATGTTTTGTCGTATTGTACACAACAGTTGTATTAGTAAGTTGTATTTGTTTTCTGTACCATGTATCTGACGACCCAAGATGAGTGATGTATACCTAATTTTGGGGGCGTCACACTACGGGCCAAAGACGACTTTCAACACAATATAAACATGAGAATGATGACAATGATATAAAAAATCAATCAAGTGAGATCAAGGATACATATTAGAGATTTATAATTCAATTTATCTAGAGTTCAAGAATATCCAAATGATCAACATGATGATCAAAACATGGATTCAAATTTAAGAATAAGATTCATATATCAAAGATAATTTGGTCAGAAAAGAAACTAATTTTATCGTGAATAGTACCCCGTGAATTGTACCACCCGAATGAATAATATCTCGTCATGAAAAGTACCGCGAATGAATAGTACCCCAAATGAATAGTACCTAAATGAATAGTACTCTGGTATGAATAGTACCCATAAATGGATAATACAAAAGGAAATGATATCCCATGACGAGTATAAAAGAAATGATATCTCATACAAGTATGAAAGAATATACGAAACTACAAATGAATTTTCACCCGTCATGCGGTAATCCGCGTAAATAGATCATTTCTATAATTTAATAAAGAATGAATACGAAGGGTTATTCACCATACATGCGGTAATTCGCGTAGACAAGTTACTCCCACAGATTAATAAAGAATGAATACGAAGGGTTATTCACCATACATGCGATAATCTGTGTAGACATGTTACTCCCGCAGATTAATAAGGAATGAATATGAAGGGTTATTCACCATGCATTCGGTAATCTGCGTAGACAGGTTACTCCCGTAGATTAATAAAGAATGAATACGAAGGGTTATTCACCATGCATGCGGTAATCCACGTAGACA
This sequence comes from Panax notoginseng, assembly GCA_016801055.1. Classification (NCBI taxonomy): domain Eukaryota; kingdom Viridiplantae; phylum Streptophyta; class Magnoliopsida; order Apiales; family Araliaceae; genus Panax; species Panax notoginseng. Next base: position 56,169,340 of record CM029020.1, on the reverse strand, counting down.
GGTTATACCCACAGATTAATAAAGAATGAATACGAAGAATAATATCCCTTACAAAGACGAAAAGTAATATCCCTTACGAATACGAAAAGTAATATCCCTTACCAATACAAAAAATAATATCTCTTACCTTAGTAGAAGATTGGATACTACAATAGTGTAGTAGTAGAATACTCTTCTTCTTTCTCTCTTATTATCTCTCTATAATTTCTCTCTATAGTTTTAGTGAATTCGTAAGAAATAATGAAGGAATGAGCTTCTATTTATAGGAGAATGAACTAAATAGTAACTGATTCACAGACGGTCTAGATTGATTTACTATTAAAATGGACGGTCCATATTGATTTACTATTAAACCTCAACCGACGGTCCATATTGATTTACTATTAAAACATCAATCGACGGTCTATATTGATTTACTATTAAAACTTCAACCAACGGTCTGAAAAATTAGCACACTCCCCATGGAATAATAAGCCAAACCTACAACAAACGCCTCATGACAAACCCCTCTATTTATATCAAAAATTGAATAAATATTTACCACAAATCACTTATCTTCAATCAACACATTTTTAATTTTTCAACAATTATTCATCATTTAATATTATAACTCACAATATTGACAACCAGATTGTTCCCAGGAAAGAAGGGGCTTTCCGATAAGAATTTCTCCTTACTGGCGTGCAATTAAATAACTAAACCCTTTTTCGCGACAGAACTTCCTAGACATTATCAATAATTCAAATAACAATATGAATAATTGTGTCGTCTCAATTATAGATTTAATAATATAAAATATTATGCAGATGATACTGTGACAATAATGAAATCAATAATATGAGATACTATGCAGCAACTACTGTGATAATTATTGAATAAAACTGAGTGACTTCTTACGTAAGCATCAATAATCAGAGATACTGTGCAATACTGTGTGCTAATGTGCACAACGCGTATTATTGTACATTTATCACCGAATATTTCAACAGTTTAACGGTAAAAGTCTTACCGTTATTTTTATAAATATGTTATTTTTGTAATTTTCTATATCAAAAATTTATTCTGTTATGGGGTCCACCAATGATTGCGCCGTCGTACGAATATTCCCCGATAAAAGAATATTCTCCGACCAAACGAATATTCCCCGACACAACGAATATTTTATGACAACTTGCTTACTTTGTAAAATTTTCACATATCACCCTTAACTTTAACCTTTTATCAATTTAACCATTACTGAATAGAATAATAATTATAAGAAAATTTAATACTTTTATTTCATAAAATTTTGGGTCTTACAAGAGCACTAGTCAGCACTTATTCGGCTTTAGAAGCTATATTCATAGCCTCTACATCTTCAGTGGTGAATTCATCAATATATTTTTCAACGATCTTTTCTCTTTGAATTTCGGTTGGAACTTTTACACCTCATTCAATTGCAAACCAAACTTTGATTCCTTGTGACTTGGCATAGATTTTGAATCTATTCTTCTAGAAGACAAAGTTGGTTCCATCAAATAGTGGAGGTCTGGACATAAATAGTCCTTCTTCGCAACCTGTAGCATTGTAGACCATGGATCTACTCTTAGGTATGCCTATATTTATTCAACAAACAAGTTAAAGAGCACTGCTTTGATACTAATTGAAAGTCCAATATTAATCTTGAATGGGGGGGGGGGGGTTGAATAGATTATTATAAATTAAAAATTTATATTAGGCCTTTTTGAATTTTTAGTTAATTAATTTGCAGTGTTAGAAATTAATATGCGAGACAATAAAAATTCAATCACACAATGCACATAGATTAGTCTAGTTCACAACATACATCCCGGGTATGTTGCTACGTCCAATCTCAAGCTCCTCTCCAGGACTTTAGATCTTATTACTATCAGTAATAAATAATCCTTCAACAGGCGGAGAAGCCTTTATAAAATTTTATAGACAAACTTTCAACTTTTCATAACTACCTATCTTAGACAACAAGCTCCCAGCTCCTTCGTCAAGCTTAGTTGTACCTTCTTTTGAGTTCAATTCTATTCTATGATCTGGTCTTGAAACAACGACATCTTCCTCACCTCACAAGTTCACTAGAGACCCAACTCCCAGCTAACCTATCTACGACTCTAGTCTTGGTTGAAGAATTACTCATTTTTCTCATAGGTACATAAAATAAACTAACTCTACCCTTTTTCCCTTTTTACAAAAGATTTTACAATGATGTGCTTCTAAATTAAGAAGATAAAATTTAGTACAAGTTGATGCTTCCCAAATAAGCAGATAGAAATTAAAGATCAAAAAGTTCAATTACTTTTATATAACAATTTGCTTCTTGTTAAGCAGATGTGAATTTTGACTCAATTATAAAAGTTTAACACCTTTTATATTTGCGTTAAAATGCTTCTTGATAAAGCAGAAACAAAGTTTAATGCAAGTTTATAAAGAATTATTTATTCTTTATAATAAAGAGTGTGTTTCGATGGATTTAAAATATAAATTTAATTTGAGATATTATGAATGAATTTATGTGACACCTCCAAAATAGGTATACATCACCCATTCTGAGTCGCCAAATACATGGTACAGAAACAACTACAACATCATTACAATATTTGTCGTGCAAAATACGACAACACATAAACTGTGAGTTTAAATACCAATATTGTCTTCTAGACAATATCCACACTCAAATAAGTCCTCATTACAATTATTGAAACACTATTTTACAAAATAGTGAGGACTACTAACACAACTGACTAGAAACATCACTCCACACCCTGACTAGTTCCCGCTATATTCTCGCCTCCTGAGAAAAATGAAACAAAAAGGAAAAAGGTGAGCTCAACTAGCCCAGTAAAGAATATTATGACAAAGATAATATACAATAAATTATCATTAGTCTTCAACAAGAAAAAAATTGATAACATATAATAGACAACAAGTTTTAGATCAACAACTGCAGCGGAAACAACAATCCATTAGAAGAGTCAAGTAGAGAATGAATTCTACTATCTTCTAAGATTTAAAAGTCCATCATTAATATTTTATCCCTGTAACATCAATCAATATACATCTTAAATCAAATATTCATCTTTGCACTACAGGCCAAAGATATTCATTTGTATCACCAGTTGGTCATGTTCATCTAAACACCTGTTCATCTTTGCACTACGGACCAAAGATATTCATCAATTAATCATTCATCTTTACACTGCAGGCCAAAGATATTCAGTAATATCATCATTTAGGACTGAGGATGATGAAAAATATCTTAAAGAAAATAAATCTAGTGAGACAAAAGGACAAATATTAGAAATTCGTACTACAGTTTATCCAAGTTCAAAAATACTCCATAATAATCAATTGTGGAGCAGAATTCAAAAATAAAGATCAAAACATGGATACCATCAAAGATAGTAACCATACTAGACATCTTGGACAAAGAAGAGAAAATTTTATTTTTCTGTGAATATTACGGTATACGTGAATAGTAACTCCGGCACAAAAAGGTAAAAATTCCACAATAAAATTTATATCAATATTTCGGCATTATGATATTGAAGGAAATAATATCATTTACGAAAAAAATAACATCCTTTACCTCAAAAGAATAGTACTTCCGGTTAAATTATCAGGTATAAGGCTGAAGGAAACTTGTACTGAATAGAAACTCTCAAAGTATCTAAATACTCACAAAAATACGCTCGATAATATAGAGAGAGAAAGAGAGAAAACTTGTTTCTAGTGTGATTTTCAATTCTAACTAAGCACCCTATTTATAGAAAAAATGCTTAGAATGCCAAAGCAGACTAACCTGCTACCTGATGGCTTTACCTGTTACTATTCACGCCCACCACTTTTGAAATAAAATTTTAGCACATTTCTCACCAACCAAAAGTGGGGCCCACCCATTCTAGAAATTTCCAAAATATTTTAAATAATCAGTAACTTCAATAATTCATAATAAATAGCCATTTTATCAGAAAAATACAAATCTCATGTCTATTCTATAATAAATTTAATTCTCTACAACTTTGTAGAAGAAAATTTTTTCAAATTTCAAACAGAAAATACCCGAAATCTACATACGGACGATTTTTAATACCTCCATTCTGACAAAATACTGATAAAACACCTCAGCATTAATTCCACATAAAATAAATATTTTCTTATCATATAAATCAATAATTAATTATTCATAAATAATATTATAGAATTACAATTATGACAACCAGGTCGTTCCCATGAAAGAGGGGGCTTTCCGATAAGGATTTTTCCTTACTGGCGTGCAATTAGGTGACCAAACCTCTCCTTAGGCAGAACTTTCTTAGACATTGCCAATAATGCTATCTAATAATATTATTCAAACAATATGAATTATTGATCTGATAATGGAGATACTCTGTAGTGATAATTATTGAAACAACAATAATATAAAATATCAACGTAGCAATTATTGAATCAATAAAATAAAATATTAAACAGTAATTACTGTAACAATTATTGAGTAGTGTCTTCTTACGTAAGGATCAATAATTCAACAATACTATGCAATACCGTGTGCTACTGTGCACCCACCCGTATTGCTATATTTTAACCACTGGGTATTCCAACAGTGTTAACTGTAACTACTACGCTGTTATTTATAAAAATTTAACTTGTCATTTTCTTCATCCGACAATTTTCTGTTATGGGACCCACAAATGGCTGCGCCATCGTACGAATATTTCCCGACAGCGAGAATATTCCACGACCAAACGAATATTTCCCGACAACAATGAATATTTTATAACCATTTGTTTATTTTGCAAATTTTGCACATTTCACCCATAACCAAAGCATTATATCAAATTAACACCTTATTATTCAAAATAATAATTAGAGGAAATTCAATTTTATTTATGAATAAGTTGGGGTCTTACATTTAAGCTCAAATAATTTGTGATGACAGATATCAAGTATAAAAAGTAAATCAATTAAGCGATACTTTACATAAAAATATATTTGTTTAACTCAAAAAATATATAGAAATATTTTATCTATTATGTGAATAATATATAAAGGAGACCACTTAGGATTTTAAAAATCGTGTGAACAATTTACGCTATCATATATTCAAGGGTGAAACAATTCATATTGCTTTGGTGTCTAAGTGCTGACCAAATTTAAAATTTTCACACTTTTATATTTATATAAATATTTAATAATATTTTAATCTAACATTATTAATCATTTAATAATGTTTTAATTCAACTTTTAATCTAAATATTATTAATTACTTAATAATATCTAAATATAGTATTATTATTCTTATAATAATATTTTAATCATTTATTAAACAAATAAATAATTTATTTTAATTGTTTACCCTTTAATAACTCTTTTATTTAATAACTCTAAAACGTCATAAATATAACATTTCATCAAAAATGACCAAATTACCCCTTAGAAGTCTGGTTTCTTCATAACAATGGTATTTGGTCCGAAATATTACCTTTTTACCCTTTTAACACTACATTGCATTTTAAACATATTTACACATAAATCAACAATTTACATGAAAAATACCAAAATAGATCCAAAATTGTTTATTTTCTGGGATTTGACATATTATAACTCCCTTATGAACATATATATTTCCTAGAATTTTTAAAAGTCATTTACTATTTTTAATTAGCCTAAAACAATTGGATATTACAACATTATTTAATAAATCGAAATTTTATCCAAAACTTCTGAAACTTTCAGGGTATGCTCATATCAATTACATGTTCTTCTTGTAAAATTTTCATACTTATTAGAGTTAACCACAAAGAGGTATTCAAGTTCACTTTTAAAATAGTACTTTCTTGTAAAATCCATAACTTTTATTATACACATCCAAAAATAGCCATCTTTGGACAAGACCTTCATAACTTATCATAGTATCATTTCAAATTTTCCAAAAATTTTTAAAGCAAAAAAAGTTGACGAAACAGTCCCTACAAGAAACTGGCCAGAAACTTTGTTTTCAATTTTTCCTATTTCTTTATAATTTGGACAGTTTTACTGAAATAACCACCGTGGCTTATAAAATCAATATTTTTGAGTGCTACCACTTGCGTTTAACAGTTGACTTACATATCTAGCACTTCTCTTTGACGGATCAGAAAAAGGAGTTTTAGATTTCAAATGGTAGTTGATCAAAGTGAAGGAAAATTAGGGTTTCTAGTCCTTTAAAGATATAGTTTCCTCTTTTTTTTTCCCTTTTGATCCCTATTCTAACACTAAAAAATGTTTGATTCACATATGAAACACTTGATATTATGTGAATCAAAAGTTTTTGAGTTTAGAACATAAGCTTTTCATTTCATCAAAACTTAAACCAACTAAAGGAATTAAGCTAGTTTAGGGTATTATACCTTGATTTGTGAGTTACCCTTCTTGATCTACCAAAGTAATTGATAAACTTTGAACTTATAAGACCTAAAACTTTCTCTCTTCCTCCCTCTCTATACCCTCAACCACTATTTTCCTTTTCTTCTCTCTTTTTTTTTTCTTTTGTTCTTCCTTTTTAGGAGCAAAGTAAAATTGTGGAGTAAACTTTGATTTTTACTAAAGAGAGAAGTATTTATACTTGGTAAAAATATATACATACAACCTATATATATATATATATATATATATATATATATATATATATATATATATATATATATATATATATATATTCAAACTCCCATCTTCTCTAGCTCCTTCACATGGTTTTCACATGGGTAGCACATGGTTACTGTGACGCCCCCAAAATAGGTCCATTCCACCCAACCCATTCTGAGTCGCCAAATACATGGTACAGAAATAACTACAACTTTATTAATACAATTGTCGTGCAAAATACGACAACACTTAAGCGTGAGTTTAAAATACAACTATTGTCTTCTAGACAATATCCACACTCAAATAAGTCCTCATAACAATTATTGATACTTTATTTTACAAAAATAGTGAGGACTACTAAAACAACTTTCTAGAACCATCATTACATATCCCGACTAATACTCGCTACATTCTCGCCTCCTGAGAAGAAAAATAGAACAAAAAGGAAAGGGTGAGTTTAACTAGCCCAGTAAAGAATATTATGACTAAGATAATATAGAACAAATTATCGTTAGCCCTCAACAGGGAAAAATCTAATAGAATACAATAGACAACAAATTTTAAATCAATATTCGCAGCGGAAACAATAATTCATTAGAAGAGTTAAGTAGATAATGAAATCTACTATCATATATGAATTTAAAAGTCCATCATCGATATTTTATCCCTGTAACATCAATCAATATACATCTTGAATCAAATAGTCATCTTTGCACTACAGGCCAAAGATATTAATCAGTCGGTCATGTTCATCTCAACACATGTTCATCTTTGCACCACGGGCCAAAGATATTCATCAAGAAATCATTCATCTTTGCACTACAGGTCAAATATATTCAGTAATATCATCATTTAGGACTGAGGATGATGAAAAATATATTTTAAAGAAAACGAATCCAATGAGACAAAAGAACAAATATTAAAGATTCGTACTTCGGTTTATCTATGTTCAAAAATAATCCATAATAAACTATTGTGGAGCAGAATTCAAAAATAAAGATCAAAACATAGATCCAATCAAAGATAGGAACCATAACAGACAATCTTGGACACAGAAAAGAAAATTTAATTTTTTCTGTGAATAGTGCCGTATTCATGAATAGTGCCGTATACGTGAATAGTGTCGTATACGTGAATAGTAACTCCGACACCAAAAGATAGAATTTTTACAAGAAAAATCATTATGCTTTGTGAATAGTACTCATGAATAGTAATTCGTGAATAGTAACTCGTGAATAGTAACTCGTGAATAGTAACTCATGAATAGTAACCCCGACATGAAAATATAAGAATTTCACAAGAAAAATCATACCAATATTCCGATATATTAATATTGAAAGAAATAATATCATTTATAAAAAAAATAACATCCCTTAACTCGAAAAGACAGTACTTCTAGTTGAAACACCGGATATAGGCTATGACTTAAACTTGTACTGTAGAACAACACTCAAAGTATTAAAATACTCACAAGAATACGCTCAATATATCGAGAGAGAGAGAGAGAAAACTTTAGTTTCTGGTGTGATTTTCAATTCTAACCTAAGCACCCTATTTATAGGAAAAATGCTTAGAACACCAATGCAGAAAATTTAATAAATTAATAATATTTATTAACCAAATTCCTACGCCCACCTCTAGACATTTGAAATCAGCAACTAATATGTGCAAGTGGAGGCAACCAAATGAAAAAAACGTTTTTCTTTTTAAAAAATATTTAAAACTTTAAAAATCAATTATTCTAGAACTTCGGAACTTCAATAATTTACAATAAATTGTCCTTTTGTCAGAAAAATTCGAACCTCATGCCCTTTTCATAGAAAATTCCATTCTCTACAACTTTTCAGAAGAAAATTTTTCTAAATTCCAAATAGAAATTGACCGAAATCCACAAACGGACGATTTTACAGGCTATAATCAAATTTCAGTCAAGAAACGGGGTCCACAAACATGAAAAATATGTTTTAATCATTTAATGCAACAAAAATACTCTTCCTCCTCATATACTCATATATCCCACATTCATTGTAAAAATATCATTATTATTATATTATAATAATATAATAAAATATTATTTTATCAGAAAAGATAAAATATCAATTTTCAACAATTGGCACTTAAAAAATTTTCTCCATCTATATCCACATAAAATAAATATTTTTCTCATCATATAAATTAATAATTAATTATTCACAAATAATATTACCGAATCACAATACTGACAACCAGGTAGTTCTCAGGAAAGAGGGAGTTTTCCAATAAGGATTTCTCCTTACTGGCGCGCAATTAGGTGACCAAACCTCTCCTTAGATAGAACTTTCTAGACATTACCAATAATGTTATCTAATAATATTATTCAGACAATATGAATTATTGTTTCGATAATGAAAAATACTGTGTAGTAACAATTATTGAAACAATAGTAATATAAAATATCAACGCAACAATTATTGAATCAATAAAATAAAATACTGAACAGTAATTATTGTAACAATTATTGAGTAGTGCCTTCTTACGTAAGAATCAATAATTAGTGCAATACCGTGTGATACTGTGCAACAACGCGTATTACTGTGTTTTAACCACCGGGTATTCTAACAGTATTAACGTTAACAACTACGCCATTATTTATAAATAACTTATACTTGTCATTTTTTTTATCCAATCGCTTTCCATTATGGGGCCTACAAAAGGCTGCGCCGTCGTACGAATATTCCCCGACAGCAAGAATATTCCACGACCAAACGAATATTCCCTAACATTAATGAATATTTTATAACCACTTGTTTATTTAAAAAAATATTTGCGCATTTTACCAATAACTTACTATAATAAATAAAGGAAATTCAATTTTATTTATAAAAAATTGGGGTCTTACAACCTCCCCTCCTTATGAAATTTCGTCCTCAAAATTGACGTACGTACCTGGTGTTTCGAAAAGGTGAGGATACCTTGCTTTCATTTTCATTTCCAACTCCCTCAATAGCATGGTTCCTCCACAAAACTTTGACTTATGGCATAACCTTTGTACGTAGGACATGCTCCTTTCTATCCAAGATCTTGACAAGTACCTCCTCGTACGTTAAGTCTTCGGCTATCTCGTCTGGTTCTAACTCAATAATGTGGTTAGGGTCGTCCACATATTTACGTAACATCGATACGTGAAAAATGTTATGAACACGCGACATACTTAGCAGTAAAGCGAGTCTATAGGCCACAATTTCTACTCGATCGAGGATTTCAAATGGACCAATAAATCGAGGGTTGAGATTTCTTCTCTTCATCGACTCTTTCTTCTAGAATAACGCCTTCTTGCACCTTCTTCTTTATATTTATCAACTCCGGTGTGTAGCTTGAGCGGTTTTAACTTTATCGATTAAAGTTGGTCCTACTCGTATGTTTGATATCATCATGTGGGCACTTGGAGCCTTTAACTCTATCTCCATCCTTTGTGAGTCGTACAAATTTTGCGTTGACAATATCGCACTCGTACCCGCATATGATCTTCTACTCAATGCGTCAGCTACCACGTTTGCTTTTCTAAGATGGTATTGGATGGTATGATCGTAATCTTTCAACAGCTCGAGCCAACGTCGTTGTCGCATGTTGAGTTCTTGGAAGCTCTTCTCATATTTCTCGCTCTATTCGAATTTTGTATCTTTACGAGCCAGCTGAGTTAATGGAGTAGAGATTCGAGAAAATCTTTCTATGAATCTTCGGTAGTAACCAACTAAGCCTAGAAAGCTACGTATTTCGATTACTGACATAGGTTGCTCTCTACTGTGACTCATATCCCAACCTTGGATAGCACGTCACAATGACACCTATCGTTTTACCACCACACAAATATAGCGTCCCCTACAGAGAGTCTGGCTTCGGTGCATTCCACAAAAGAAGTCATTAGATAGAGGCTCGGGTACCAACTTTTATAGTTAGATTTTTAACTCTTGAAGTTCAATAGGAGCCATTCGATATGGGGTTTTATAAATGGGCTTTGTACCAGGTTCAAGATCAATAAAGAATTCAACTTCACGTTCCGGGGGTAGACCGAAAAGTTCTTCAGGAAATACGTCAGGAAAGTCAATAACAACAGGAATATTATTCAAATATGACGTGTCTTTATTCAAATCCATAACATGGGCTAAGAAAACTTGACATCCATTTTTTAATAAACGAATAGCTTTATGACTTGATATGACAGTGATTGATTTTAGTGGTTTAGTTACTTGAATTCGAATAACAGGTTGCTTAGGAATATGAAAACTAACAACCTTACGAAAATAATTAATTTTGGTATGATGAGTAGTTAACCAATCAATCCCTAAAATCATATCAAAAGCAAGTATGAGATCATTAAGTAAGGTGATGATGCCATCCTGAATCAAGCAAAATTTATAAACAGTGGATGCAACGAAAGTTTTTCCTAACGGAGTTTCAACAATTAAGTCAAAGTCTAATTTTTCAGGTGTCAAGTTCAAACGTTGAACACAACCAAGATAGACAAAAAAATTGGGTAGAACCGGTATCTAATAAATTATAGACTTCGCAAGAATTTATAATTAACTAACACGTGATACCTTCGTTCGGGTTACTCGTATTTTGGACAATCACGACAAACACTCTTCCAAGAACCGCTGACTTTAACTTGTCCGTATCCGCCTCTGGTGTCACCGTCCCAACTGGACTTAACTTTACTATAGAGTACATTCCACCCTTCATTCTTTCGTCGCATTCCTGATCCATGATTTGGATCATTACTCTCCCATCCATATCGAATTGGGGTTGATCGCTCTTCACAGGGTAATTTCGAACTCGATGTTGGATTCTCCCAATTGTTGTCCAAAAAGGAAAATCCATTTCATCCATTTTGGCCTTATTGGATCGGACGTCTTTTTCTACAATATCAACGCGTCGTTCTGCTTTTACCCATGCATCCTCCATTCTCATTTGTTCGGTTGCTTCTTCTTTCATCAGAATTTTGATCATAGCATTCTCATATTCCAACTCTAATATCTTATACTCTGCCAAAGAGTGCTTCTGTTCAAGCATCGCACATCGGGTAACACAATTTTGAATTGTTACATCTCTTTGTTCCACGACCGTTTGCCGTTCTATAGCCTGCTCTTCTAACTCATGAATACGATTTTGTAATTCTAAATTTCGATCATAAAATTCTTCTAATAAATTCTCCTCAGGTTTCTCTTCTTCCTCACTCTCAGCTGCTACCTCTGCGACTATCTCGGATGCCATTATTAATTCTTCACTCACCACATAGATATCTCTAATTTCTTCTTCGTCTGACATCACATAATCCTGGTTGGTGATTAGAAGTGTATCCACGATCTCATTCACTCCATTGTTAACATTTTCTGCTGTCATTCTCAAATACTGCTACAAAATAAGGGTTAATTAAAGAAATTAACATATCACATAATATTCCTATATTCTGACCAACCAACAAATAAGCTTAGGTAGGACACACTAGCGAAGGATTTACTCGTCTCTCCCCTCCTAGTTCTATTCCCCGATCTCCGCCAGAGACCATATTCCTAAGCTCTGATACTAACTGTGATGCCCCCAAAATAGGTCCATTCCACCCAACCCATTCTGAGTCGCCAAATACATGGTACAGAAATAACTACAACTTTATTAATACAATTGTCGTGCAAAATACGACAACACTTAAGTGTGAGTTTAAAATACAACTATTGTCTTCTAGACAATATCCACACTCAAATAAGTTTTCATAATAATTATTGATACTTTATTTTACAAAAATGGTGAGGACTACTAAAACATCTTTCTAGAACCATCATTCCATATCCCGACTAATACTCGCTACATTCTCGCCTCCTGAGAAGAAAAATGGAATAAAAAGGAAAGGGTGAACTCAACTAGCTCAGTAAAGAATATTATGACTAAGATAATATAGAACAAATTATCGTTAGTTCTCAACAGGAAAAAATCTAATAGAATACAATAGACAACAAATTTTAAATCAATATTCGCAGCGGAAATAATAATTCATTAGAAGAGTTAAGTAGAGAATGAAATCTACTATCATCTATGAATTTAAAAGTCCATCATCGATATTTTATCTCTGTAACATCAATCAAAATACATCTTGAATCAAATAGTCATCTTTGCACTACAGGCCACAGACATTAATAGTCGGTCATATTCATCTCAACACCTGTTCATCTTTGCACCACGAGCCAAAGATATTCATCAAGAAATCATTCATCTTTGCACTACATGCCAAAGATATTCAGTAATATCATTATTTAGGACTGAGGATGATGAAAAATATATTTTAAAGAAAACGAATCCAATGAGACAAAAGAACAAATATTAAGGATTCGTACTTCGGTTTATCCATGTTCAAAAATACTCCATAATAAACTATTGTGGAGCAGAATTCAAAAATAAAGATCAAAACATAGATTCAATCAAAGATAGGAACCATAACAGACAATCTTGGACACAGAAAAGAAAATTTAATTTTTTCTGTGAATAGTGTCGTATTCATGAATAGTGCCGTATACGTGAATAGTTCAGTATACGTGAATAGTAATTTCGACACCAAAAGGTAGAAATTTTACAAAAAAAATCATCATGCTTTGTGAATAGTACTCGTGAATAGTAATTCGTGAATAGTAACTCGTGAATAGTAACTCGTGAATAGTAACTCGTGAATAATAACCCCGACATGAAAAGATAAGAATTTTACAAAAAAAATCTTACCAATATTTCGGTATAAAGATATTGAAAGAAATAATATCATTTATAAAAAAAATAACATCTATTACCTCGAAAAGACAGTACTTCTAGTTGAAACACCGGATATAGGCTATGACTAAAACTTGCACCGTATAACAACACTCAAAGTATTAAAATACTCACAAGAATACGCTCAATATATCGAGAGAGAAAGAGAGAGAAAACTTTAGTTTCTGGTGTGATTTTCAATTCTAACCTAAGCACCCTATTTATAGGAAAAATGCTTAGAACACCAATGCAGAAAATTTAATAAATTAATAATATTTATTAACCAAATTCCTACGCCCACCTCTAGACATTTGAAATCAGCAACTAACATGTGCAAGTGGAGGCAACCCAATGAAAAAAACGTTTTTCATTTTAAAAAAAATTAAAACTTTAAAAATCAATTATTCTAGAACTTCGGAACTTCAATAATTTACAATAAATTGTCCTTTTGTCAGAAAAATTCGAACCTCATACCCTTTTCATAGGAAATTCCATTCTCTACAACTTTGCAGAAGAAAATTTTTCCAAATTCCAAATAGAAATTGACCGAAATCCACAAACGGACGGTTTTACAGGCTATAATCAAATTTCAGTCAAGAAATCGGGTTCACAAACATGAAAAATATGTTTTAATCATTTAATACAATAAAAATATTCTTGCTCCTCATATACTCATATATCCCACATTCATTGTAAAAATATCATCATTATTATATTATAATAATATAATAAAATATTATTTTATCAGAAAAGATAAAATATCGATTTTCAACAATTGTCACTTAAAAAAAATTTTCCATCTATATCCACATAAAATGAATATTTTTCTCATCATATAAATCAATAATTAATTATTCACAAATAATATTACCGAATCACAATACTGACAACCAGGCAGTTCTCAGGAAAGAGGGGGTTTTCCAATAAGGATTTCTCCTTACTGGCGCGCAATTAGGTGACCAAACCTCTCCTTAGACAGAACTTTCTAGACATTGTCAATAATGTTATCTAATATTATTATTCAGATAATATGAATTATTGCTTCGATAATAAAAAATACTGTGTAGTGACAATTATTGAAACAATAGTAATATAAAATATCAACGCAATAATTATTGAATCAATAAAATAAAATACTGAACAGTAATTACTGTAACAATTATTAAGTTGTGCCTTCTTACGTAAGAATTAATAATTGGTGCAATACCGTGTGCTACTGTGCAACAACGCGTATTATTGTGTTTTAACCACCGGGTATTCCAACAGTATTAACGGTAACAACTACGCCGTTATTTATAAACAACTTATACTTGTCGTTTTCTTTATCCAATCGCTTTCCGTTATGGGGCCCACAAAAGGCTGCGTCGTCGTACGAATATTCTCCGACAGCAAGAATATTCCACGACCAAACGAATATTTCCCGACAATAATGAATATTTTATAACCACTTGCTTATTTAAAAAAATATTTGCGCATTTTACCCATAACTAACCACATTAATCAAATTAACCCTTACTATAATAAATAGAGGAAATTCAATTTTATTTATAAAAAGTTGGGGTCTTACAGTTACCAACTAAGTGGCCAAATAAAATGGTGACACTTCATGAAGTTCATATGCTTTCCACCTCCCTTCACATATATGGTCATCACATGCCACCACATGGTCTTCACATGGCCTTACTTTGTTTTTTTATATCTTAGTCAAATGACCAAAATGCCCTTTAAGTAATGGGGCACCAATTGAGCTTCTTAAATAATGTTTTGGGCTTCTAATTTCTTTGGTTTGGGCCCTGTTTATAACATGATCCAATACTTGTAATCCTACCCTAATCATTTAGTTAGGGTTTCCATTCCATTTATTTGGAATTTAAATAAGTACTTGTGTACATTTAATCTCCTAACCCAGTTAGACTTGTTTAAATTAGGTTTTAAATAAATATTAACTTGAGATAATAAAATTAATCTCTTAAGTGTGTATACATTTATATACTAACATTCTTCAATACCATAACCCTTAGGTTATTTACTTACCATACCTAATGTGTAATTAGGTTATGTAACTTTCACTTTATTTCTTTGTATAATAAAGTAAATACATACACATCATTATTGATAAGATAATCATATTTTTTAAATATTCATATAATTATTCACTATATGTCACAAAGATTTCAATATCATGAATATTTAATTAACAAATTTATTTACAATGTGACTTAGAATTCTTGGTTATTACATTCTCCCCTCCTTATAAGAATTCCGTCCTCGAAATTTCACATAAGGTTACTCAAAAAGATTCGGATAATTCTTTCGCATCTTTTCCTCGAGTTCCCACGTAGCTGATGAGTAGGTTTTTAACCTATGATTTAAACTTATTTAGCTTGATATATTGTTAGTTTTTGAGATTTTTCATGTTGCTTTTGATGGAATTTTGTTATGTGTGCAAGAGAATAGGTTGATGATGGTTAAGAGTTAAAATGTGAAGAAATTAGAGATTTCGGACATTTTGCATCACCGGCGCGGGGCGCGCCGTGACTACATCGAAGATGGCGCGGGGCGTACTGCATGGAGAGTACCTACTACTAATATGGCGCGGGCCGCGCTGCATTACTTAAGGACCCGGCGCGGGGCGCGCCGGTCGGACAGGACAAATGCTGAGCTGGTTATTTCTGAATGATATTTAGTTTTGTTGGGAGCTATGACTTCTTTATGTAATAGGGTCAGGTTAGGAGTCTGACAAGGAATTATTTCATAGTAATTGGGATGTTTGGAGTTAAAAACTTGTTGGGTACAAATAGGAGTTTGATTTTTATTAGAATTCCTAATTGGATTGGATAGGATGACTTTGAAATGGATTGGGACTGGAATTGGTTCAGCTGAGGGGAATTAATGTATATCAATTCATAGAGTGCTGAACTTATCCAACAATTCAATTACACTTTGAAGAGCCATAGCTTAGAAGAAGATCTTGGAGGAGCAAAGGAAGGGGGTGATTTCACGAAGATTGCAGAACTGAAGGCCAAGAAGGGTGGTATAATATTATTCTTCTTTTTAAATTCAGTTCTTGTAATTGGGATGATGATTTCTTTACTTTATTCAGTTTTTAATTCATTAATTATGAACTAATTTACTTTTTAGGCTTGCAATGGATCTTTAGTGGTATCATGCCTTGATTTGGGTTTAATAAACTATTAATTCAGTTTTTATATTGTGATTCGCATTTAATTTTTGAATTGTTTGATCACCAATTTTATGTGGATTTGTATAGATTCGAGAGATGATGTATGAATCTAGACCTAATCATAATAGCACATGTTCTTGAATTCTGTGTTTGCATGGAATCCTGATGAATGTTAGGATAGAGATATACCTAGTGTGACACCCCCAAAATAGGTATACATCACCCATCTTGGGTCGCCAGATACAAGGTACTGAATACAAATACAAACTAATTATACAACAGTCGTGTAAAATACGACAAAACATAGGCTGTGAGTTTTAATACAAATATTGTCATCTAGACAATATCCACACTCAATGGAGTCCTCATTACATTTATTATCACACTATTTTACAGAATAGTGAGGACTACTAATGCACCATCTAGGACCATCACTCTGTTCTTCAACTAGTCCCAACTACGTTCTCATTTCCTGAAGAGAACAATGAAAGCAAAAGGGTGAGCTCAACTAGCCCAGTAAGAAATATTATGACTAAGATAATGCAGAATAAGTTATCATTAGCCTTCAACAGTATAACAACTGATAGAATATAACAGACAACAAGTTTTAGATCAAAAATTGTAACGGAATAAGCAATTCATTAGAAGAGTCAAGTAAAGTATGAAATCTACTATCTTCTATAATTTAAAAAGTTTTTCATCAACTTTATCGCTGAGACTCAGCTTAATAAATAAAATCGAATTATCCCTGCTCCACGGCCAAGGATATTCATGTAATCATCAATGGTCATGACTATACCGAATAATTCCTGGTCATAATCATACCAACAGCTGTCCACCAATGAACTACAGGCCAATGAGGACTTTTACCACATCATTCGTCACATTACGGTCATGATTATACCGAATAATCCATGGTCATAATCATACCAAGTCCATCTATGCACGTAAGCCAAAGATGACTTTCATCACAATATAAGCATGAGGATGATGACAATGACATAATAATTCAATAAAACAAGTTCAAGAATAAATTTTAAAGATTTATAAATTAATTTATCCAGGAACCAATAACGTCCAAATTGTCAACATGATACTGTTTTGTAGAGTAAAATTCATGAATGCTCAGAAGAATATTTTCATGAAAAGATACTGGATGAAGCGCAAATATCAAGGATATTCCACTAATTTCATGGAGTATAGAAGCCAAAGCTTTAACCAACTGAGTATAATAGAATATATAAACTGCAAACGAATTTTCACCCGCCATGCGGTAATCCACGTAGACAGATCATTTCCATAATTTAATAAGGAATGAATACGAAGGATCATTCACCATGCATATGGTAATCCACATAGACAGGTTATTCCAACAGAATAATAAAGAATGGAACCAGGTCATGCGTAATCCGCATAGACAGGATATTCCAACAGAATAATAAAGAATGGAACCAGGTCATGCGTAATCCGCATAAACAGGATATTCCAACAGAATAATAAAGAATAGAACCAGGTCATGCGTAATTCGTACAGACAGGATATTCCAATAGAATAATAAAGAATAGAATATCAACAGAATTCACCAGGCATGCGATAGATCGCACAGATAGATTATTCCAACAGAATAATAAAGAATGGAATAACAGAAGCTCTCTTTATGAATACAAAAGAAATAATACCCCTTACGAGTACAACAAATAATATCACTTACCCTAGAAAAACTGAATACTGGAGTAGTGAAGTAGCAGAATACTTTTCTTCTTTCTCTCTATAGTTTCTCTCTCTAGAGTTTCAGTGAATTCGTAAGAAATAATGAAGGAATGAGCTTCTATTTATAGAAGAACTGAAAGTAGCTCTTGGTCTTAACGAAGGGTCAAAATGACTCTTGGTAATATTGAAGAGACAACTACTATTTGTGAAGGGGCAATTAACTCTTGGAACACCGAAAAGACAAGTAACTCTTGGAAAACCGAAGGGACAAGTTACTATTAAAACTTTAAACCAACGATCCATATTGATTTACTATTATAATTTCAACCAACCGTCTGAAAAATTATCATATCTTCTCATGGAATAATATTATACTAAAAAATGATTTGGACCAAAAAGAAATATATTTTTCAGGTAAATAGTATCCCGTGAATAGTACTTCAGAAATAGTACCCCGTGAATAGTATCCCGACACAAAAAGTGTCCTAAATACCCGAGTGAACAATACTAGAGTGAATATTAATCGGGTGAATAGTAATTTGTGAATAGTACTCCGACACAAAAAGTGTCCCGAATACCCGATTGGTCAATATAACCTCCAGACATCAATTATTATCGAAATAAATATCGATTTCTATTAACACTAATAATTCTCACACAATATAACTATTAATTTTATCTTTAATCAACACGAACTTATTCATCATTAATATTATAATTCACAATATTTAACAACCAGGTCGTTCCCAGGAAAGAAGAGGCTTTCCGATAAGGATTTCTCTTTATTGGCGACCAATTAAGTGACCAAACCTCTCCTTGACAGAACTTTTAGACATTGTCAATATTATAAATAATAATATGAATAACTTTATCGTCTCAATTATTGATTTAATAATATATCATATTATGCAGATGATACTGTGACAATAATTGAATCAATAATATGAGAGATATGATGCAGCAATTACTATAGCAATAATTAAGTATAACTGAGTGACTTCTCACGTAAGCATCAATAATCAATACCGTGTGCTACTATGCAATCACGTGTATTACTGTACTTTTACTACCGGGTAGTTTAACAGTTTTAGCGGTAACACCTCCGTCGTTATTTTTATAAAAAGATAATTTTATCGTTTTCTAATTAACTACGACAATACTTCCGTTGTGGGATCTACCAATGATTGTGTCGTCGTACGAATATTTTTTGTTAAAATGAATATTCCCCGACCAATCGAATATTATATAATCACTTGCTTACTTTGCAAAATTTGTAAATATTACCCACAACTATAACATTATATCAAATCTACACCATAATATTCAAAAATATATTTAGAGAAAATTATTCTTTATTCAGAAAAGTTGGGGTCTTACACCTAGCATCACATGTAATCGGGTAGAGAACTTGGAATTTAAACTCTTGTTAATTTCAATTCACATAGAGATATAGTGAATTAGTTAATTAGGGAGTTTGACTTAATTCTATCTAATTTGTGGATTTAAGTTAATATGATGTTAGTGCATTGAGAAATGGCTAATTCTACATAAGTGTTCTTGATTAATAGACTAAGATAGTAAATTAAACTGGAATGGGGTGTGATAATTGGAGTGAGACTTAGAGTAAAGTTGTAAGCCTAATTCTCCATTATTTGCTTGAAATTACGGTTTTTTTAGTTGTGTTGATTGGTTGGTAATTTTAGTTTCTTAGTTTTCTTTATTTATAATAATTGATTTGGATAGTTTAATAAAATTGGGTTAATATAAAACTGTAATTGTTAGAATTAATTTCTTACTATTCTCTGTGGGAACGATTATTTTCTTATCATTATATTACTTGTTGACCACGTATACTTGCGTGATTGTGCATAATTAGAATTCGACCAACAGTAGCTTCTTCAACATTGTGGTTTCTCCAAAGAATTTTGACAGAATGTATAACCTTATTCCTTAGTTTCTGCTCTTTCCTATCTAAAATTTCTATAGAAATCTCCTCGTATAATAAGTCCTTCTCGACTTGAATTGGTTCATACGATATCACATGCTTGTAGTCAGGCTTATATGACCTCAACAATGACACATGAAACACATTGTGAATGTGTTCCAGTTCTGGAGGTAGAGCTACCTCGTACGCCCCTTCGCCTATCTTTTTCAATATCTCAAATGGTCCAATAAATCTTGGGCTCAATTTACCTTTCTTCCCAAATCTTATCTTCCCCTTCCAAGGAGATACTTTTAATAATGCATAGCTTCTTACTTCAAAATCTCTTTTCTTGCGATGAAGATTAGCATACTTCTTTTGACGATCCTGAGTTGCTACCAGTCGAGCTCTTATTACCTTGATGATCTCCATTGTGTGTTGTACCAATTCTGGCCCTAACAGTTATCGTTCACCTACTTTATCCCAACATAAGGGCGATCTACATCTCCTTCCATAAAGTGCTTCATAGGGTGGCATTCCAATGCTCGCGTGATAACTGTTATTATAGACAAACTCTACCAGTGGAAGATGATCCCCAGCTTCTTTTGAAGTCCATCACACATGATCTAAGCATGTCTTCCAACGTCTGAATTATTCTTTCGCTTTGCCCATCGGTCTAAGGATGATATGCGGTGCTCAACCTTAGTTGTGTCCCCATTCTTTCTTGAAGACTCCTCTAAAAGTTTGATATAAAGTGCGGATCTCTATCAGACACAATTGATATCGGCACTCCATGTCTCGAAATAATTTCTTTGATATACAATTTAGCTTAGTTGATCCAAATTGTACCTAATCTTGATCGACAAAAAGTGTGCTGACTTTGTAAGACGATCAACAATTACCCATATCGCATCGTAACCTTTCTGCATTGCTGGAAGTCCCACCACAAAATCCATTATGACGTGCTCTTACTTCCAATTCGAAATCTCCAACGGCTGCAATAGTCCACTTGGTCGTTGATACTCTGCCTTGACTTTCTGACAGGTTAGATATCTGCTGACACATTCTTTTTGGCTGTGTTAAGTCTGGCTAGAAGTTTGGAGGTTCAATGTCTGGTCTTGTTCAGTGATTCTTAGTTGGTGGTCAAGTAGGTTTTGGCGGAGTATAAGACTCGAGGGGGGGGCAAGAATAATCAAGTATTTGGCCAAGGTCAAGGATCGACTCCGCTATTTCGATTTATTTACTCTCAAGGGGGTAGATCGGTCAAACAACACCATTGTCGATGCCTTGTCCAAGTTGGTTACAACAGAAGCAAGTTCTTTTGGGGGTTCAGCATACTTGGAGGTCTTGGGTGTCCCAAGTGTTCAGAGGTCGGAAGTGTTAGTGGTGGAGAGATTGTATTGTTGGCTTACGCCCTATATAGAATATCCAAGTGACGGGGTGCTACCTTCGGATAGGATGCTGGCGAAGAAAATAAAATACAGGAGTTCGAATTTGTCCTGATCGATGGAGATTTATATCGTCGAGCATTTTCTTTGCCTTTACTGAAGTGCTTAGTTCTGTCTAAAGTAAAGTACGTACTTCGGGAAGTCCATGAAAGAATTTGTGGAGACCACATGGGTGCAAAAGCGTTGGCGTATAAGGCAATTCGGCAGGGATACTAATGACCGAAGGTGTTTCAAGAAGCAAAAGAATATGTCAAGAAGTGCCCAAAATGTTATTCCTCATCAGCTACGTAAGGAGATGTCTTCGATCTTGTCCCCCATTCCGTTCGCGGTGTGGGGAAATGATATCTTGGGCCCGTTACCAAAGGCCAAAGGGCAGGTCAATTTTTTGGTAGTAGCATTTGATTACATGACCAAATGGGTCGAAACTAAACCTCTTCGAACGATCACATAATAAGAGTTCTTGAAATTTCTCAAAGAATTTATAGTTTTTTGATTTGGTATTCCTATGGTGCTAGTATCTAACAATAAAAGATAGTTTGTAGGGCCCAAGTTTGAAGAGTTTCTCAAGGACTTGGGTATTCAACATCAGAAGACTTCAATAGCACATCCTCAATCCAACGGTCAAGTGGAAGTTACTAACTGAACTTTACTCAATGGGATCAAGAGGAGTTTGGATGAAGCCAAAGGAAGGTGGCCTGAGGAGTTAATTAGTGTTTTATGGACGTATCGGACTACTCCTCGGACGACAACAGGCGACTCACCGTTCAGGTTGGCATATGGGACTGATGACCTTGTTCTAGTAGAAATTAGATCTCCTTCACTTCGGGTTAGTCAGTATAAGGAGTTGTATAACGATGAAGGGTTTCAAATCAATTTGGACTTAATGGAGGAGGTTCGGGAATCAACATTGGTAAGGCTAGCAATATACCAAAGAAGAACGACCCGACATTATAATAAAGGAGTTAAACAGAGGATATTTGAAGTTGGTGACCTATTTCTTCGGGAGGTAGAGGCTTCGGCTCCCCAGAACCTCAGGAAGTTAATGCCTAATTGGGAGGGTCATTATGAAATTATTGAAGTACCAAAGCCAGAAACTTTTCGACTTCGAGCTTTGGATAGTTCAGAAGTTAAAAACACTTGGCATGCAAGGAGGCATAGAAAGTATTATCAATAATTTGTGGTTGTTTCGTTTTTATCGGTTTGTAATCCCATTAAATTATAAATAAAAGTGGGCGATTTGTTTTAATAGAAGATGTTTTCATTCCATCCAAAAGATTACATTTACATTTTGTTGAAAAAAAAGTACATATTGATTAATGGGAGTGGTTTTTGGCTTCGGCATCGTCGTCTAAAAAATCCATAAGTGAAGGATCGAGGCCGGTTGCGACCATCTTTACTTTGTCTTTCTGTCGGGCACTCATGTAGCCATCACCGTACTATTTCATGACTTCTTCAGTTAGGGCAGGAGAATGGCGATATTCTTCAATTAGCATCTGTTTGATAGCTTCGGTCATTGGGGGACCCTGGGCTTTAAGATCGTCATAAGCCTTCCCTAATGTTTGGTTGGTCTGCATCAATTCTGACATTTGTGTATGCATGTCCCACAATGATTTCTGGAGGACAGCCGACCCCTTCTCCACTTCTTTGTTCCTGGCCTTTAGTTCGTCGTAGGTCGTCTGAAGATGGCTCTTCTTCTCAGCCATTTCAGAGAGGCGCCATTTAATCTTCTTCAGATCGGTGGCTAGTTCCTCACTATAAAATGAAGTGCTAGCATGGAGGCTCTTCTCTTTATAGAGGTCGTTATTCAGGCCTTTGGTCCCGAAATGAAGTTGGGCGACTTCGACCTCAAGTTCCATTTTTAGCGTCCAAGGCAGATAGACGTCCTAACAGTCGGCCTGTGGATGCCATGAATTGCAAAACAATTAGCATGTGTTAGTTTGTGTAAATCCAAATAGAGATATTGAGAACAAAAGGATTAGGAAAGATGAAACTTACCCGGCCCTGGTGCATGTCATTCAAGTAGACCAATTATTGAGCTAAAAGCCCCTCAAACCTATCATCATCCCCCACTAAGACAAAGGTGCTGAAGAGCTCAAAGGGGTAGTCTTTTATAGGGTTTTCCGGTCAGAACGTCATCGAGGCAGCGACCTCTAGGACTCGGGCAGAGGTAGATGGGGACCCAAACTATTTGGGAGGGGGTGGAGGTTGGTTTAAGGGGGCGTTGGAAGTTTCAGTATGTGGTTTTTTGGGGGGTGGTTAGGAGGATGGTTCTTTGTGCTCTTTCCTCTTTCATGAGGGTTTAAATTCAGTAGTTCTGATGGGCTTGGTAGGTTGAGGTGGATTGGGTTCTGAGGCTGGTGTAGGATCGATTTTGGTAGGTTTGGCTAGTTTGGGAACAGAGGTTTTTGGTGGTTTAAGAGCATGAGCTTGTGGATTGGTGGGGTTTTTTTTGGTGGATACCTTCACCAGTCTTTGCTTCTTTTTGAACATGACATCTCTTTCGGTGGTTATCATTTCAAGAGGACTTATTTCAGTAAAGGTAAGTGTGGGTATGACAGGCGCATGTTGTGTCATCGGGATAGTAGAGATGGGTCGAATTAGAAGGGGGGTTGCAGATTGTTGGTTTGGTTGGGGGATTATATTTTTGGTGGGATTGATTGGGGTCTCGATGGACGCGGCATCAAATGATGTTTGATCGGCTTCGGTGGTCGGCATCGATTTAATGAGAGATACTGTAAGAAGCAGACACGGGATCAGGATAAGAGATTATAATATTATATGTGAAAAAATATGTGAAAAGAAAAGGGGGGTTCAGGACTTACATTTATGGTTATACAACTAAGTTTGGTCGTTGAGGAGATCGATACCCCATTCCTTTTCGGGTAGTTTGTCAATAAGGGATATTAGTTCTTCGATTCGGCTTCGGGAAAGCTTGTCGAATGTAATGTTGGCCCTTGACGCTTCAGCCTAGTCGAAAATTTTATGGGTATGGGTCCTCGGATGTAGAATTAGAGTGAGTGTGATCCTATGTTAGCTGAGGGCGTCTTCATTAGGGTTCACTTATCTATTTATTTACTCGGCTATTTATTTATTTAGGTAACCCCGATTCTCTGGATCAGCCTAGGGAAAACAAGGTGAAAAAGAAGTCAATGGTGGGAGGGACGCCACATTTAGGGCAGAAGGCGATGAAGGATATAAAGTGGATGTAAGAGTTCGGCACCAGTTGTGCAAACACGACTCCTACGAAGCCTAGGAGAGTGATGATAAAGGCATGAAGTGGGAATCAGACTGCATATTTTAGGGCGACGAGTGAGATGACAGTCCATCCATCAGGGCGATAGTACATCCTGTGTTCAAGAAGCGGAGCGAGGAGTTCATAGGTTCCTAGAATTCAGTATTGCTCACGTATTTCCCTTAAAGTTTGATCGTCAATAGCGGAAATGGTGTTGATGTGGGTGTAGGTTTCTTCGACAAAATATTCCTTTTGCATTTTTTGAATTTCGATTTCAGCCTCGGTTTGGGTCAGAGATTGGGGACTGAGGAGGTAGGGATGGAAGTGGTGGCGATGGGGGTGGCAAAAACAATGGACGAGGTTGTGGAAATGGCCAAAATCGGAGTTAATATTGTGGTGGTTACAGGGGTGGAGGAGGTAAGAGGAGGAATGATCTGGGTGGTAACAACAACATTGGTGGGAGCAATTTTTGGGGTGCTAGCAGTGGTGGTTGGTGCGCTATTGTCAGCCATATCGAGTTTTAGAAAGGTTTGGTAGAGAGGGGGGGCTGAGAAGGATTTGTAGAGGGGAGAGAGCATAGTACTTTTGAAAAAAATTAGACTTGAAAGTGTGACGGTCACTTTTGGGAAATGAGGGTTTCTGAAATAGCCGACCATTTGGCTTCGCGCGTCTTTCTAAGTGCGGCACATTAAATGGGTTATAATGATGAGGTCCCTGAGGGGTGTTTGAACCGGAAGTGTTTTGCTCAAGTTTGGTCTTTGTGCTCTCATTTAATATTTAATTATTTGGTTTTAAGTTCAATACTCTCTCATTAAATGTCCCATTATAACGAAAGAGGGGGCCAATGTTGGGACGTGATTAATTGGGCATGTCAATTCGATGGGTCATAATCCACGTGGAGGAATCTTCTTCACGTAGGAGTCTATTTTTGGAGATGTGATCATTATAAATACAAGGTTATACCCTAATTCACATGTACTTAAGCATTAAAACTTCATTGTTAACCTATTTTTTATTCACACACCAGAGCTATCCCCCGACGGTCAAGCCGTCAAGTTTTTGTTAAATAAATTATACAGGAACGCATTATTGCATAGAATAAATAGAATCAAATAATCATAATATTAAGTACTTACATGAATTGAGAGAAGAACTCTTATGTGTATCACGCTTCCGCTGCGCTTAAGGGTGAAAGTCTTCAATTGTCTCTCCCAATCTTAGAATGGATGTATAGGTGTGTGTATATAAAATTCTTGAGACGACAATCGGGACCAAACCCTAACTGTTTTATTTATAGAATAACTAAGGGTTAAAATCGTCCATCAAGATTATGAAACCCTAGGGCCCATTATGCCAAATACTATTAGGAATATTATTTATAGGCCACATAATTAATTACCAAACTCATAAATAAAGTTATTAAATTAATACAATATGTAAGCCCAATAATTACATAAATAGTAAAGACCACATAAGGAATAAAATATTCTAACATTCTCCCACTTGGCCGAAATACTATTTATATACAAAACATAACGCTTACAATCATTAATTTGGCCAAGTATTAATTTAATGTCTACATCCTGTTCAAATAAAAAATACCAATGCGAATTAATACAATCTTTGTGTCACTATTAACACAAGATCCCCATTAGTTACACAATTAGTACTTTTATTAAAACAAAGATTAACATTAAGCATAACATGTATGAATAGAGTTTACATAAGTGGTAATTGAATAAACTCATTCATATGGTCCAAAACATTACCGTACCGTTTGCTCATAAGTTCTCAAGTGTGCACAATAAAAAGAATAGCAAACCATAAACATAATGTGAAGTTCAAAACAACGAGCTCAAAATTGTTGTCTTACATCATAATAACTTACTAATTAAGACTACCAATTAAACCCATGCAGGCAACATGCTCTAAAAAGAGCTTGGGTGGGGTAAGCCTTTCGTAAGTGGATCCGCTAACATATCATGCGTATTAATATACTTAATAACAACGTTTTGATCTTCAACTCTTTCCCTGACAAATAAGTACTTAGTCTCGAGGTATAGTCCAGCACCACTCAAAATGGTGATATTGAAAAAATTAACAGCAGAATTATGATCACAAAATACTTTCAATGGCCTTGAAATAGAATCTTCAACCTTAAGTCATGAAATAAGATTTCTTAATAATATGGCGTGGCAAGTAGCATGACAATAAGCCACATATTCTGCCATCATCGTGAAAGTGGTAGTTAACTCCTGCTTATGAGTTGTCCACGAAATAGGGCCTCTTGAAAACATAAAGATGTACCCTGGTGTAGATTTCTTTTCGGCTTTATACTTAACAAAATCAGAATCAGAATAACCAACAACTTCAATTTTTCTAAATGTAAGCATAATTTCCTTAGTACCCTGTAAGTAGTGTACATAAGACTCCCAACTACAGAAGTATAGGGAATAAGATTCATTTAATCATGTTCAAAGTGGTTCTTAGGACATTGATATGAGCCAAATTTGCCACCCTTAATAACAGGGGCGACAGTAGGGGAGCAATTTTGCATGTTGTATTTGTTAAAAACTTTGTCAATATAAGATCTTTGGGACAATCCTAATATCCCGCGAGACCTATCTCGATGAATTTCAATACCTATAACATAAGAGGTTTCACCGAGATCCTTTATTTCAAAATTTCCAGAAAGGAAACGTTTGGTCTCATGCAACATGTCTAAGTTATTTCTTGCAAGTAGTATATCATCAACATACAAAACGAGAATAACAAATTTACTCCCACTAACCTTCAAGTATATGCATTGATCCACTATATTTTTCTTAAAATCAAAATTACTCATTACCTTATGAAACTTAAGATACCATTGTCGAGAAGCATGTTTTAACCCATATATGGACTTCTTAAGTCTATATACCATATGTTCCTTGCCTTTAACCAAAAACCTTCTGGTTGTGCCATATAGACATTCTCATGCAAGTTACCATTAAGGAATGCAGTTTTAACATCCATCTGATGTAACTCTAAATCATAATGAGCTACTAAAGTCATGACTATTCTAAATGAATCTTTCCTAGATACTGGAGAGAAAGTTTCATTATAATCCACACCTTCCTTTTGAGTGAAACCCTTAGCAACCAATCGAGCTTTATTCCTTTCAACGTTCCCTTTAGGATCTAATTTGGTCTTATAGACCCACTTGCAACCAACAGGTTTTAAAACCTTTTGGTATTTCTTCAAGATCCCAAACGTTATTAAGCTCCATTGATTTCAACTCATCATTCATGGCTTCAAGCCATTGAGTTGATTGAGCACTCGTAATGGCCTCTTTATAGGAGATAGGATCATTAATCTTACTTGAATCATAGTCAATCTCATTAAGATAGGTTATAAAATTATCAAAATTAATAGGCTTTCTAGGTCTTTTGGACCTACGTAAATGCTGCACAATTTCAGAAATATGATTTTCAATAATGTGAGGTTCAACATTAGGTGATGGCTCAGGATTAGAAACATAAAACCTGTTTTCTTCAAGATTAATTTTTCTAGGCTCACCACTCCCACTTAAATCACCATTCTCTAAAAACTCTGCATGCCTAGTCTCAACAATTCTAGTGGTATGCGAGGGACAGTAAAATTGAAAACCCTTAGATCTCTCAGGATATCCAATGAAATGACAACTAATGGTTTTAGAATCAAGTTTCTTTATTTGTGGATTAAAATCTTAGCCTCGGCTGGACAGCCCCACACCCGTAAGTATTTTAAACTAGGTTTCCTACCTGTCCAAATTTTATAAGGAGTGTTAGGGACAAATTTGCTAGAAACCCGGTTTAAAATATAAACAGCTGAATGCCTCAGTCCACAAAACACAAGTAAGGTAAAATTGCATAACATACTACATACCATATCCATAAGGGTACGATTTCGCCTCTCAGCTACACCATTCTGTCGCGGTGCACCAGGCATTGTATACTGAGTGACTATTCCATTTTCTTGACAAAATAAGGCAAATGGGCCAGGACTATGACTTGTATCGGAGTGTTTACCCTATTACTCTCCGCCTCTATCTGATCTCACAACTTTATTTTATTTTATTTTTTTTCGGTCAAGTTGATTTTCAACTTCAGCCTTGAAAACTTTAAACATATTTAGTGATTCAGATTTTTCATTAATCAGGTAGCCATAAATATGACGAGAATAATCATCAATGAACGTAATAAAAAATTTGTGTCCACCAATTCTTGGAGAAAATGGTCCACATATATCAGTGTGAATCACATCAAGAAGTGTACTACTTCTTGTTGCTCCTCTCTTATTACCTTTCACAAATTTTCCTTTTATACATTCAATACAATGGTCAAGATCAGAAAAATCTAGTGAATGAAGAATTCCATCCTTTACAAGACGTTGCATTCTGTCTTTTGAAATATGGCATAAGCGTTAATGCCACAATTTTGAAGAATTCTCATTATCTAGTTTTCTCTTACTTCCACTTTTATAGGTACTTTCTATCACATTCATTGTTAACAAGGATTCAGAAAAGAAATTATCCAAATTTATCTCATAGAGGTTTCCCTCTAAAGAGCCAAAACCAATAAAATGAGAGTAATGATAAATAATTATTTTATTATTCCCAAACTTAAACGAAAATCCATCAACGTCAAGTTTAGATACAGAAATTAAATTCCGTGTCATACTGGGAACATAAAGAGTATCATATAAATACAAGGTGAAAACCACTCTCCAAAACTAAAGGAAGAGTTCCTACAGTTTCAACTTGTATAAACTCTTCATTGCCAACTTTAATGGTTCTTTCCCCTTTTTTTTAGAGTGACTTCTTTGAAAGGAATTCATGCAATGAATTAGTAATGTGAGCCATAGCACCAGTGTCAAGCCACCATGTATTAGAAGAAACATCAATTAGAAATGATTCATAAGTTACATAATTGATGGACGATTTACCTTTCTTTTCAAGCCATTCTCTTAATTTAGGACATTCTTTCTGAATATGTCCTTGCTTTTTACAGAAGTGACATTTAGAACATGTCTAAGAGTTGTTACCTGAATACTTTGCCTTATTTGTTTTTGTAGAAATTGGTTTATCCTTATTCTTAAAACCTTTGCCATTTTTACAAGCTTTCTTCTTATAAGATCCAGTGGTAGTCAAATGAGCAACATTAGGTTTTTCAACCTTAAGCCTTTCTTCATCTTGGACGCACATAGAGATTAACTTACTCATCTTCCACTTTTCTTTCTGTGTGTTATAAGTGATCTTAAATGAATCAAACTGTGCAGAAAAAGAAGTCATAATGAAGTGAATAAGAAAACTCTCAAAAAACGTCATGTCCATACACTTTAATTTAAAGGTCATGTCGTTCATCATCATAATGTGCTCGCGCACTCCACTAACCCCATCATACCTGCTAGTGAGCATTTTCAAAATAAAGGTACTTGCATGTGTTTTATAAGAACCCTTGAATTGTTCATCGACTAGAGTTAAGTACTCTTTAACATTCTTAAAGTCAGGAATGACTCTTCGAATGGCTGTCGTGATAGAGATTTTCATAATCATAAAAGACATGCAGTTGAATCGCTCCCACTTTTCATAAATAACCTTTTGCTCAATTGAGCTAGTAGTTGTAAGTGGAGCAGAATGATCCACTCGCAATGCATAGTCCAAAATCATAGTGCTGAGAACAATTTTCACTTACACTTTTCAAGCAGTAAAATTAGTTTCATTAAAGATTTCAATTCCAGAAAGATACCCAGAAATACTAGTTGGAGTAAATGTCGAAACATAATCAAGCTCATAAACATGCTTACAAAAAACTAAAAGAAATCCACAATGTACAACAATAATTATTCATAATAAAAATCAACTGTAGGGCAAGCAGTTAGTTAAATAAAATCTATTTACAACACCCAAAAAATAGATTTTAATGAGATGTTGGTGCATAATTATTAATCTTTCGTTGGTCCAATTAATAATATACTAATAACATCCCCATAAAATAATGCACAACACATTTATCCACGCATCACCGTTGGGCAGAAATGAAATAAACATGTTACTTATGCAATAAAATTCCACTTAATAAATTTTAGTTCTAATTTTTCCGTTGGGCAAAATTAAAATTTTTATTTATTAAATGTAACATTATGTAACTTTTCTTAATCTTTAATTGTTTCAATTAATAATCCTCCGTTGGGCTGATTATTAATTTTAATAATAAAAGAGTCACGCATACATGTAAATTATTAAAATCAAACTCAATTTTCTTTAAACATATTAATCAAGTCTGAAAATTAACATTATTTAAAATGTACATGTAACAACTTAATTAAAAGCCCTAATAATATATCATATCATGTTTAAAATTTTAAATTAAAATATATAATTATGAACATGAATTGATTATAAAATAATCACGTTAATTTTAACATGAATACATGAAGGCATAAGAATATCATAATATTATCCATACAAAAATAATAAATTTAACATTTATTATTTTAATATTAATGTTCCTATTAACGCATAACAATAAAACTTAAACGAAAATTTATTAACATACTGCACATATATATCTTGTATATCTATATATTAAAGTTGGACATAATAATATTATATTGAGAAAATAAAGTCCATACATATTACTTTAATATTTATCCAATAGATTTAGCAGAATACATAAATCATGATGCACAACATGATACTTTCAGTAATTTATAAGTATATATATTAACGTAAACAGAGTACTTATCAATTCAGTAGCATATTTGCTAATTCGTATATGCTAATTGGCATCTCGAAAAGCGCGCAATAAAAAAAACATGATACCAAAAGTAAGTAATGAATCAGGATATGCTAATTGGCAGAACCGTTTATTGGGAAAGTAATCATCATGATCAGAATAATACTTTAATATAAAATCTAATCTTTAATAAAGCCAACAAACATGATGCTTGATAACGAAAATTAAACTATGAAAACAGTACGTAAGGAATACAAATTATTCAGAATTCATTATATGCGGTAATTGGCAGAGTAATTGATGAATTCGTAAATACCACATGCTAAATCATAATCACAATAAACGAACGAAAATAGATTTACGTTATTTTTCAGAAATTCCTTTTCATGAAACATACACAATAAACAGATTACGCGGAAATAAAATTTCTAGCATAACAACATAATTAATTTATTCTATACAATAACGTAACTATGGCTCTGATATCAGATGTTAAATAAATTATACAGGAACGCGTTATTGCATAGAATAAATAGAATCAAATAATCATAATATTAAGTACTTACATGAATTGAGAGAAGAACTCTTATGTGTATCACGCTTCCGCTGCGCTTAAGGGTGAAAGTCTTCAATTGTCTCTCCCAATCTTAGAATGGATGTATAGGTGTGTGTATATAAAATTCTTGAGACGACAATCGGGACCAAACCCTAACTGTTTTATTTATAGAATAATTAAGGGTCAAAATCGTCCATCAAGATTATGAAACCCTAGGGCCCATTATGCCAAATACTATTAGGAATATTATTTATAGGCCACATAATTAATTACCAAACTCATAAATAAAGTTATTAAATTAATACAATATGTAAGCCCAATAATTACATAAATAGTAAAGACCACATAAGGAATAAAATATTCTAATAGTTTTTACGTGTGATTTTGTTTCTGTGCAGGATTGGACGCGTGTACGAATCTTGGCGTTAACAACGATGAAGGACAAGGAGCTAGAAATGGTACTGGGAAGATTAGATGAAAAAGAGAACTAAGGAAGAGTAAGGAAGGAATTACGTGAGATGGCAATGATATTTGGAAGGTGTATGATTTGGCATTGGAGAAAATTATTGGGAAAAGTATCGGGGACCTGGCGACTGAGAAGCTACGACTGGAGGTAGCTCAACTGGAAGTTGAAGCAGCAACTCGTATACTAGAGAAACTCAGTAAAATGAGTCGCGAGTTTTTGGAGAAAGTTAGTTTGAGTTTTTGGAAAGTTAGTTTCAGTAAAATGAGTCGCGAGTTTTTGGAGAAAGGCAGTAAAATGACTGCGGTAAGTGTGAATAACGAATGCTTTGGTTTGGTTGAAACAGAAGTTGCTCGGCTCTTGGATTTGACTGATGAGCTTGCCAAAAAGGCCTGTGTTTTTGATGATGATGTGAATTAATGGAGGTAATTTGAAATTAGTGAATACATTGAATATAGTTATCTAACCATTTTTTGTTGTATACTGTACTCCACTACAACCTTTAGTTTCAATGTGAGAAAACTGTTGTATTATTATGCAGTAATTTTTCTGTCTAGCCAGACAGTTATGTTTTCAGAAATCCAATGAAAATCTACTCTTTGTTCTTTTTTCTTCCAATCATCCCCCTCTTCAAAAAAAAATAAGTTGTATAGGAGGAAAGAAACCCCAAGAGTTTCTTGAGAATAGGAGTATCCAGTGTGCGGATTTCGCAATGCAACTGGTCCATTAAGGGTACAGCATAGGCAGTTGCCCTTGTTGAAATTTTTTTATAGGTATAAGAGTAGGGGCAAATATACAAGTCAATAAATTTAAGAAAAAATATTCATATTCTAAATACAAGTACAGACAAACAAACGTATATCCATTCTACTTTTGCCTTCTAAATTGTATTTAAATATTTTTTTGTTTAAATTATGAATATTTATTGCAATTTATAAACATTATTATAATTAGTTAATATTATGATTAGATTAAATTTTCTTCATTTAACTTTAACAAAAAAAATTAGTTAAAATCCGTCCCTGCTGAAAAAAAATTCTGGATCCGCCCGCGTACAGGTATATGACAGTTTGCCCGGATAACGAAGAATCCTGCTTCCTAACTAGTAGTGTGCTCTTGCACAATTTCCATATTAGGACAAAACTCAGGAGTCAATCTGCCATCCAAAATGCTGTAATTTCCTATTAAAAAAAAGAGATTTCCCTTTTCATATTAAACCAACACCTAATGGTGCTTAGGGGAAGCAACAAAACTGCCCCCCGGGGGGGGGGGGGGGGAATGTGCAAGAATAGAAATTTCATAAACATTTGTAATATGAAGGTCATTTTCTTGATGTTGGACCCATGAAACTCAAACAGTGTTTAACTGCATTCTACACATCCACATTTATGTGGTTTAAGAGAAGAATCCGATTTACTTCCAAAAACCATAGAGTTATAAAGGATCATAGTTTTTCTATTCTAGGTCGTTTTAACTTTTATTCGATACGCCATTTCTCTAATAAACTCCGAGAAGTGTATTAAAAAATATCTCTAATACTGCATTTAGATTGCAGGAATCAAATAAGAAATGGAATGACGATTGAACAAAAAAAAGAAAAAAAAAGTGGTTGGTTGTTGCATTTTAATGAAACGAATCATTCCCAGTCCTAACAAGGGGAATAACAAATAGAACTGACAAATTAGTTCACTATCAAATGGTTCAACATGGGAGCACCAATTGTGCAAGGGACTGCTGAAAAAGGGAGATACACTCGATTTATGATCCCATGAACATTATTCTCTTATCAACAGAGTATTTACCCTGTATGAAATATGAGACTAAGGCCCAAACAGCATTCACCTAAAAAATAAAGGCACCAACTCAAAAAAGAAATAAACTCTAAATAAAAGAGAAATTTGAGCAGCTCCGGAAGTGGTTAACATAAAGTTTATTTTTGGGTAAGTTGGTCAATTGGCCAATAGAGTGCTGACACGTAGGCGAGATTCTATTTGTGTCAGCATTCTATTGGTCAATTGACCAACTTACCAAAAATTAAACTTCATGCTAACCGAATCCAGCAGCTCCATGATGCTTCAGTTTCAACTGGATTCTGAGTATTGAAAATAACATCACCCAATAGGGTATATTTTACAAAAATGGCAATTCTATAAATGAAAATTAGTATCACCTTTCATTTGATTGTACAGTTGCTGCAATTTTCCCCATTGCCTTTTTCTTAAAAAAAATATCAGGTTTTAATTCACTGTACAAGACAAGGCAGAGTGATGAAACATATCTAGTGAACATGCGAATGAATAGCTAAAGCATATATCAAGAAAAAAACTTTTTAGTCATAAGTATCTAAGTGGTAAATTTATGTCAAAGCAACCATCTATTTACAATATAGACATCATTTTTGTTAAGTTTAGCTACCTACGTTATGAGAAAGCACAAGTAGTTTGTCAGATGACCAAGTTACCAGTTGTTTATATGCCAGCGACCGCATTATATCACTTGCCTTGAGCAACTACCTTCAGTTTGAGAATTACCGAGTGGTAGGTGCAGTAACGCCTTCCCTGAAGATTATATTGGCCACCTTTGGAGGAAGCCATCCACCGTTCTGGCCCTCCTTGTGCAGACCATCATCCTGTATCACCGGATTCTGAATTATCTTCACCTTTGACCTCCCCACTTTTTTCCCAGCAAAAAGGCCCAACTTAACGGCGGTAAATAGCCCCAGAGCGATTAATAATGGCCTTACAGCCCAGTGAAAATCCTCGAGATGCTGATACTTTTTTATCATATCTGGAGAAGTGTTGAACGAAATCACTTCGACTTCAGCTGGATCAGCCAAAAAACTACTGCTTTCGTCTCCAAACGTCAACCTACCAGGGAAGTTAACAGCAAGGCACCCATTTGGTAGTATTTGAAAAATTCTCCCTGTGGCCCACTCGCCACCTCTTTTTCGAGGCCATTCAAATCGGGGGCTAAAAACATTTGACTTCAGCCTCACAAACTGGCCAACACAATAGGACTCCGCCATCTCGAGGTCAGAATAACTGCCCCCCAATAGAGTTTGCACCCCTATGAAACCAATAGCTACTGTTCCATCACGGCGGATATAATGAAGAATACCCACTGGCGAGTGTTTCTTGTCTTCCTTCTTCAGACGTACCCAATCCCCTGCTGCCAAGCCAAATGTGACTCGCTCCAGCGTAGATGCATGAACTCTTACGGGGTCATGGATCCCGTGTACCCTTACTAAAACAAACCCACTTCGATTAGTGTCACGTTCTAAACCCACTGTTGTCCCTTCCGGGACATCCATGTTTTCAGGCTTGCATGAGTTGGGATGCTTTCTAGACCGCACCATGTCACCCACTTGGAGATTATCTTTTGAAAGGAACCACTCTGTGTAACCATTAACTGCTGATTTGTCTGTAATTGCCTTGCTCCCAAGACCCGTCCAGCCTCCATCAGAATAAACTGCATCCTGGGAACTGCAAATTAAATAGCTTTCAGCATAGAGGATGAGCACAAACAAGTAATATACTTTCCCTTGAGCACAAGTACTAAGGATATTGCAAGAGAATGTCCTACAAGCACATTCTACCTATTAAAAATCAATGTTAGAGCCTCAGTAATTGCAGTTTTCTACAAAATATCACTGGGATTCATAAGTAGAATAAGTAAAACAAACCTTAAATGGATGGATATCAAAAGTTCCTGCCTCAGATGGTAATATATATATATATATATACATCAATATTTATATATATTATTAATCACACACCTTTTCATCAATTTCTAGCACATTTAAGCCTTCATAATCCAGAACCGGATTTATTCTACCCTAAATAACCTTTCAAAAAGCACAAACACTAATCTCCCAAAGACCCTTAATTTGGCATACCATACGATTCCTTATAACCCAGAACACTGTAACTATCACATAACCCGGACAGTTACATCAGATCCTTCTTTT
Source organism: Panax notoginseng (assembly GCA_016801055.1). Taxonomy (NCBI): domain Eukaryota; kingdom Viridiplantae; phylum Streptophyta; class Magnoliopsida; order Apiales; family Araliaceae; genus Panax; species Panax notoginseng. Next base: position 56,132,700 of record CM029020.1, on the reverse strand, counting down.
CAACTTATAATCCCAAGTTGTCACTCTCTTATTACATAGTCTAATAACCCCCAAAACCAACAATTTGTTCTAATAAAGAAACATTATGATCATGTTTCATTCTTATTCACTTATTGCCTAACGGTTGGCTGGTACCTTATATTATTGATTGCAAAATTGTAATTGTTTATATTCCGTAAAGAGATCATGTTTGGGATTGCCTTAAAGGAAAGGCTTATTGTTTTTGCTTACTGCTTCTAGTTATAAGCAGATTGTGTTTGTTAAAGCACTTAAAACAAGTAAAAAAGCATACAGGTGTTTGGTATTTAATGAATTTCTTGATCACTTATTTCTAGAGAAAATGACCAAAAAGTACAGAATAATAATACAGTGATAAAGTAGGAATAGAATAGAAATAAAATAATAAAGTAGGTATAGAATAGTAACATACTTGATTAAACCTACTTATTGGATTTCTACTTATAAGCAGAAGCACCGATTAATATTTATAATTATTTCAATAAACAGTGCTTATAAGCACTTTTCAAAAAGCAGTTTACCAAATACTTTTTCTTTTTTAAAATACTTATAAGCAAGTTTGAGTTTGACTGCATATAAGCAATCCCATGAACTAAAATTGACACCTGAGGATCTAGCAAAAATATCAAATAAACTAGAAGATACTCCTCCATCCAAAAAACAAAAAGGCAAGAAAAGCCTCTTCATCCCTAAAAAAGGCTATGCATAAGCATAGGCAGAGTGAGCTGAAAATATGTATTTTACTTTGATCTACACTCAATTGTGCAAAGGGGCAGGTATTTTGTATATACTTAATAGTTATCTATACAATCTACACATTGAAGTTATGCAATTATGTCTTTTGACTCTCTTCGAAACTTGAGGCATCGCCCTCCCAAGATGATGCTTTTATTATAGTTGTTATTCTCGTTGTTTTTTGTTATTTTCAAAGTTATTGAGCATGGAATAAGTGCTTAATTTGCAAAAGTAATATCATAATATATTTTTTTAATATAATATAATTCCATATTTAAGACAACATATGAGTATTCAGACTAATTAATAATGAGCTAATCAATGTATATGGCTACAATAGTATCCTAATATTTCTACAATATCCATGTCAGTGTGTAAGGTATCATAGCAGTATCTCATATCAGTCAGGTGGTTCCTATCTTAACACCCACAAATAAGTGGGAAAATAACTTGTCAGTTTGATAAGTGACTCATATTCAATATTGAGGAATGGTTTTCTTCTTCTTTTTCTTACTTGGCAAAAAAAAACAAGTTTTCATGGTTGGATTTATCAGGAACAACATTTAAAAAGAATATTTTTCTAATGTGTTAATATTCTTTGAGCAACCTAAGATAAATAATAATTTCAACTGATCAGATGACTATACATATCTGTGACAAAAATAACAGTCAGAGGTCCTTGTTGTTGATGTTGATTCCTCATTCCTGCTCTATGACAGGTATTAACTTAGTTTCTATTGGAAACAAATCAATAAACCCTTTTTTCTTGAAATGTTACAGTGTCCTAATTTAGTATTTGCTATGTGCTGATGTAAAACCAGAAACAATACAGATTCAAAACTTTGGTCTCTATGTCCTAACCTTGTTTGCATAAATGGAAACTTATTATCACTACATTAAATGTGGCACATTGTAATGCCAATAGTTGCCTCTAATAAGCTTATAATTTATCAATCTCCCGTAAATAGTCTAGTTCGTGGATCATATCCTTATCTAAATATTAAGTTGGAATATTCGGTAAAAGGGACCCTATGACATTAGTGGTTGAATCCGCCATCTTGACCCAATGGGTGAGTGAAACTTGGGACAACACAAATGCCTTCATAGCAGAAAATAGTAATGAGCATGAAATTATAGTTAGAGAGATACCTTTTGAAAGCATGTAATATATCTACCATCGATGGACGACTCCTGAAATCATATTCAAAACAGCCCATGATAACATTCTTAACAGCTGGAGGAAGGCCATCAGGAACGTTCGGTTTCTCTTGCTTTTTCACTATTGAGTTGTATATGTTATCAACAGACATACCACACCAAGGTAGAATACCAGTTAACATCTCTACAATGCTACAAGCAAAACCCCAAGAATCAGTCTCAAAGGATATTGGACCTCTTATTTCTGGTTCCCATTGTTCAGGAGCCATGTAGTTTGGCGTACCAAGTCTTCGAGTCATATCTGAACTAGGCAATGAAATACCCAGCAGTGCATGAGGAATTCCAAAATCCCCCAAAATTGCCTGGTTATTTTCATTCAAAAGGAAATTAAAAGGTTTAAGGTTAAGAATTAGAATCTCCTTCGAGTGTAGTTCCATAATTCCCAGAGCCAGATCAGTCCCGTACCTGAAAACATTAACAGGAAACCAAAAACAGTGGATTCTGAATATAAGATCTGCCATAATATGCCTCGAGAAAATTTAGATACAAAATAAGACAATTAAAGAAAAAAATTCATCTGCAGTAGACAAACATCACCTCAGAACATCACGCAAGGAGAGTTTTCCCCCTTTAAGGCGAGTCATCTTGTCACCGACTGATCCCTCGTAGAATTTCATAACAGCACATAACTAGAAGGACATATATAACTTTTAGTAAGAAGGGTAACGAAGTCGCAATATTGTATCAGTAGAAAAAAAATTATTTACCTTTCCACTTATGATTGAAAAACCATGCAGCCAACAGACACCTTCTAATCCTTGACACTTAGAAAACAAATCATCCAGCTTATCAAATATTGTTTTGATGTAATCCTCCTTAATAGGATGTAGCATCTTGACAGCGACTTCATGATACTCTTCATAATCTAAAGTTGTCTGATGATGAGTCGCTAACCAAACATCACCAAATGGACCCCTACCAAGTCTATGTCTAAGTTTTATAGTTGTCGGGTCAATTCGCGGACTACTCCGTCTTGGTGATGCTGAAACAGTCTTAAGGTGATCAGCATCGCCTTCAACAATCTCAAACTCATCAAGGGAAACTGTTGATCGATTGGGAACAGCTTGTCCAGCCATTCTTCTTGATATAAAACAAGAGAATCATTAGAAGAAATTGAACAGCGATAACCTCAACACGTGTATAAGGAAAAAACAAACAAACGCAAACAATGTGGTGGCAAATGCATCAAGGATCAAGCAACACTTTGATGTTGCTCGTACTTCATTGCGGTGTGAAATTGCATAATAATTCACTTAAAAACTAATGAAAGACGTTTCATCTTAAAGAAGGTCATCCATTATTTTCAGATTTGAGTCCATTGAAACGAAGATTGCTAAAAGACCGCTTCTTAACCGTACAGCCAAATTCAATCAGATAAAATCAAGTAACTGACTTAAAAGAGACTCCAGAATAACATCCTCCAAAAAATTATTCTTTAGAGACGTCTCCAAATAAGAAGACAGAGAAAGAAGAATGTAGACGCCTCTTTCTCTATTGAACTGAATTAAAATGAGGGAAAAAGAGGAGGCAAAAGGGTTATTGGTAACTGACATATAAAACAACTGCAAACTCTATTGTTGCTACTACACAAAGATGACCAAAATAATTCATTCCTCTTCTTTAAAGCTATGTTTGTTTTCAAAAGGATATGATAGGACTATTTGTACTAACATAATACCACCAAGGACTATTTTATTCTATGATTAGTCCTTTATTTGATTCCATAGCCATTTGATGATGTATAAACCCAAATGGAGGGTGATATTATATAATCTCCTTTTGAGGTATCAAATTACCTTAGAATGGATAATATATAGTCCATGGAATTAAATAAAGGACTAATCATGGGGCAAGATCTATACCTAAAGTCTTTAATTTGGTACATATAGTCCTATCTCATCCATATTATTGCAAACAAACATACGGAATTTTTAGCTGGTTAAAGTCATTCCGTGTACAAGGGGTGCAGACTGTGTTCACATTACACCAATTTATTGTTTCTGTGAATATAGGCTCTCTTAAATAGGAAACGGCTAACACAAATATCCAAATAAGTTGTTGAAATTTATGTTCTTTTTTCTCTTAAGAAATAAATTGGCTGTAGTTAAACATTGCAATCATGCTAAAACCTTTAAAAAATAAAACTAAAAAGAAAAAAAGTTTCAAGTACTATCTTAACTCTTACGATTTCAAAGACAGATTCCCATACTGAATCCCAAGGATTTACAATCTTAATTAGGCATTAATACTACTTTGGTTCAAATTAGTTTCACTTAGCTGCTCTGAGTTCTAAAACTAATAAAAATCAAGACACATAATCTTATTTTTCAAAAAAGATAAAACTTTCATTTCATGAAAACCTACTACGGAGTAACTTAACTAAATTCCCCAAAAAAAATTTGTATTGCTTTCTATTAAATTTTATCAGCAACCAGAACCAGATATATGGTAAATAAATGAAGAATCCATGAAATTTCTCGAAACAATCAAATCAAAACTATAAACAAAGTTCACAAATTACCCATAACAATACTTACTAATTGAAATAAAAGCCGCAGATTGTAATAGAACCGATGAAAATTGAAGAAATTGAACTGATTTTTGACAAATTAATGAGATTCAATGGAGTAATCGATTTTCATATTCGCCTGTAAAAAAAATACCAGTTCATTACAGAATTCGTAAGAAGAAAATAGGAGTGAGATAAAGTCTCCTTAGAGAGAAACAAATATTTAAGAGAGAGTGTTGCAGAAGAAACCTTTTGATCAGAGTACATCAATGAATCGGTAGAAAGAATTACAGTGTCTGTCTGTCTGTCTGTCTGTCAGTCTGTCTGATGTACCTCAATTATATGTCTAATACTAGCACTAGTCCTAGTACTACTACTATAAATAAAGTGGGCTCAAAATCTGATTATATTTACAATATTCCACAGTTCTACGCGAACTGTTTTTTTGGACAGATTTTTTGGACCGGTCCAAAATTTGATTTGTTTTTTCTTTTACTCTCAAAAAATATATAATATTTATTTTAATTATAATTTTTATAAAATTTAGTAATTTAAATATAATTTGGATACATATAAAAAAAATATTATATAGATTATACAATACTATTTTTTATATATATCTAAATTATACCTGAATCCTTAGTTCTGTAAAAATTTCAATTAGAATAAATACTATATATTATTTTAGAATAAAAGCAAAAAAAAAAAGGAAGAAAATTTTGGGCCAGTCCAAAAAATCTGTTTGCCAAAGAAAATATCATTCAATCCAAACGCCAAGATAAAGAAATAATAATAATAATAATAATAATTTATGCAAGAGTCCTGTCTAAGGTAGTGATGTTAAGATTTCAGCTAAGAACTAGCAAAAAATAATAATTTAAGCATGTTATCTTCCTATTATTTATTCTAAAAAATTTATGTAAATAAGATAGGTATAATAAATTATCATTTTACAAAAAGGAGTCTCATTCACAAACTTATGTATCCCAAAAATATATTTGTATTTCATGTTCATTCTTAAGTTTATTGATTATTTTGTTTGGTAATGATGATATAATTATGACTATTTATTTGTGGAATATAATAGTTTGGCAAATAAAGGAGGTGAGATATATTGCACATAATTTGCTTGAGTTGCTAGTTTTATATAATTAATACACTCTTTTCTATATTATGTGTAAAAGGATTTTTTATAATTTTTTAAAGAAAATTGATAAATCCACAACAGAAAATGATATTTTTATATAAAAAGTGTCGCTATAGATCCTATAGCAAACGACGATTTTCACCGTCGTTATAGGATCTATAGCAACACTTTTCATGTAAAAATATCAAAAAATATTGTGAAAATATCAATGTCTTTTTTCAAAATATTGCTACTATAATGGACAACTCACCCAAGAACATGAGATGTCTCTTGATACAAACATTAGTCCCATTGATACATCTTGAAAAACTAGGTGGCCAATGAGAGAGTCTAAGGCATATACCAATATGCATCAAGTTGTATTTGTAACCGACGTGGGACTATTCCTTATGTTCGTGTCAGCTCCTTACGGTCTAGTTTGAAGTTTGCATCAATACACCCAGCTTGCAAAACCAACGTCCTCGTCAAAGCCGACCCTGGGCAAGGGTCACCAGGGCAACCGCCCAGGGCCCATAGTTGAGAGGGACCCAAATTTTTTTATAAGCTTATATATTTATGTGTATAAAAAAAATAAAATAATAAAAAGATTAGCGATATTATGCATTAAAAACGATATGTTAGAAAATATTAAATATGATAGTATAATTGATGATTTTGCATTTAAAAGTGCAACAAGAAGACATTTTAAATGATATTTTGTGGTTTAGATTTCATTGGGCAAAACTAAAGAAATACTCACTGTAGTTGGTAGATTTTACTGATTACACCATTGAACTTTTAATTTTTCAAATTACACCACTAAACTAATTATTATTTTGAAATTGGGTCATTACGTTAAAAAAAATAAATGAACGTTAATTTTTTATCTACAAAACTAATGAATTACCCACAGTAGTTGGCATATTTTACTGATTATACTATTAAATTTTTAATTTTTTAAATTACCCCATCAAACTAGTTAAAAATAATTATTTTAAATATTTTTAAAAATAATTATTATTTTAAGTAAAATATATTAGAAACTTTTTTTTCTTTATAAAATGAGTAGAGTTTTATAAAATATAGATTCAAAAAAATTAAAGTGATTTTAAATTAAATTAATGTTTACTTAATTTTTTTACAGAATGACTCATTCTTAATATTAGAATTTTTTTTTAAAAAAAAACTAAAAATAGAAATTAAAATAAAAAAAGCAGTAAAAGATAAATAAAAAAACTGATTCAACTTTTTCAAAAAAGAAATTAATAATTTTTATAAATAAATATTATTTTCAAGAAAAAAATTGGAAAATTCTTCATTTTTTAAAAAATCAGTAATATTTTAAAAAATTATAGATTCAAAAATATAAACTTTATTTTCAAAAGGAAAAAAAAAAGATTTTTTTTAAAAATCAATAAGGTTTCATAAAATTTTAATTTTTTTAAATCTATATTTTATGAAACTTTACTCATTTTATGGAATTTTTTTTAAAGTTTCTAATATTTTATACTGAAAATAATAATTATTTTTAAAAATATTTAAAATAATTATTTTTAATTAGTTTAATGGGGTAATTTAAAAAATTAAAAGTTCAATGGTGTAATCAGTAAAACTTGCCAACTACTGTGGGTATTTCATTAATTTTACCGATTTCATTAATATTTTTATTTTGTAGGTACATGTGATGATTCTTTGCTTCGATAACATTTTAAAGTGTTCTTCCTTATCTTTTGTAAATTCTTATAATTTTAATAAAAAAATTAGTTGATAAATTATTTATTTATTTATTTATTTATTATAAAGGGGCACACTTGAAATTTTTTACTCTAGCCTTAAAAAATTGAAGACCAACTCTGGTCCTCGTCGGCTCATCTACCTAGCTATGACAGTTTAGATAGTCCTTTCTTTAAGTCTGCCCGTTTATGAGACCCGACTTGCAAGTATGGATTCTCAATGAAAATAGTAATGATACAAATCTTAACCTTTTTGATCCACTTAGCTAGCTAACTAAAGAGAGATGTTAAGACATATATTAACCTGAACTGTAAGACCCCAACTTTTATAACTAAAGATAAATTTTTTATAAATATTATTTTTGAATATTATGGAGTTAATTTGATATAATGTTATAGTTGTGGGTAATATTTATAAATTTTACAAAGTACGCAAGTTGTTATATAATATTCGATTGGTCGGGGAATATTCGTTTTAACAGGGAATATTCGTACAACGGCACAATCATTGGTAGACCTCACAACGGAATTATTGTCGGATTGAGAAAACGACAAAAATATTTTATTAAAAATAACGGCGAAAGTTTTACCATTGATACTGTTGAACTACTCGGTAGAAAAAGTACAGTAATACGTGTGGTTGCATAGTAGCACACGGTATTAATTATTAATGCTTATGTGAGAAGTCACTCAGTTTGATTCAATTATTGTCAGTTAATAATATGAATTATTTAACGATAATGAAGTTTTGTTTTATTCGTATTATTAATGTAATAAAACAGAAACATCTTTTTATATAAAACAGAATACTTTATTAAAGTTATTCTATAAATAGAATATATTATATTTTATTTAAAAGATTTTTCTTTAAATATGGACCGTCAGATTAAAGTAATCAATCTTGATAGTTCATGGATTAGTTACTATGCATTCTATTTTTTTATAAATAGCAACTCATTCCTTCATTATTTCTTACGAATTCACTGAACTCTAGAGAGAGAAACTATAGAGAGAGAGAAGAAAAGTATTCTGCTACTTAACTACTTCCTTATTTCAGTTCTTCTTTAAAACGGTAAGGGATGTTATTCTTTCTTATTCATGAAGAGAACTGTTGTTATTTCATTTCTTATTATTCTGTTGGAATAACCTGTATACGCGGTCTATCCTATACTTGGTGACATTCTTCTATTATTCTGTTGGAACATCCTGTCTGTGTGTTTTACACGGGACCTGGTTCCGTCTTTATTATTACTCTATTGAAACATCCTGTCTGTGTGTTTTACACCGGATCTGGTTCCGTCTTTATTATTATTCTGTTGGAACATCCTGTCTGTGTGTTTTACACCGGACCTGGTTCCGTCTTTATTATTATTCTGTTAGAATATCCTGTCTGTGCGTTTTACGCTAGACCTGGTTCTATTATTTATTATTCTGTTGGAATAACCTGTCTGTGCGGTCTATCGCATGCATGGTGATTTCTTTTGTTATTTCATTCTTTATTATACTCAGTTGGTTAAGTTTTGACTTCTATACTCCATAAAATTTGTGGAATATCCTTGATAATTGCGTTTCATCCAGTATCTTTTCATGAAAATATTCTTCTAAGCATTCTTGAATTTTACTCCACAAAGCAGTATCATGTTGACAATTTGGACGTTGTTAATTCTTGGATAAATTAATTCTTGAACTTGTTTTATTGAATTCTTATATCATTGTCATCATCCTCATGTTTATAAAATGTTGAAAGTCATCTGTGGCCTGTAGTGCATAGATAGACTTGGTATGATTATGACCAGGGATTATTCGGTATAATCATGACCGTAATGTTACAAATGATGTGGTAAAAGTCCTCATTGGCCCGTAGTGCATTGATGGACAGTTGTTGGCATGATCATGACCATTAATGAATACACGAATATCCTTGGCCGTAGTGCAGGGGTGATTCGATGATGTGGATTATTTTATTAAGCTGAGTCCCAGCGATAACAGTGTTGAAAAACCTTTTAAATCATAGAAGATAGTAGATTTTATTTTCTACTTGACTCTTTTAATGGATTGCTTGTTCCGCTGCAGTTAAACTTGATGTTCGTTATATTTTATCAGTTTAACACTGTTGAAGGCTAATGATAATTTATTCTGCATTATCTTAGTCATAATATTTCTTACTGGGCTAGTTGAGCTCACCCTTTCTTTCACTGTTCTCTTCAGGAAATGAGAATATAGCTGGGACGAGTCGGGGAACGGAGTGATGGACCAGATGATAGTATTAGTAGTCCTCACTATTCTGTTAAATAGTGTGACAATAATTGTAATGAGGACTCATTTTGAGTTTGTATAGTCTCTAGTAGACAATAATTGTATTCAAACTCACAGTTATGTTTTGTCGTATTGTACACGACAGTTGTATTAGTAAGTTATATTTGTATTCTGTACCATGTATCTGACGACCCAAGATGGGTGATGTATACCTAATTTTGGGGCGTCACAGTTGGTATCAGAGCTTAGGGATATGATCCCTGCCTAAGATGTGAGAATAGAACTAGGAGGGGAGAGACGGGGAATTCTTTCGGTAGTATGACCTACCTAAGTTTATTTGCATGGTATTTAATTGGTCGGTCAGAATATAAGGATAATATATGACATATCAATTAACTTTTGTTTTGTGGCAGTATCTGAAAATGGCATCCGAGAATGTTGAGAATAGCAATGGAGCACAGGCGACTGTTGATTCACCACATATCAATAATCGGGATAATGTGCATCAGGAAGGCGACAATCCTCATGCAAACAACAATACTGACCAAATGATGAATGATGGAATGTTCAGAAGCTTTATGCTATTCATGCAACAGCAGGCGAGAGCGGCTCCTGTTCAAAATGTAGGTGGAAACACTGAAAACTCTCGGACGGTCACCGCTAAAAAGTTCAAGGAGCTGGGACCACCAGAGTTTAAGGGAGAGCCAAAATCACTTATAGCGGAAACATGGATAAAGCAGATCACCAAGATATTTGATATCTTGGGATGCTCCGAGGAGCAAAAGGTTCCCTTTGCCGCCTTTATGTTGCGAGGAGAGGCAGATTACTGGTGGGAATCGATTAAGCGTACTCAACCTGCTGCACTGAAGATGTCTTGGGAGAAGTTCCAAGAGCTGTTCAATGACAAATACTTTCTCGAAAGTGTTCGACACATGAATGAGGTGGAGTTCATCAAATAAAAACAGAATAATATGACCGTGTCGCAGTATGAGGCTAAATTTGCTGAGTTATCCCGGTTTGCGTCCCACTTGGTGGATAATGAAGAGCGAATGATGCGAATATTTTTGCGAGGTTTGAAACCTGAGATACGTCAACATCTTATTTCTCATAAACTGTGTTTGTATTCAGATGTTGTGAATAGAGCTCAGTTAGTGGAGCGCGATAACGAGTCAACGCAACCAAAAGAGAGCAGTCGGCAAAATGATAATACCAGTGAGAGTAGTCATCGAAGCGGTGACAACAAGCGTGGTGGGAATCAACAGGCCAGAAATGGTAACCACTTCGGTGGTAATCAGGGCCAAAATAATAAGAATGGTCATTTCGAGAAGAGAAGATTCAACAATGATGGAAAGACGTCAGCACCAGCACCCGTTGTTAAGGAAGGAGAACGACCACCTATCATATGTTTCAAATGTGGAGGGGAGGAGCACATCAGTCCAAACTGCGTGATGCCGTCTAAAGCATGTTATAATTGTGGAAGAGAAGGTCATTTAGCTCGATTTTGTCGTTTACCAAAAACAAGTTCAGCTAGGATGGAGGCACCAAAGGTCGTCCCAGAAAAGTCAAAACCGGTAGTGCAAGGGAGAGCGTTTGTTGTGACCTCCCAGAAAGCAAGGAACCCGAATGAGGTCATCACGGGTAAGCTTATCATAAACTCTAACGAAGTCTATACTTTATTTGATACCGGTTCTGCCCATTCTTTTATTTCTCCTACTTGTTTTCATCGATTAAATTTGACTCCGGAGAAATTAGACTTTGACTTATCTGTTGAAACTCCATTGGGAAAAATCTTCATTACATCCACGGTTTATAAGTCTTGTTTGGTTCAAGTTGGTACCCACACATTACCTGTCGATCTAATTTTATTAAAAATACTTGCATTTGACGTGATTCTAGGGATTGATTGATTAACTACTCATCATGCAAAAATTGATTATTTTCGTAAGGTTGTTAGCTTTCATATTCCTAATCGACCTATTATGCGAATTCAAGCAACCAAACCATTAAAATCAATCGCTGTCATCTCAAGCCATAAAGCTATTCGTTTATTAAAAAACGGATGTCAAGCTTTCTTAGCTCATGTCACGGATCTAAACAAAAATACGTCAGTTTTGAATGATATTTCTATTGTTAATAAATTCCCTGACGTATTCCCTGAAGAACTTCCTGGCCTACCCCCAGAGCATGAAATTGAATTTTGTATCGACCTTGAACCCGGTACAAAACCCTTTTCCAAAGCCCCATATTGAATGGCTCCTATTGAACTTCAGGAGTTAAAGATCCAACTGCAGGAATTGTTAGACATTGGCTTTATTCGTTCTAGTACTTCTCCTTGGGGTGCTCCTGTTCTATTCGTGAAGAAGAAAGATGGAAGTATGCGACTTTGTATTGATTATCGGGAGTTGAATCATGTCACCATCAAAAATAGGTACCCATTGCCACGTATTGATGACCTGTTTGACCAGTTGCAAGGAGCACAATTCTTTTCAAAGATCGATCTTCGTTCTGGATATCATCAGCTGAAGGTTAGAACTGAGGATATTCCAAAGACGGCTTTCAGAACTCGGTACGGGCATTATGAATTCCTAGTCATGTCCTTTGGATTGACTAATGCTCCTGCTGCCTTCATGGATATGATGAACCGGGTATTCAAGGAATATTTGGATCACTTTGTGGTCGTCTTTATTGATGACATCCTTATTTATTCCAAAAGCCGTGAAGATCATGAGCAACACTTGAGGCTGGTACTCCAAAAGCTTCGTGAATACAAGCTTTATGCCAAGTTGAAGAAGTGCGAGTTCTGGCTGGAGGAGGTAGCATTCCTTGGGCACGTAGTATCAAGTCGTGGAATATCTGTTGACCCGACAAAGATTGAAGCTATTCAAAGCTGGGAGCAACCTAAATCAGTAACCGAAGTACGTAGCTTTCTCGGTTTAGCTGGTTATTATCGGAGATTCGTGGAAGGATTTTCTCGAATCGCTACTCCATTAACTCAGCTGGCTCGGAAAGATACAAAGTTCGGTTGGAGCGAAGAATGTGATACGAGTTTTTAAGAACTCAAGAGGAGACTCATTTCAGCACCTGTTCTAACAATACCATCTGGCTCAGAGGGATTTTTCATCTTCAGTGATGCTTCGAGCAAAGGGTTGGGATGCGTTCTCATGCAACATGGAAAAGTCATAGCCTATGCATCAGGACAACTCAAGGAATATGAGAGGAATTATCCTACTCATGATCTAGAGTTGGCAGCCGTTGTCTTTGCACTTAAAATTTGGAGGCATTACTTGTATGGGGAGAAGGTGGAGATCTTTACGATTTATAAAAGCCTCAAATATTTTTTCACTCAAAAGGAATTTAACATGCGACAACGACGTTGGCTTGAACTGTTGAAAGATTATGATCATACCATTCAATACCATCTTGGAAAAGCGAACGTGGTAGCTGACGCATTGAGTAGAAAATCATATGCAAGTACGAGTGCGATATTGTCAACACAAAGGCCCATTTTGTGTGACTTGCAAAGGATGGAGATAGAGTTAAAGACTCCAGGGACCCATGTGATGATGGCGAATATACGAGTAGAACCGATTTTAATCGATAAAGTTAAAGCTGCTCAAGCTACAGACCTGGAGCTGATGCGTATGAGGAAGAAAGTGCAAGAAGGTGCTATGCCGGAAGCAAGAATCGATGAAGAAGGAATACTTCGAGTCAACTCCAGACTTTGTGTTCCTAATGACCCTGATTTAAAATATGAAATCATGATGGAGGCGCACAACACACCGTTTGCAATCCATCCTGGGAGTACCAAAATGTATCATGATCTTCGTCATACATTTTGGTGGAGCAATATGAAGCGAGAGATAGCGCTGTTTATCTCAAGGTGTCTAACTTGTCAACGAGTCAAGGCGGAGCATCAAGTACCAAAAGGTCCATTGCAACCACTTGAAATTCTAAAATGAAAGTGGGAGCACATTACCATGGATTTCGTTACCAGTCTTCCTAAGGTTTCTCAAGGTATTGATGCGATTTGGGTCATTGTTGATAGATTGACCAAGTCTGCTCATTTTTTACCGATACGAAAAACTTATACACTTGAACGTCTTGCTCGTATGTACATAAACGAGATTGTAAGACTGCATGGTATGCCAGTATCCATAGTTTCTGACCGAGACCCAAGATTCACTTCACGATTTTGGGTTAGCTTACAAAAAGCTATGGGCACGGATTTACGATTTAGTTCGGCATATCATCCTCAGACGGACGGACAATCAGAGAGGACTATTCAAACTCTGGAAGATTTATTAAGACTCTGTGTCCTTGACTTCAAGGGAAGTTGGGACAAGTTCTTATCATTGGTAGAGTTTTCCTACAACAACAGTTATCAAGCAAGTATTGGCATGGCTCCATTCGAAGCATTGTATGGAAGAAAGTGTCGTTCTCCAGTATGCTGGGATGAGGTGGGTGAAGCAACGTTGTTGGGACCAGAGTTGGTACGTATGACTACATAAAAGATTCAAACAATCCGACAACGTATAAAAACCTCACAAGATCGACAAAAGAGTTATACTGATCTTCATCGAAAGGACGTGAAATTTGATATAGGAGATCATACGTTCTTACGTGTTGCTCCATAGAAAGGAGTTACGAGATTTAGAAAGAGAGGAAAGCTCAATCCTCGATTCATCGGTCCATTTTTAATCCTCGATCGAGTAGGAACTGTGACTTATAGACTCGCTTTATCGCCAAGTATGTCTCGTGTTCATAACGTTTTTCACATATCCATGTTACGTAAATATGTAGAAGACCCGAACAACATTATTGAGTTAGAACCGGACGAAATAGCGGAGGATTTGACGTATGAAGAAGTTCCTATTCAAATCTTGGATAAGAAGGAACATATTCTACACTCCAAGGTTATACCTCAAGTCAAAATTTTGTGGAGAAATCACGATGTTGAGAAAATGACTTGGGAGTTAGAATCTGAAATGAAGTCAAGGTATCCTTACCTCTTCGACATACCAGGTACGTACCCTAATTTCGAGGGCGAAATTTCATAAGAAGGGGAGGTTGTAAGACCCCAACTTTTATAAATAAAGATAAATTTTCTATAAATATTATTTTTGAATATTATGGAGTTAATTTGATATAATGTTATAGTTGTGGGTAATATTTATAAATTTTGCAAAGTACGCAAGTTGTTATATAATATTCGATTGGTCGGGAAATATTCGTTTTAACAGGGAATATTCGTACAACGGCACAATCATTGGTGGACCCCACAACGGAATTATTGTCGGATTGAGAAAATGACAAAAATATTTTATTAAAAATAACGGCGGAAATTTTACCATTGATACTGTTGAACTACTCGGTAGTAAAAGTACAGTAATACGTGTGGTTGCATAGTAGCACACGGTATTGATTATTAATGCTTATGTGAGAAGTCACTCAGTTTGATTCAATTATTGTCAGTTAATAATATGAATTATTTAGCGATAATGAAGTTTTGTTTTATTCGTATTATTAACGTAATAAAACAGAAACATCTTTTTATATAAAACAGAATACTTTATTAAAGTTATTCTATAAATAGAATATATTATATTTTATTTAAAAGATTTTTCTTTAAATATGGACCGTCAGATTAAAGTAATCAATCTGGACCGTTCATGGATTAGTTACTATGCATTCCATTTTTCTATAAATAGCAGCTCATTCCTTCATTATTTCTTACGAATTCACTGAACTCTAGAGAGAGAAACTATAGAGAGAGAGAAGAAAAGTATTCTGCTACTTAACTACTTCCTTATTTCAGTTCTTCTTTAAAACGGTAAGGGGTGTTATTCTTTCTTATTCATGAAGAGAACTGTTGTTATTTCATTTCTTATTATTCTGTTGGAATAACCTGTATACGCGGTCTACCCTTTACTTGGTGACATTCTTCTATTATTCTGTTGGAACATCCTGTCTGTGTGTTTTACACCGGACCTGATTCCATCTTTATTATTACTCTGTTGGAACATCCTGTCTGTGTGTTTTACACCGGACCTGGTTCCGTCTTTATTATTATTCTGTTGGAACATCCTGTCTGTGTGTTTTACACCGGATCTGGTTCCGTCTTTATTATTATTTTGTTAGAATATCATGTCTGTGCGTTTTACGCCGGACCTGGTTTCATTATTTATTATTCTGTTGGAATAACCTGTCTGTGCGGTCTATCGCATGCATGGTGATTTCTTTTGTTATTTCATTCTTTATTATACTCAGTTGGTTAAGTTTTGACTTCTATACTCCATGAAATTTGTGAAATATCCTTGATAATTGTGTTTCATCCAGTATCTTTTCATGAAAATATTCTTCTAAGCATTCTTGAATTTTACTCCACAAAGCAGTATCATGTTGACAATTTGGACGTTGTTAATTCTTGGATAAATTAATTCTTGAACTTGTTTTATTGAATTCTTATATCATTGTCATCATCCTCATGTTTATAAAATGTTGAAAGTCATCTGTGGCCTGTAGTGCATAGATAGACTTGGTATGATTATGACCAGGGATTTATTCGGTATAATCATGACCGTAATGTTACAAATGATGTGGTAAAAGTCTTCATTGGCCCGTAGTGCATTGATGGACAGTTGTTGGCATGATCATGACCATTAATGAATACACGAATATCCTTGGCCGTAGTGCAGGGGTGATTCGATGATGTGGATTATTTTATTAAGCTGAGTCCCAGCGATAACAGTGTTGAAAAACCTTTTAAATCATAGAAGATAGTAGATTTTATTTTCTACTTGACTCTTTTAATGGATTGCTTGTTCCGCTGCAGTTAAACTTGATGTTTGTTATATTTTATCAGTTTAACACTGTTGAAGGCTAATGATAATTTATTCTGCATTATCTTAGTCATAATATTTCTTACTGGGCTAGTTGAGCTCACCCTTTCTTTCACTGTTCTCTTCAGGAAATGAGAATATAGCTGGGACGAGTCGGGGAACGGAGTGATGGACCAGATGATAGTATTAGTAGTCCTCACTATTCTGTTAAATAGTGTGATAATAATTGTAATGAGGACTCATTTTGAGTTTGTATAGTCTCTAGTAGACAATAATTGTATTCAAACTCACAGTTATGTTTTGTCGTATTGTACACGACAGTTGTATTAGTAAGTTGTATTTGTATTTTGTACCATGTATCTGACGACCCAAGATGGGTGATGTATACCTAATTTTGGGGTGTCACATGAACTAAATTGCACAACTAAGGTTCCTTTTGTGAAATATAAAGAGTGGAATTTTGACATCATCACTTGGTATTTTTTTATCCTTTATAATTTTTTTGTTGGTAAAGTGAGATGCGCTTTATTCAACTTTTAAAGTTCAACATATATTTTATAATTTACAATTTCTTTTATATAGCTACGAAAGTGACATGTAATTCGCTCTATTCCAGTTCTATAAAATAAAATAGAGCACAAATAATAAAAATTAAAATGTAGATGTCATTTTCTTTTCATATTTTTTTGTACTTTTTAATTTTAGCCTTTGAAATGATATACAAAATGTTATTTCCTAAAGGTACAATGGAGATCTAGAAGAGGGTTGAATAGATCTTTAAAATTTTTTGCTTATTTAAAGGATTCTTTATCAGATAATAAATTTGTTCAATTTATTTTAGCACAACGGAATATTAATTTAGAAAACTCACCTAAAGATTGAGTAAAAACATAGTTCTAAATTTAGCTCTCTGAAAACAAACTACTTAATAGATGAATCACAGTTATAGCAGATATGACAGTTATATGAAAGAAAGTAAAGAATACAAGATATTTTTAAGTAGTTCGGAGATTGAAAAACTCTTAATCCATACTTCTACTCCTCCGAGCAGGATATCCATTAAAGGATAATGTTCATAAGATCATTTACAACTAAATCACTTAGGTTTCTTCGAGTCACTAAGTCTCGACAGTTCGGTTACACAGATCAGGTCCCTTAGACCTTAATTCGGTCACAACGAACAGGATTCTCCGACACCAATTCGGTATCTAAGATTAGGATTCTTTAACCCCAATTTGGTCACAAAGACCAGGATCCTCCAACCCTTGAATCACAACTGAATGTTGATTTGATGATGTGTTACTTAGCTTTGCAATGATGCCTTATCTCTTCAGGTACTTAGCAGCTTTGAACAAGTCGTTCAGAAACTTAGAGTAGAGCTTTGAATATTTCGACAGTGGTTTAACTTTTTGTTATGTGATTCTTACTCAGATTTGAATCCTCATACGCCTTTTATAGTCCTCTAGAAATTTGATCCGTTAGAGTGTTCTTGTTGGTTCATTTAATGCTCTATTATGATTGTTCCTATAATGTTGACTTCTAAACCGGCTTGGTAGGTTTGCTTTCGGCTCTGGCCAGGTCACATCTGTGACAACCCCAAAATAGGTCCATTTCATCCAACCTATTTTGAGTCACCAAATACATGGTACAGAAAATAACTACAACTTTATTACAACAATTTTCGTATAAAATACAACAACACATATGCTGTGAGTTTGGATACAAATATATACCAAATGTGACTCATGTCCCAACCGTGGACAGCACCTCACAATGACACCTTACATAAAGGTATAGTCAAAAACTGTTATAGAAATTAGAATCTTTGGAAAGTGCTCAAGGAAACCTTCGTACATGGGAGGCCATGCTTCTAGGTTATGATAGATATCATATGGCCACATAATTATCCTTGGTTGACCCAATAGACCCCAAAGAAAAACGAGAAGATTACTATCATATTCTTCCCAATGGGGAGTCTTCTCTTTACATATCATTATCTCCACTGTCTCTAATTGAGAATTATACTTCAAACAAACACCAAGATTGTAAGAACCCAACTTTTATAAATAAAGATGAATTTTCAATAAATATCATTTTTGAATATTATGGAGTTAATTTGATATAATGTTATAGTTGTGGGTAATATTTATAAATTTTGCAAAGTACGCAAGTTGTTATATAATATTCGATTGGTCGGGGAATATTCGTTTTAACAGGAAATATTCGTACAACGACACAATCATTGGTGGACCCCACAACAGAATTATTGTCGGATTGAGAAAACGATAAAAATATTTTATTAAAAATAACAGCGGAAGTTTTACCATTGATACTGTTGAACTACTCGGTAGTAAAAGTACAGTAATACGTGTGGTTGCATAGTAGCACACTGTATTGATTATTAATGCTTATGTGAGAAGTCACTCAGTTTGATTTAATTATTGTCAGTTAATAATATGAATTATTTAGCGATAATGAAGTTTTGTTTTATTCGTATTATTAACGTAATAAAACAGAAACATCTTTTTATATAAAACAGAATACTTTATTAAAGTTATTCTATAAATAGAATATATTATATTTTATTTAAAAGATTTTTCTTTAAATATGGACCGTCAGATTAAAGTAATCAATCTGTACCGTTCATGGATTAGTTACTATGCATTCCATTTTTCTATAAATAGCAGCTCATTCCTTCATTATTTCTTACGAATTCACTGAACTCTAGAGAGAGAAACTATAGAGAGAAACTATAGAGAGAGAGAAGAAAAGTATTCTGCTACTTAACTACTTTCTTATTTCAGTTCTTCTTTAAAACGGTAAGGGGTGTTATTCTTTCTTATTTATGAAGAGAACTGTTGTTATTCCATTTCTTATTATTCTGTTGGAATAACCTGAATACGCGGTCTACCCTATACTTGGTGACATTCTTCTATTATTCTGTTGGAACATCCTGTCTGTGTGTTTTATACCGGACCTGGTTCCATCTTTATTATTATTCTGTTGGAACATCTTGTCTGTGTATTTTACACCGGACCTGGTTCCGTCTTTATTATTATTTTGTTGGAATATCCTATCTGTACGTTTTACGCCGGACCTGGTTCCATTATTTATTATTCTGTTAGAATAACCTGTCTGTGCGGTCTATCGCATGCATGGTGATTTCTTTTGTTATTCTATTCTTTATTATACTCAGTTGGTTAAAGTTTTGACTTCTATACTCCATGAAATTAGTGGAATATTTTTGATATTTGCGCTTCATCTAGTATCTTTTCATGAAAATATTTTTCTAGGAATTCTTGAGTTTTACTCCACAAAGTAGTATCATATTGACAATTTGGACGTTAATTCTTAGATAAATTAATTCTTGAACTTGTTTTATTGAATTCTTATATCATTGTCATCATCCTTATATTTATAAAATGTTGAAAGTCATCTGTGGCCTGTAGTGCATAGATGGACTTAGTATGATTATGACCAGGGATTATTCGGTATAATCATGACCGTAATGTTACAAATGATGTGGTAAAAGTCCTCATTGGCCCGTAGGGCATTGATGGACAGTTGTTGGCATGATCATGACCATTAATGAATACACGAATATCCTTGGCCGTAGTGCAGGGGTGATTCGATGATGTGGATTATTTTATTAAGCTGAGTCCCAGCGATAACAGTGTTGAAAAACCTTTAAATCATAGAAGATGGGTGATGTATACCTAATTTTGGGGGCGTCACAAAGATTATATAGGTAGTGCTCGTAAATATACTCAGCAAGTGGACGAGCATATCCCTGTCTTATGATAACACGAGGTTGTATATCATTAGACATCTTGTATGATAGTGGCAAAACACCCTTCTAACGTTGGGTTCGTCTCACCCTATTTGATTCACCAAATATAACTACTAAATGATGTATACAACACTTTTTCATACTGCTTAGGGGGAACCTCCACAGCTAGAGACCACCGTTCTATTTTTCCGTTACCATTGCTTGACCCAGCTACACTCTTATTACCTGAAAGGAATTATGAAACAAAAGGGTGAGCACAACTAGCCCAGTAAAGAATATCATGACTAAAGATAAATAATTTATCAATAGCCTTTAATAGTAATAAATCAGAGATTTAGAACATATGGTAGATGATAAAATTTTTTAACCATAGTTGCAGCGGAACGAGCAATCCATTAGAAGAGTCAAATAGACCATAAAGTCTATTACCTTCTCCATGTTAAAAATTCACCAACAATGTTTTATCCTTGTAACATCACTCAACAGTTTCTTTCCACAATCATATGAATAACTCATAATCATAATTGTGATTCTAAATTTTTCTTCGCACCTAGGACGAAGAATATTTTCATCACCTGTCTTTACCTGAAACATCAAAGATCATGGTTATACCAAATCACAGTTCCTGTTCATAATCATGCTAATAAATCCATCTTTGCACTACGGCCAAAGATATTCATCAATAAACCATCTTTGCACTACATGCCAAAGATATTCAACAACAGTTCATCTTCGCACTACAGGCCAAAGATATTCATCAATAATTCATCTTTGCACTACAGGCCAAAGATATTCATCAACAGTTCATCTTTGCACTACATGTGACGCCCCCAAAATAGGTCCAATCCATCCAACCCATTCTGAGTCACCAAATACATGGTACAGAAAATAACTACAACTTTATTATTACAATTGTCGTGCAAAATACGACAACACATATACTGTGAGTTTAAATACAAATATTGTCATCTAGACAGTATTCATACTCAATTAAGAACTCATTATACTTATTGATACACTATTTTATAAAATAGTGAGGACTACTAAAACAACTGTCTTGAACCATCATTCCACACTCCGACTAGTACTCGCTACATTCTCGCCTCCTGAGAAGAAAATGGAACAACAA
The DNA here is from genome assembly GCA_016801055.1 of Panax notoginseng. Classification (NCBI taxonomy): domain Eukaryota; kingdom Viridiplantae; phylum Streptophyta; class Magnoliopsida; order Apiales; family Araliaceae; genus Panax; species Panax notoginseng. Next base: position 56,111,347 of record CM029020.1, on the reverse strand, counting down.
GGAAAAGGGTGAGCTCAACTAGCCCAGTAAAGAATATTATGACTAAGATAATATACAACAAATTATCCTTAGTCTTCAACAGGGAAAAATCTAATAGAATACAATAGACAACAAGTTTTAAATCAATATTCGCAGCGGAAAATAATAATTCATAGAAGAGTTACGTAGAGAATGAAATCTACGATTATCTATGAATTTAAAAGCCCATCATCAACATTTTATCCCTGTAACATCAATCAATAAATATCTTGAATCAAATAGTCATCTTTGCACTACAGGCCAAAGATATTCATCAGTTGGTCATGTTCACCTCAACACCTGTTCATCTTTGCACTACGGGCCAAAGATATTCATCAGAAATCATTAATCTTTGCACTACAGGCCAAAGATATTCATCAGCTGGTCATGTTTACCTCAACACCTGTTCATCTTTGCACTACGGGCCAAAGATATTCATCATAAAATCATCAATCTTTACACTACAGGCCAAAGATATTCAGTAACATCATCATTTAGGACTGAGGATGATGAAAAATATGTTAGAGAAAATGAATCCAGTGAAACAAAAGAGTAAATATTAAGGATTCGTATTTCAGCTATTCCATGTCCAAAAATACCTCATAAACAATCATAGTGAAGTAAAATTCAAGAATGATCAAAACATGGATACAATCAAAGCTAGTATCCAGAATAGATATTTTGGACGAAAATAAGAAATTTTCATTTTTCGATGAATAGTAACTCGTGAATAGTAACTCGTGAATAGTAACTCATGAATAGTAACCCCGACATGAAAAGTTTCAAATTTGATAAAAATTCAGATCAATACTTCGGCATAATGATATTGAAGAAAATAATATCATTTAAGAAGAAATAACATCCCTTACCTCGGAAATACGGTACTTCTGACTGGAATACTAGATATAGTGCTGAAGAAAACTTGCACCGTATAGCAACACTCAAAGTATCAAATACTCACAAGAATACGCTCGATATAGAGAGAGAAATAGAGAGAAACTTGTGTTTCTGGTGTGATTTTCAATTCTAACCTAAGCACCCTATTTATAGGAAAATGCTTAGAACACCAAAGCAGAAAATTGAATATAATAATATTATATTTATAAAATTGTCAAGCCCACCTAAGAAATCTGATTTCAGATCATGTATAACACATGTGAGCCACACAATTGCAACAAAAAATGTTTTTCCTTAAAAAAAACATTTTAAACTCTAAAAATCAATTATTTCGGAACTTCGGAACTTCAATAATTCATAATAAATAGCCCTTTTATCAGAAAATTCGAATCTCGCGAGTTTTTATAGGAAATTCAATTCTCTACAATTTTGCAGAAGAAAGTTTTTCCAAATTCCAAACAAAAATTGACCGAAATCCACAAACGGGCGATTTTACAGTCAATAATAAATTTTCGGTCAAGAATTGTGTCCACCAACAAACAAAATATGTGTTAATCATTTAATACCACAAAAATACTCTTCCTCCTCATATACTCATATATCCCACATTCATTGTAAAAATATCATCATCAATATATTATTAAAATAATATATTTAAATGAATTATTTTATCAGAAAAAGATAAAATATTAATTTTCAACAATTGTCACATTAAAAATTTTCTCCATCTATATCTACATAAAATCAATATTTTCCTCATCATATAAATCAATAACTAATTATACACAAATAATATTACAGAATCACAGTACTGACAACCAGACCGTTCCCAGGAAAGAGGGGGCTTTCCAATAAGGATATCTCCTTACTGGCGCGAAATTAGATGACCAAACCTCTCCTTAGACAGAACTTTTTAGACATTGCCAATAATGTTATCTAATAATATTATTCAGATAATATGAATTATTGTTCCGATAATAGAAAATACTGTGTAGTGACAATTATTAAAATAACAGTAATATAAAATATCAACGCAGCAATTATTGAATCAATAAAATACAATATTGAACAGTAATTACTGTAACAATTATTGAGTAGTGCCTTCTTGCGTAAGAATCAATAATTGGTGCAATACCGTGTGCTACTGTGCAACAACGCGTACTACTGCGTTTTAACCACCGGGTATTCTAACAGTATTAACGGTAACAACTACGCCGTTATTTATAAACAACTTATTTTTGTCGTTTTCTTCATCCAATCGCTTTCTGTTATGGGGCCCACAAAAGACTGCGCCGTCGTACGAATATTCTCCGACAGTAAGAATATTCCACGACCAAGCGAATATTCCCCGACAACAATGAATATTTTATAACCACTTGCTTATTTAAAATATTTGCGCATTTCACCCATAACTAACCACATTAATCAAATCAACCCTTACTATTTCAAAATAATAAATAGAGGAAATTAAATTTCATTTATTAATATTTTTGGGTCTTACAACCTCCCCTCCTTATGAAATTTCGTCCTCGAAATTGACATACGTACCTGGTGTTTTGAAAAGATGAGGATACCTCGCTTACATTTCCGTTTCCAACTCCCAGGTCATTTCCTCAATAGCATGGTTTCTCCACAAAACTTTAACTTGTGGTAAGACCTTCGTGCGTAGGACATGCTCCTTCCTATCCAAGATCTTAACAGGTACCTCTTCGTACGTTAAGTCTTCAGCTATCTCGTTTGGTTCTAACTCAATAACGTGGTTCGGGTCGTCCACATATTTACGTAACATTGATACGTAAATAACGTTATGAACACGTGACATACTTAGCGTTAAGGCGAGTCTATAGGCCACAGTTCCTACTCGATCGAGGATTTCAAATAAATTGAAGGCTTGAGCTTTCTTCTCTTCATCGACTCTTACTTCTAGAATAACACATTCTTGTACCTTCTTCTTCAGCTCCAGGTCTGTAGCTTGAGTGGCTTTAACGTTATCGATTAAAGTCGATTTTACTCGTATATCATCACGTGGGTCCCTAGAGTCATTAACTCTATCTCTATCATTTATAAATTATACAAAATAGGTCTTTGTGTTCAACAATATCGCACTCGTACTCGCATACGATCAATACGTCAGCTACCACGTTTACTTTTCTAGGATAGTATTGGATGGTGTGATCGAAATCTTTCAACAGCTCGAGCCAACGTCGGTGTCGCATGTTGAATTCTTGGAAGCTCTTCTCGCATTCCTCGGTCCATTCGAAGTTTGTATCTTTTCGAGTCAGCTGAGTTAATGGAGTAGCGATTCGAGAAAATCCTTTTACGAATCTCCGATAATAACTAGAAAGCTACGTATTTCGATTACTGACTTAGGTTGCTCTCAACTGTGACTCATATCCCAATCTTGGATAGCACGTCACAATGACACCTATCAGTTTACTACCACACGAATATGGTATCCCCTATGGAGAGTCTGGCTTCAGTGCATTCCACAAAGGAAGTCACCAGATAGAGGCTCGGGTACAAACTTCTACAGTTGGGTTTTTAACTCCTGAAGTTCAATAGGAGCCATTCAATATGAGATTTTAGAAATGAGTTTTGTACCAGATTCAAAGTGATACAAAATTCAATATCACGCGTAGGCCAAGAAATTCTTCAGGAAATACGTCAGGGATTTACTAACAATAGAAATATCATTCAAATCTGACGTATTTTTGTTCAAGTCCATGACATGGCTAAGAAAGCTTGACATCCGTTTTTCAATAAACGAATGACTTTACGGCTTGATATGATAGAGTTTGACTTCAATGGTTTGGTTGCTTGAATTTGAATAACAGGTTGCTTAAGAATATGAAAACTAACAACCTTACGAAAGCAATCAATTTTGGCATGATGAGTAGTTAACCAATCGATCCCTAAAATCACATCAAAAGCAAGTATCTTTAAAGAAATAAGGTCAACAGGTAATGTGATGGTGCTAACTTGGATCAAACAAGATTTATAAACAGTGGATGTGATGAAAGTTTCCCCTAACGGAGTCTCCACAGATAAATTAAAGTCTAATTTCTCCGGAGTTAAGTTTAAACGTTGAGCACAAGCAGGAGAAATAAATGAATGGGTAGAACCGGTATCTAATAAGGTATAGACTTCGTAAAAATTTATAATTAACTAACACGTGCTAACTTCGTTCGGGTTCCTCGCATTCTGACCAGTCACGGAAAACGCTCTTCCAGGAACCGTTGACTTTGACTTTTCTGGGACAGCTTTTTGAGTCACCACCCCCGTTGGACTTGGTTTTGCTACAGTGCAATCTCGAGCGATATGCCCTTCCTTTCCACAGTTATAACATACCTTAAACTGTTGTGGGCAGTTTGGGCTGATATGTCCTTCTTTTCCGCACTTATAGCATATGACCGGTGGTCGCTCTCCTCCCTTGGAACCAGTTGCTGCTGGTGCTGACGTCTTCGTATTATCATTGTTGAATCTCCTCTTTTTAAAATCTCCTCCCAACTCGCTTCTTCTATATTCATGGCCACGATTATCACCAGAGTGGTTGCCGTTCTTGTCCGTATTCTTCTTTCTCCACTGGTTATCGTTGTTCTGATGACTGCTGTCACCGGTATAATCCTGGTTGTGGTCCCTCGATTGATCATACTCGCTATCTCGCTCTAATAATTGAGCCCTGTTGACAACATCTGAATAGAGAGAAAATTTATGAGAAATGAGATATTGACGTATGCCGGGTTTCAAACCTCTCAGAAACATCCGCGTCATACGTTCCTCATTCTCTACCAAATGAGGTGCAAACCTGGACAACTCTGCAAATTTCGCCTCGTATTGGGACACCGTCATGTTATTCTGCTCCAGTCTAATAAACTCTACCTCCTTCATATGACGAATACTTTCAGGAAAGTACTTGTCATTGAATAGTTTCTGAAATGTCTCCCAAGACATGTTGAGTGCGGCTGGATGGGTACGCTTCACAGACTCCCACCAGTAGTCTGCCTCGCCACGAAACATAAAGGTGGCGAATGGAACCTTCTGTTCCTCCGCACATCCCAAGACATCGAATATCTTGGTAATTTGCTTGACCCACGTCTCCGCCTTAATCGGATCCGGCTTTCCCCAGAATTCTGGTGGTCCCAACTCTTTGAACTGCTTGGTTGTGACAAGCTGCGCATTGCTATCATTTCCACCCGTATTTTGTACACGAGTCTCCCTCGTCTGGTTTTGCATGAACTAAAAAAAACTCCTAAACATCTCGTCGTTCATCGTCTGCTCAGTGGTGTTGTTTACAGGAGGAATATTGCCAGCCTGTTGCACGTTCTCCTCGTTGGTGAGCAAAGGTGTCTTCACGGTCTCATTTACTCCACTGTTAACATTCTCAATCGACATTCTCAAATACTGCCATAAACAAGGGTTAATTTAACAAATTAACAAATCACATAATATCCCTATATTATGACCGACCAACATATAAGCTTAGGTAGGACATACTAGCGAAGGATTTATTCGTCTCTCCCCTCCTAGTTCTATTCCCCAATCTCCGCCAGAGATCATATCCCTAAGCTCTGATACCAACTGTAACGCCCCCAAAATAGGTCCAATCCATCCAACCCATTCTGAGTCGCCAAATACATGGTACAGAAAATAACTACAACTTTATTATTACAATTGTCGTGCAAAATACGACAACACATATATTGTGAGTTTAAATACAAATATTGTCATCTAGACAGTATTCATACTCAATTAAGAACTCATTATACTTATTGATACACTATTTTATAAAATAGTGAGGACTACTAAAACAACTGTCTTGAACCATCATTCCACACCCCGACTAGTACTCGCTACATTCTCGCCTCTTGAGAAGAAAATGGAACAACAAGGAAAAGGGTGAGCTCAACTAGCCCAGTAAAGAATATTATGACTAAGATAATATACAACAAATTATCCTTAGTCTTCAACAGGAAAAAATCTAATAGAATACAATAGACAACAAGTTTTAAATCAATATTCGCAGCGGAAAATAATAATTCATAGAAGAGTTACGTAGAGAATGAAATCTACGATTATCTATGAATTTAAAAGCCCATCATCAACATTTTATCCCTGTAACATTAATCAATAAATATCTTGAATCAAATAGTCATCTTTACACTACAGGCCAAAGATATTCATCAGTTGGTCATGTTCACCTCAACACCTGTTTATCTTTGCACTACGGGCCAAAGATATTCATCAGAAATCATTAATCTTTGCACTACAGGCCAAAGATATTCATCAGCTGGTCATGTTTACCTTAACACCTGTTCATCTTTGCACTACGGGCCAAAGATATTCATCATAAAATCATCAATCTTTGCACTACAGGCCAAAGATATTCAGTAACATCATCATTTAGGACTGAGGATGATGAAAAATATGTTAGAGAAAATGAATCCAGTGAAACAAAAGAGTAAATATTAAGGATTCGTATTTCAGCTATTCCATGTCCAAAAATACCTCATAAACAATCATAGTGAAGTAAAATTCAAGAATGATCAAAACATGGATACAATCAAAGCTAGTATCCAGAATAGATATTTTGGACGAAAATAAGAAATTTTCATTTTTCGATGAATAGTAACTCGTGAATAGTAACTCGTGAATAGTAACTCATAAATAGTAACCCCGACATGAAAAGTTTCAAATTTGATAAAAATTCAGATCAATACTTCGGCATAATGATATTGAAGAAAATAATATCATTTAAGAAGAAATAACATCACTTACCTCGGAAATACGGTACTTCTGACTGGAATACTAGATATAGTGCTGAAGGAAACTTGCACCGTATAGCAACACTCAAAGTATCAAATACTCACAAGAATACACTCGATATAGAGAGAGAAATAGAGAGAAACTTGTGTTTCTGGTGTGATTTTCAATTCTAACCTAAGCACCCTATTTATAGGAAAATGCTTAGAACACCAAAGCAGAAAATTGAATATAATAATATTATATTTACAAAATTGTCAAGCCCACCTAAGAAATCTGATTTCAGATCATGTATAACACATGTGAGCCACACAATTGCAACAAAAAACGTTTTACCTTAAAAAAAACATTTTAAACTCCAAAAATCAATTATTTAGGAACTTCGGAACTTCAATAATTCATAATAAATAGCCCTTTTATCAGAAAATTCGAATCTCGCGAGTTTTTATAGGAAATTCAATTCTCTACAACTTTACAGAAGAAAGTTTTTCCAAATTCTAAACAGAAATTGACCGAAATCCACAAACGGGCGATTTTACAGTCAATAATATATTTTCGGTCAAGAATTGTGTCCACCAACACACAAAATATGTGTTAATCATTTAATACCACAAAAATACTCTTCCTCATATACTCATATATCCCGCATTCATTGTAAAAATATCATCATCAATATATTATTAAAATAATATATTTAAATGAATTATTTTATCAGAAAAAGATAAAATATTAATTTTCAACAATTGTCACATTAAAAATTTTCTCCATCTATATCCACATAAAATTAATATTTTCCTCATCATATAAATCAATAACTAATTATACACAAATAATATTACAGAATCACGGTACTGGCAACCAGACCGTTCCCAGGAAAGAGGGGGCTTTCCAATAAGGATATCTCCTTACTGGCGCGAAATTAGATGACCAAACCTCTCCTTAGACATAACTTTCTAGACATTACCAATAATGTTATCTAATAATATTATTCAGATAATATGAATTATTGTTCCGATAATAGAAAATACTGTGTAGTGACAATTATTAAAACAACAGTAATATAAAATATCAACGCAACAATTATTGAATCAATAAAATACAATATTGAACAGTAATTACTGTAACAATTATTGAGTAGTGCCTTCTTGCGTAAGAATCAATAATTGGTGCAATACCGTGTGCTACTGTGCAACAACGCGTATTACTGCGTTTTAACCACCGGGTATTCCAACAGTATTAACGGTAACAACTACGCCGTTATTTATAAATAACTTATTTTTGTCGTTTTCTTCATCCAACCGCTTTCTGTTATGGGGCCCACAAAAGACTGCGCCGTCGTACGAATATTCTCCGACAGTAAGAATATTCCACGACCAAGCGAATATTCCCCGACAACAATGAATATTTTATAACCACTTGCTTATTTAAAATATTTGCGCATTTCACCCATAACTAACCACATTAATCAAATCAACCCTTACTATTTCAAAATAATAAATGGAGGAAATTAAATTTCATTTATTAATAATTTGGGGTCTTACACTACATGCCAAAGATATTCATCAACAGTTCATCTTTGCACTACAGACCAAAGATATTAATCAATAATTCATCTTTGCACTACAGGCCAAAGATATTAATATCTCAAAGAAATATATAATCATTTCAGAATTTATATAAACAATAATTTTAACCATGTTGATCATTTCACTTTTGCACGTAAGCTAAAGATATTCAATTATAAATTCAATGGTCATGATCATACCAGTCAATAATTCAACTTTGCACTACTGACCAAAGGGAACCCATAGTCATGATCATACCAAAAATCTACCCATCTTTACACTTAAGTCAAAGAAAAATTTCTTCACCAGAATTATAAAAATATCATATATAATAGTAAAATCAATATAATCAAAACATCTAGATTTAATCTTAAGAGTAATATTCATAAATGAACTATAATTTGGTTAGAAAAAGAAACCAATTTTGTCGTGAATAGTAACTCGTGAATAGTAACTCGTAAATAGTAACTTGTGATTAGTAACTCATGAATAGTAAACCCGATACAAAAAGGTAGAAATTCACAATAAAATACATACCAATATTTTAGTATAATAATATTGAAAGAATAATATTTCTTAAGCTTATAAACAATTTATTTTAATTGTTTACATTTTACTAAATAATGTATTTAATCATTCTAAAATGTCAAACTCATAAGATTTTGTTACCAGTAACCAAAACCCTCATCAAAAATCTGCATATACCTCATATAGGATTCTCAAGCCATAAAATCCTATTTTCTAATTTTCTTACTTCACATAACATATTTAATTTAATTACTAATAAGTAGTCTATTTTCATAAAAAATATCAAATCAGTTCCAAAAATATTTCCTTTCTGGAATTTAGCAGAATATAGTCCCATATTGAACATATATTTTTCTCAGAATTTTTAAAACTCATTTACTATTTTTCATATGGGCAAAACCGTCGAATATTTAGACATTTATCATAAATTGTACTTTTATCTAAAAATTCCGAAATTCACAAAGTACACTAATATTATATAGATATACTTTTAATAAAAATTTCATCAATTTTGGAGTTAACTACAAGGAGTTATAAGCGGTTACTTTTAAAATAGTCTTTCCCCGTAAAATTCATAACTCTTAATCTACATGTCCAAAAATCACCATTTTTGGACACAATCAATAAAACTCATCAAAATATCATTTTAAATTTTTTCAGAATTTTTTGAAGGTCAGAAGAATTACGAACTAAAAAATATAATAACCCTTAAAATCCAATACCTCAAAAGAGCAGTACTTCTGACTTGAATATCGGATATAACGCTGAGCAACACTCAAGATATCTAAATACTCACAAAAATATGCTTGATAATATAGGGAGAAAGAAAACTTATTTCTGGTGTGATTTTTAATTCTAACATAAGCACCTATTTATAGAAAAATGTTAGAACGCCAAAGCAGACTAAAATAATAAAATATTATTTTTTTTCTACACACCAACCATCCAAGACCAGCCATTCAAGCATGCCAATTCTGAAAAAATATAGCAGCCCACATGTTATTAACACCAACCAAAGTGGGTCCCACCCTATAATTTAATAAAAATTATTTTATTTTCTGAAACTTCAATAATTCATAGAAAATAGCCTTTTTATCAGAAAATTTGAATCTCACGATTTTTTATAGGATATTCAATTCTCTACAACTTTGTAGAAGAAAGTTTTTCCAAATTCTAAACAGAAATTAACCGAAATCCATAAACGGGCGATTTTACAGGCTATAATCAAATTTCAGTTAAGAAATGGGGTCCACCGACATACAAAATATGTGTTAATCATTTAATACAACAAAAATACTCTTCCTCCTCATATACTCATATATTCCACATTCATTATAAAACTATCACTGTAAGACCCCGAATTTTATAAAATAAAAGTATTCAATTTTTTCTTATAATTACTATTCAGTAAATGGTTAAATTGATAAATGTTAAAGTTAAGGGTGATTTATGAATTTTTTTTTCTAAATACACAAGTGGTTATAAAATATTCATTGTTGTCGGGGAATATTCGTTGGTCGTGGAATATTCTTTCTGTCGGGGAATATTCGTACGACGGCAAAACTGTTTGTGGGCCCCATAACGGAAAACGGTCGGATGAAGATAACGACAAAAATTGAGTTTTTATAATTAACGGCGTAGTTGTTACCGTTAACACTGTTGGAATACCCGGTGGTTAAAATACAGTAATACGCGTTATTGCACAGTATTTTTGAAATTATTGATTCTTACGTAAGAAGGCACTACTCAATAATTGTTACAGTAATTACTGTTCAATATTTTATTTTATTGATTCAATAATTGCTACGTTGAAATTTTGTATTATTGTTGTTCAATAATTGTTGCTGCACAGTATTTCTCATTATCAGATCAATAATTCATATTATTTGAATAATATTATTAGATAGCATTATTGGCAATGTCTAAAAAGTTCTGTTTAAGGAGAGGTTTGGTCACCTAATTATGCGACAGTAAGGAGAAGTTCTTATTGGAAAGCCCCCTCTTTCCTGTGAACGACCTATGATTCTGTAATATTATTTGTGAATAATTAATTATTGATTCATATGATAAGAAAATATTTATTTTATGTGGATATAAATGAGGGATATATTTTTGTGGTTAAAAATGAAGGAGTTAATGTTGAGGTTTTTATCTGTATTTTTGTCGAAACGGAGGTATTGAAAATCAAATTAGGGTTTTTAAGATATTTTGCGAGGGTTATAATTTTTAATCCGACCGTTGGATCGTGGTAATATTTGGATATGTTATACATATATAAGTTGAGTATATGTCCACAAATTTTGAACCGTTAAAAATGAACGTATGATTTGTTATGAATTTTACGAGATGACTGGTTCAGAAATTGTTGAATTTTCGGAGTTAATCATTTTGGTGGAAAATTCTAGAATTGGTGGGCCCCACTCTTGGTTAGTGAAGAAATGTGCTGAGATTTTTATTCAAATGTGGTGGGTGGAAATAGTAGCAGGTAAAGCCACCAGGTTACAGGTTAAGTCTGCTTCGGCGTGCTAACATTTTCCTATAAATAGAGGGCTAAGTTAGAATTAAAAATCACACCAGAAACATAAGCTTTCTCTCTTTCTCTCTCTATATTATGAAGCATATTTTATGAGTATTTAGATACTTTAAGAGTTGCTATTCAGTGCAAGTTTTCTTCGGCTTTGCATTCCAGTCAGAAATACTGCACTTTTGAGGTAAGGGATAGTAAGGGATTTTAAGGGTTATTATGTTTTTCAGTTCGAACTTTGTCTGACCTTTAGAAAATTCTGGAAAAATTTGAAATGATATTTTGATGAGTTTTATTGATTGTGTCCGAAAATGGTGATTTTTGGATGTATAGATTAAGAGTTATGAATTTTACGGGAAAATACTATTTTAAAAGTAACCGCTTATAACTCCTTGTGGTTAACTCCAAAATTGATGAAATTTTTATTGGAAGTATATCTATATAATATTAGTGTACTATGTGAATTTCAAAATTTTTGGATAAAAATACAATTTATAATAAATGTCTAAATATTCGGCGGTTTTGGCCATATAAAAAATAGTAACTGAGTTTTAAAATTCTGAGAAAAATATATGTTCAATATAGGACTATATTCTGCTAAATTTCAGAAAAGAAATATTTTTAGAACTGATTTGGTATTTTTCATGAAAATAGACTAGTTATGAGTAAATAAATTAAATATGTTATGTGAAGTAAGAAAATTGAAAAATAGGATTTTATGACTTGAGAATCCTATATGAGGTATATGCAGATTTTTGATGAGGGTTTTGGTTATTGATGATGAAATCTTAAGAGTTAGCATTTTATGATGATTAAATGCATTATTTAGTAAAGTGTAAATAATTAAAATAAATTGTTTATAAATTTAAGAAATGTTATTCTTTCAATATCATTATACCGAAAATATTAGTATGAATTTTATTATAAAATTTCTACCTTTTTGTGTCGGGGTTACTATTCATGAGTTACTATTCACGAGTTACTATTCACGACAAAATTGGTTTCTTTTTCTAACCAAATTATAGTTGAGTTATGAATATTACTCTTGAGATTAAAACTATGTATTAATTATATTATTTTTATTATCATATATAACATTTTTATAATCCAGATGCTGAAATTCCGTTTCACTGGAGTATAAAGATGGGTAGATTATTGGTATGATCATGACTAGGGTTCTCTTTGGCCTGTAGTGCAAAGTTGAATTGTGACTGGTATGATCATGACCATTGAATTTATAATTGAATATCTTAAGCTTAAATGCAAAGGTGAATTGATCAACATGGTTATAATTATTGTTTATATAAATTCTGAAATGATTATATATTTCTTTGAGATATGAATATATTTGGCCTGTAGTGCAAATATGAATTGTTGATGAATATCTTTGGTCCGTAGTGTAAAGATGGTTTGTCGATGAATATATTTGGCCGTAGTGCGAAGATGGATTTATTAGCATGATTATGAACAGGAGCTGTGATTTGGTATAACCATGATCTTTGATGTTTCAGGTAAAGATAGGTGATGAAAATATTCTTCGTCCTGGGTGCGAAGAAAAATTTAGAATCACAATTATGATTATGAGTTATTCATATGATTGTGAAAAGGAACTGTTGAGTGATGTTATAGGGATAAAACATTGTTGGTGGATTTTTAACATGAAGAAGATAATTGACTTTATAGTCTATTTGACTCTTCTAATGGATTGCTCATTCCGCTGCAACTATGGTTGAAATTTTTATCATATACCATATGTTCTAAATCTCTAATTTATTACTGATGAAGACTATTGATAATTTATTTATCTTTAGTCATGATATTCTTTACTGGGCTAGTTGTGCTCACCCTTCTGTTTCACAATTCCTTTCAAGTAATAAGAGTGTAGCTGGGTCGAGCGGGAGTAACAAGGGAATAGAACGGTGGTCATCATTTAGTAGTTATATTTGGTGAAAAAAATAGGGTGAGGTGAACCCAACGTTGGAAGGGTGTTTTGTCACTATCATACAAGATGTCTAATGACATACAACCTCGTGTCATCATAAGACATGGTTGTGCTCATCCACTTGCTGAATATATCTATGGGCACTACCTATATAATCTTGGTGTTTGTTTGAAGTATAATTCACGATTAAAGACAGTGGAGATAATGATAAGTCAAGAGAAGACTCACCATTGGGAAGAATATGATAGTAATCTTCTCATTTTTCTTTGGGGTCTATTAGGTCAACCAAGGATAATTCTGTGGCCATATGATATCTATCATAACCTAGACGCGTGGCCTCCCATGTACAAAGGTTTCCTTGAGCACTTCCCAAAGATTCTCATTTCTAAAATAGTTTTTGACTATACCTTTATGTAAGGTGTCATTGTGAGGTATTGTCCACGGTTGGGACATGAGTCACATTTGGTATATATTTGTATCCAAACTCACAACATATGTGATGTTGTATTTTGCACGATAATTATTGTAATAAAGTTATAGTTGTTTTCTGTACCATGTATTTGGCGACTCAGAATAGGTTGGATGGAATGGACCTATTTTGGGGACATCACAGTTGGTATCAGAGCTTAGGGATATGATCTCTGGCAGAGATCGGGGAATATAACTAGGAGGGGAGAGATGTGTAAATCCTTAGCTAGTGTGTCCTACCTAAGCTTATTTGTTGGTCAGTCATAATATCGGGATATTATGTGATATGTTAATTTGTTAAATTAACCCTTGTTTTGAAGCTGTATTCTAGAATGATATTTGAAATATAGGAGATGAGCAATGGAGAAATTATGATGACAGGAAAGATGGAATCTGAAATGAAAGGAAGGTATTCTCAATTCTTTGAAATACTAGGTACGTAAATTTCGAGGACGAAATTTCATAAGGAGGGGAGATTGTAAGACCCCGAATTTTATGAAATAAAAGTATTCAATTTTTTCTTATAATTACTATTCAGTAAATGGTTAAATTGATAAATGTTAAAGTTAAGGGTGATATATGAATTTTTTTTTCAAAATACACAAGTGGTTATAAAATATTCATTGTTGTCGGGGAATATTCGTTGGTCGTGGAATATTCTTTCTGTCGGGGAAGATTCGTACGACGGCAAAACTGTTTGTGGGCCCCATAACGGAAAACGGTCGGATGAAGATAACGACAAAAATTAAGTTTTTATAATTAACGGCGTAGTTGTTACCGTTAACACTGTTGGAATACCCGGTGGTTAAAATACAGTAATACGCGTTATTGCACAGTATTTTTGAAATTATTGATTCTTACGTAAGAAGGCACTACTCAATAATTGTTACAGTAATTACTGTTCAATATTTTATTTTATTGATTCAATAATTGCTACGTTGAAATTTTGTATTATTGTTGTTCAATAATTGTTGTTGCACAGTATTTCCCATTATCAGATTAATAATTCATATTATTTGAATAATATTATTAGATAGCATTATTGGCAATGTCTAGAAAGTTCTGTCTAAGGAGATGTTTGGTCACCTAATTGCGCGCCAGTAAGGAGAAATTCTTATTGGAAAGCCCCCTCTTTCCTGTGAACGGCCTAGTTGTCATAAATATGATTCTGTAATATTATTTGTGAATAATTAATTATTGATTCATATGATAAGAAAATATTTATTTTATGTGTATATAAATGAGGGATATATTTTTGTGGTTAAAAATGAAGGAGTTAATGTTGAGGTTTTTATCTGTATTTTTGTCGCAACGGAGGTATTGAAAATCAAATTAGGGTTTTTAAGATATTTTGCGAGGGTTATAATTTTTAATCCGACCGTTGGATAGTGGTAATATTTAGATATGTTATACATATATAAGTTGAGTATATGTCCACAAATTTTGAACCGTTAAAAATGAACTTATGATTTGTTATGAATTTTACGAGATGACTGGTTCAGAAATTGTTGAATTTTCGGAGTTAATCATTTTGGTGGAAAATTCTAGAATTGGTGGGCCCCACTCTTGGTTGGTAAAAAAATGTGCTGAGATTTTTATTCAAATGTGGTGGGTGGGAATAGTAGCAGGTAAAGCCATCAGGTTACAGGTTAAGTTTGCTTCGACGTGCTAACATTTTCCTATAAATAGAGGGCTAAGTTAGAATTCAAAATCACACCAGAAACATAAGCTTTCTCTCTTTCTCTCTCTATATTATGAAGCATATTTTATGAGTATTTAGATACTTTGAGAGTTGCTATTCAGTGCAAGTTTCCTTCGGCTTTGCATTCCAGTCAGAAATACTGCACTTTTGAGGTAAGGGATAGTAAGGGATTTTAAGGGTTATTATGTTTTTCAGTTCGTACTTCTTCTGACCTTCAGAAAATTCTGAAAAAATTTGAAATGATATTTTGATGAGTTTTATTGATTGTGTCCGAAAATGGTGATTTTTGGATGTATAGATTAAGAGTTATGAATTTTACGGGAAAAGACTATTTTAAAAGTAACCGCTTATAACTCCTTATGGTTAACTCCAAAATTGATGAAATTTTTATTGGAAGTATATCTATATAATATTAGTGTACTCTGTGAATTTCAGAATTTTTAGATAAAAATACAATTTATGATAAATGTCTAAATATTCGGCGGTTTTGGCCATATAAAAAATAGTAACTGAGTTTTAAAAATTCTGAGAAAAATATATGTTCAATATGGGACTATATTCTGCTAAATTCCAGAAAAGAAATATTTTTAGAACCGATTTGGTATTTTTCATAAAAATAGACTAGTTATGAGTAAATGAATTAAATATGTTATGTGAAGTAAGAAAATTGAAAAATAGGATTTTATAGCTTGAGAATCCTATATGAGGTATATGCAGATTTTTGATGAGGGTTTTAGTTATTGATGATGAAATCTTAAGAGTTTGCATTTTATGATGATTAAATGCATTATTTAGTAAAGTGTAAACAATTAAAATAAATTGTTTATAAATTTAAGAAATATTATTCTTTCAATATCATTATACCGAAAATATTGGTATGAATTTTATTATAAAATTTCTGCCTTTTTGTGTCGGTGTTACTATTCATGAGTTACTATTTATGAGTTACTATTCACGAGTTACTATTCACGACAAAATTAGTTTCTTTTTCTAACCAAATTATAGTTGAGTTATGAATTTTACTCTTGAGATTAAAACTATGTATTGATTATATTATTTTTATTATCATATATAACATTTTTATAATCCTGATGTTGAAATTCCCTTTCACTGGAGTGTAAAGATGGGTAGATTATTGGTATGATCATGACTAGGGTTCTCTTTGGCCTGTAGTGCAAAGTTGAATTGTGACTGGTATGATCATGACCATTGAATTCATAATTGAATATCTTAAGCTTAAGTGCAAAGGTGAATTGATCAACATGGTTATAATTATTGTTTATATAAATTCTAAAATGATTATATATTTCTTTGAGATATGAATATATTTGGCCTGTAGTGCAAATATGAATTGTTGATGAATATCTTTGGCCCGTAGTGCAAAGATGGTTTGTTGATGAATATCTTTGGCCGTAGTGCGAAGATGGATTTATTAGCATGATTATGAACAGGAGCTGTGATTTGGTATAACCATGATCTTTGATGTTTCAGGTAAAGACAGGTGATAAAAATATTCTTCGTCCTGGGTGCGAAGAAAAATTTAGAATCACAATTATGATTATGAGTAATTCATATGATTGTGGAAAGGAACTTTTGAGTGATGTTATAGGGATAAAACATTGTTGGTAGATTTTTAACATGAAAAAGATAATAGACTTTATAGTCTATTTGACTCTTCTAATGGATTGCTCATTTCGCTGCAATTATGGTTGAAATTTTTATCATATACCATATGTTCTAAATCTCTGATTTATTACTGATGAAGACTATTGATAATTTATTTATCTTTAGTCATGATATTCTTTACTGGGCTAGTTGTGCTCACCATTCTGTTTCACAATTCCTTTCAGGTAATAAGAGTGTAGCTGGATCGAGCGGGGGTAACAAGGGAATAGAACGGTGGTCATCATTTAGTAGTTATATTTGGTGAAAAAAATAGGGTGAGGCGAACCCAACGTTGGAAGGGTGTTTTGTCACTATCATACAAGATGTCTAATGACATACAACTTCGTGTCATCATAAGACATGATTGTGCTCATCCACTTGCTGAGTATATCTATGGGCACTACCTATATAATCTTGGTGTTTGTTTGAAGTATAATTCACGATTAAAGACAGTGGAGATAATGATAAGTCAAGAGAAGACTCACCATTGGGAAGAATATGATAGTAATCTTCTCGTTTTTCTTTGGGGTCTATTAGGTCAACCAAGGATAATTCTGTGGCCATATGATATCTATCATAACGTAGACGTGTGGCCTCCCATGTACAAAGGTTTCCTTGAGCACTTCCCAAAGATTCTCATTTCTAAAACAGTTTTTGACTATACCTTTATGTAAGGTGTCATTGTGAGGTATTGTCCACGGTTGGAAAATGAGTCACATTTGGTATATATTTGTATCCAAACTCACAACATATGTGCTGTTGTATTTTGCACGATAATTGTTGTAATAAAGTTATAGTTATTTTCTGTACCATGTATTTGGCGACTCAGAATTGTTTGGATGGAATGGTCCTATTTTGGGGACGTCACAAACACCATTATTATATTATTAAATATAATAATAAATTATTTTATCAGAAAAGATAAAATATCATTTTTTAACAATTGTCACTTAAAAAATTTTCTCCATCTATATCCACATAAAATTAATATTTTCCTCATCATATAAATCAATATTAATTATTCACAAATAATATTACAGAATCACAGTACTGGCAACCAGGCCGCTCCCAGGAAAGAGGGGCTTTCCAATAAGGATTTCTTCTTATTGGTGGGCAATTAGATGACCAAACCTCTCCTTAGACAGAATTTTGTAGACATTACCAATAATGCTATCTAATAATATTATTTCAAATAATATGAATTATTGATATGATAATGGAGATGATGTGCAGTGACAATTATTGAGCGAAAATAATATAAAAAAATCAACGCAACAATTATTGAATTAATAAAATAAAATATTGAACAGTAATTACTGTAACAATTATTGAGTAGTGCCTTCTTACGTAAGGATCAATAATTCAAAAATACTATGCAATACCGTGTGCTACTGTGCAATAACGCGTATTACTGTATTTTAACCACCGAGTATTCCAACAGTGTTAACGGTAACAACTACGTTGTTAATTATAAAAACTCAATTTTTTCGTTATCTTTATCTGACAGTTATTCTGTTATGGGGCCCACAAATGACTGCGCTGTAACGACCCCAAAATAGGTCCATTCCATCCAACCCATTTTGAGTCGCCAAATACATGGTACAGAAATAACTAAAACTTCATTAATACAATTGTCGTGCAAAATACGACAACACATAAACTGTGAGTTTAAATACAAATATATACCAACTGTGACTCATGTCCCAACCTTGGGTAGTACGTCACAATGACACCTTACTTAAAGGTACTCAGCAAGTGGATGAGCACAACCCTGTCTTATGATGACACGAGGTTGTATATCATTAGACATCTTGTATGATAGTGACAAAACACCCTTCCAACGTTGGGTTCGCCTCACCCTATATGATTCACCAAATATAACTCCTAAAAGATGTATACAACACACTTGTCTATACTGTTTAGGGAGAACTCCACAGCTAGAGACCACCGTTCTATTCCCTTGTTATCCCTCGCTCGACCCAGTTACACTTTTATTACCTGAAAGGAATTGTGAAACAGAAGGGTGAGCACAACTAGCCCAGTAAAGAATATCATGACTAAAGATAAATAAGTTATCAATAGCCTTCAACAGAATTAAATCAGAGATTTAGAACATATGGTAGATGATAAAACTTTTCAACCATAGTTGCAGCGGAACGAGCAATCCATTAGAAGAGTCAAATAGACTATAAAGTCTATTATCTTCTCTATGTTAAAAGTCCACCAACAATATTTTATCCCTATAACATCAATCAACAATTTGTGTCCACAATCACATGTATAACTCATAATCATAATTGTAGTTCTAAATTCCTCTTCTCATCCAGAACAAAGATAATTTTCATCACTTGTCTTTACCTGAAACATCAAAGATCATGGTTATACCAAATCACAGTTCCTGTTCATAATCATACTAATAATTTCATCTTTGCACTACGGGCCAAAGATATTCATCAACAATTCATCTTTACACTACATGCCAAAGATATTCAACAACAAGTCATCTTTGCACTATGGGCCAAAGATATTCATCAACAGTTCATCTTTACACTACATGCCAAAGATATTCAACAACAAGTCATCTTTACACCACGGGCCAAAGATATTCATCAACAACTCAACTTTGCACTACAGGCCAAAGATATTCCTTAATAGTTCATAGTTGCACTACAGGCCAAATATATTATTATCTCAAAGAAATATATAATCATTTCAGAATTTATATAACCAATAATTATAACCATGTTGATCATTTCACCTTTGCACTTAAGCTAAAGATATTCAATTATAAATTCAATGGTCATGATCATACCAGTCACAATTCAACTTTTCACTATTGGACAAAGAGAACCCTAGTCATGATCATACCAATAATCTACCCATCTTTACACTCAAGTCAAAGAGAAATATCATCATTAGGGTTATAAAAATGTTATATATGATAAAAAAAAAATAATATGATCAACATATAGTTTTAATATCAAGAGTAATATTCATAAATCAACTATAATTTGGTTAGAAAAAGAAACTAATTTTGTCATGAATAGTAACTCGTGAATAGTAACCCATAAATAGTAACTTATGAATAGTAACTCGTGAATAGTAACTCATGAATAGTAACTCGTGAATACTAACTCATGAATAATAACTCGTGAATAGTAACTCATGAATAGTAACTCATGAACAGTAACTCATGAATAGTAACCCCGACATGAAAAGATAAGAATTTTACACGAAAAATCTTACCAATATTCCGGTATAATGATATTGAAATAACATTTCTTACTATCCCTTACTATCCCTTACCTCAAAAGAGCAGTACTTTTGACTGGAATAACGCTGAACGAACTTGCACCGTATAGCAACACTCAAGATATCAAAATACTCACAAGAATACACTCGATATATAGAGAGAGAAATAGAGAGAAAACTTCAGTTTCTGGTGTGATTTTCAATTCTAACCTAAGCACCCTATTTATAGGAAATTGCTTAGAACACCAAAGTAGAAAATTGAATATAATAATATATTTATAACCAAATTTTCCTTAGCCCACCACATCAAAAACATATTTTTCACACAAATGCACCAAAAATGCAAAACATGTTTTAAACAATTTTTGTAACAAAAATCAATTCAGACTCAATAATTCGGAACTTCAATAATTCGTAATAAATAGCCCTTTTATCAGAAAATTTGAATCTCGCGAATTTTTATAGGAAATTTAATTCTCTACAACTTTGCAGAAGAAAGTTTTTTTAAATTCCAAACAGAAATTGACTGAAATCCATAAACGGATAATTTTACAGTCTATAATAAATTTTCGGTCAAGAATTGTGTCCACCAACACACAAAACATGTGTTAAACATTTAATCCAACAAAAATACTCTTCCTCCTCATATACTCATATATCCCACATTCATTGTAAAAATATCACCGTTAATATATTATTAAAATAATATATTTAAATGAATTATTTTATCAGAAAAAGATAAAATATTAATTTTCAACAATTGTCATATTTAAAAATTTTCTCCATCTATATCCACATAAAATCAATATTTTTCTCATCATATAAATCAATAATTAATTATTCACAAATAATATTACAGAATCACAGTACCGGCAACCAGGCAATTCCCAGGAAAGAGGGGGCTTTCCAATAAGGATCTATCCTTACTGGCGCGCAATTAGATGACCAAACCTCTCATTAGACAGAACTTTCTAGACATTGCCAATAATGTTATCTAATAATATTATTCAGATAATATGAATTATTGCTCTGATAATAAAAAATATTGTGTAGTGACAATTATTAAAACAACAGTAATATAAAATATCAACGCAGCAATTATTGAATCAATAAAATAAAATACTGAACAGTAATTACTGTAATAATTATTCAGTAGTGCATTCTTACGTAAGAATCAATAATTGGTGCAATATCGTGTGCTACTGTGCAACAACGCGTATTACTGTCTTTTAACCACCGGGTATTCCAACAGTATTTATAAACAACTTGTTTTTGTCGTTTTCTTCATCCAATCGCTTTCCGTTATGGGGTCCACACAAGATTGCGCCGTCGTACGAATATTCTCCGACAGTAAGAATATTCCACGACCAAGCGAATAATCCCCAACAACAATGAATATTTTATGACCACTTGCTTATTTTTGAAAAAAATTCATATATCACCATTAACTTTAAACTTTTATCAATTTAACCATTTACTGAATAGTAATCATAAGAAAAATTGAATACTTTTATTTCATAAAATTCGGGGTCTTACAATCTCCCCTCCTTATGAAATTTCGTCCCCAAAATTTACGTACCTGGTATTTCAAAGAGTTGAGAATACCTTGCTTTCATTTCAGATTTCATCTTCCCTGTCATCATGATTTCTCCATTGCTCATCTCCTGTATTTCAGATATCATTCTAGAATACAGCTTCAAAAACAAAGGTTAATTTAACATATAACATAATATCCCAATATTATGACTGACCAACAAATAAGCTTAGGAAGGACACCCTAGCGAAGGATTTACTCATCTCTCCCCTCCTAGTTCTATTCCCCGATCTCCGCCAGAGATCATATCCCTAAGCTCTGATACCAAATGTAACGACCCCAAAATAGGTCCATTCCATCCAACCCATTTTGAGTCGTCAAATACATGGTACAGAA
The DNA here is from genome assembly GCA_016801055.1 of Panax notoginseng. Classification (NCBI taxonomy): domain Eukaryota; kingdom Viridiplantae; phylum Streptophyta; class Magnoliopsida; order Apiales; family Araliaceae; genus Panax; species Panax notoginseng. The sequence continues at coordinate 56,089,096 of CM029020.1, read as the reverse complement.
ATAACTACAACTTCATTAATACAATTGTCGTGCAAAATACGACAACACATAAACTGTGAGTTTAAATACAAATATATACCAACTATGACTCATGTCCCAACCTTGGGTAGTACGTCACAATGACACCTTACTTAAAGGTACTCAGCAAGTGGATGAGCACAACCCTGTCTTATGATGACACGAGGTTGTATATCATTAGACATCTTGTATGATAGTGACAAAACACCCTTCCAACGTTGGGTTCGCCTCACCCTATATGATTCACCAAATATAACTCCTAAAAGATGTATACAACACTTGTCTATACTGTTTAGGGAGAACTCCACAGCTAGAGACCACCGTTCTATTCCCTTGTTATCCCTCGCTCGACCCAGTTACACTTTTATTACCTGAAAGGAATTGTGAAACAGAAGGGTGAGCACAGCTAGCCCAGTAAAGAATATCATGACTAAAGATAAATAAGTTATCAATAGCCTTCAACAGAATTAAATCAGAGATTTAGAACATATGGTAGATGATAAAACTTTTCAACCATAGTTGCAGCGGAACGAGCAATCCATTAGAAGAGTCAAATAGACTATAAAGTCTATTATCTTCTCTATGTTAAAAGTCCACCAACAATATTTTATCCCTGTAACATCAATCAACAATTTATGTCCACAATCGCATGTATAACTCATAATCATAATTGTAGTTCTAAATTCCTCTTCTCCTCCAGAACAAAGATAATTTTCATCACTTGTCTTTACCTGAAACATCAAAGATCATGGTTATACCAAATCACAGTTCCTGTTCATAACCATACTAATAATTTCATCTTTGTACTACGGGCCAAAGATATTCATCAACAATTCATCTTTACACTACATGCCAAAGATATTCAACAACAAGTCATCTTTGCACTACGGGCCAAAGATATTCATCAACAGTTCATCTTTACACTACATGCCAAAGATATTCAACAACAAGTCATCTTTACACCACGGGCCAAAGATATTCATCAACAACTCAACTTTGCACTACAGGCCAAAGATATTCTCAATAGTTCATATTTGCACTACAGGCCAAATATATTATTATCTCAAAGAAATATATAATCATTTCAGAATTTATATAACCAATAATTATAACCATGTTGATCATTTCACCTTTACACTTAAGCTAAAGATATTCAATTATAAATTCAATGGTCATGATCATACCAGTCACAATTCAACTTTTCACTATTAGACAAAGAGAACCCTAGTCATGATCATACCAATAATCTACCCATCTTTACACTCAAGTCAAAGAGAAATATCATCATTAGGGTTATAAAAATGTTATATATGATAAAAAAAATAATATGATCAACATATAGTTTTAATCTCAAGAGTAATATTCATAAATCAACTATAATTTGGTTAGAAAAAGAAACCAATTTTGTCATGAATAGTAACTCGTGAATAGTAACCCATGAATAGTAACTCATGAATAGTAACTCGTGAATAGTAACTCATGAATAGTAACTCGTGAATACTAACTCATGAATAATAACTCGTGAATAGTAACTCGTGAATAGTAACTCATGCATAGTAACTCATGAATAGTAACTCATGAATAGTAACCCCGACATGAAAAGATAAGAATTTTACAAGAAAAATCTTACCAATATTCCGGTATAATGATATTGAAATAACATTTCTTACTATCCCTTACTATCTCTTACCTCAAAAGAGCAGTACTTCTGACTGGAATAACGCTGAACGAACTTGCACCGTATAGCAACACTCAAGATATCAAAATACTCACAAGAATACACTCGATATATAGAGAGAGAAATAGAGAGAAAACTTCAGTTTCTGGTGTGATTTTCAATTCTAACCTAAGCACCCTATTTATAGGAAATTGCTTAGAACACCAAAGTAGAAAATTGAATATAATAATATATTTATAACCAAATTTTCCTTAGCCCACCACATCAAAAACATATTTTTCACACAAATGCACCAAAAATACAAAACATGTTTTAAACAATTTTTGTAACAAAAATCAATTCAGACTCAATAATTCGGAACTTCAATAATTCGTAATAAATAGCCCTTTTATCAGAAAATTCGAATCTCGCGAGTTTTTATAGGAAATTTAATTCTCTACAACTTTGCAGAAGAAAGTTTTTCTAAATTCCAAACAGAAATTGACTGAAATCTATAAACGGATGATTTTACAGTCTATAATAAATTTTCGGTCAAGAATTGTGTCCACCAACACACAAAACATGCGTTAAACATTTAATCCAACAAAAATACTCTTCCTCCTCATATACTCATATATCCCACATTCATTGTAAAAATATCACCGTTAATATATTATTAAAATAATATATTTAAATGAATTATTTTATCAGAAAAAGATAAAATATTAATTTTCAACAATTGTCACATTTAAAAATTTTCTCCATCTATATCCACATAAAATCAATATTTTTCTCATCATATAAATCAATAATTAATTATTCACAAATAATATTACAGAATCACAGTACCGGCAACCAGGCAATTCCCAGGAAAAAGGGGGCTTTCCAATAAGGATCTATCCTTACTGGCGCGCAATTAGATGACCAAACCTCTCCTTAGACAGAACATTCTAGATATTGCCAATAATGTTATCTAATAATATTATTCAGATAATATGAATTATTGCTCTGATAATAGAAAATATTGTGTAGTGACAATTATTAAAACAACACTAATATAAAATATCAACGCAGCAATTATTGAATCAATAAAATAAAATACTGAACAGTAATTACTGTAACAATTATTGAGTAGTGCCTTCTTACGTAAGAATCAATAATTGGTGCAATATCGTGTGCTACTGTGCAACAACGCGTATTACTGTGTTTTAACCACCGGGTATTCCAACAGTATTTATAAACAACTTGTTTTTGTCATTTTCTTTATCCAATCGCTTTCCGTTATGGGGTCCACACAAGATTGCGTCGTCGTACGAATATTCTCCGACAGTAAGAATATTCCACGACCAAGCGAATATTCCCCGACAACAATGAATATTTTATGACCACTTGCTTATTTTTGAAAAAAATTCATATATCACCCTTAACTTTAAACTTTTATCAATTTAACCATTTACTGAATAGTAATCATAAGAAAAATTGAATACTTTTATTTCATAAAGTTCGGGGTCTTACATGCGCCGTCGTACGGATATTTCCGATAAAAAGAATATTCCACGACCAAACGAATATTTCCCGACAACAATGAATATTTTATAGCCACTTGCGTATTTTAAAAAAAAATTCATATATCACCCTTAACTTTAACTTTTATCAATTTAACCATTTACTGAATAGTAATTATAAGTAAAATTGAATACTTTTATTTCATAAAATTCGGGGTCTTACAATCTTCCCTCCTTATAAAATTTCGTCCCCGAAATTTACGTACCTGGTATTTCGAAAAGTTGAGAATACCTTGCTTTCATTTCAGATTCTATCTCCCGGGTCATCATGATTTCTCCATTGCTCATTTGTTGGGAAGTCATGACAACTGCTCTCTCTTGAACTACCCGGCTTCGACTTGTCTGGGGCAGCATTTGGCGTCATCACTACCGTTGGAATATACTTTTCTATAGGGCATATTCCTCTCTCAACTGCCTCGTCGTACTCCTGATTCATGATCTGAATCATCAATCTTCGATCCATATAGAATTCAGGTTGACCGCTCTGTACAGGGTAATTCAAAACTCAATGTTGGGTTCTCCCAATTGCTTTCCAAAAAGAGAAATTCATATAATCTATTTTAGCCTTCTTAGATCGGACATCTCTTTCCACAATATCCACGTGTCGTGCGGCTTTTGCCTATGCATCACTTATTCTCACTCGTTTAGTTTTTTCTTCTTTCAGCTCAGATTCCATCTTTATCATCTTATACTCTGCCAAAGAATGTTTCTGTTCAAGCATCACATATCGGGTAACACAAGATTGAATTGTTGCATCCTTTTGCTCCACGACCGCCTGTCGTTCTTCAGCCTGCTCTTCTAACTCATGAATACGATTTTAAAAATCTACATTTTGATCATATAATACCTCTAATAAATTTTCCTCAGGTGTTTCTTCTTCCTCACTCTCAGCTGCTACCTCTGCGACTAGCTCGGGTGCAACTATCAATTCTTCACTCACCACATAGATTTCTCTAATTCCTTCTTCGCCTGACATCACATTATCCTGGTTGATGATTAGAGGTATCCCCACGGTTTCATTCACTCCATTGTTAACATTCTCAGCAGCCAATCTCAAATACTGCCATAAAACAAGGGTTAATTAGACAAATTAACATATCACATAATATCCCGATATTATGACTGACCAACAAATAAGCTTAGGTAGGACACACTAGCGAAGGATTTACTCATCTCTCCCCTCCTAGTTATATTCCTCGATCTCCGTCAGAGACCATATCCCTAAGCTCTGATACCAACTGTGACAACTCCAAAATAGGTCCATTCCATCCAACCAATTCTGAGTCGCCAAATACATGGTACAGAAAATAACTACAACTTTATTACAACAATTGTCGTGCAAAATACAACAACACATATACTGTGAGTTTGGATACAAATATATATCAAATGTGACTCATGTCCCAACCGTGGACAGCACCTCACAATGACACCTTACATAAAGATATAGTCAAAAACTGTTTTAGAAATTAGAATCTTTGGGAAGTGCTCAAGAAAACCTTCGTACATGGGAGGCCATGCTTCTAGGTTATGATAGATATCATATGGCCACAGAATTATCCTTGGTTGACCCAATAGACCCCAAAGAAAAACGAGAAGATTACTATCATATTCTTTCCAATGGGGAGTCTTCTCTTGACATATCATTATCTCCACTGTCTCTAATTGAGAATTATACTTCAAACAAACACCAAGATTATATAGGTAGTGCTCGTAAATATACTCAGCAAGTGGATGAGCACATCCCTGTCTTATGATAACACGAGGTTGTATATCATTAGACATCTTGTATGATAGTAGCAAAACACCCTTCCAACATTGGGTTCGCCTCACCCTATTTGATTCACCAAATATAACTACTAAATGATGTATACAACACTTTTCTATACTGCTTAGGGGGAACCTCCACAGCTAGAGACCATCATTCTATTTTTCCATTACCCTCGCTCGACCTAGCTACACTCTTATTACCTGAAAAGAATTGTGAAACAAAAGGGTGAGCACAACTAGCCCAGTAAAGAATATCATGACTAAAGATAAATAATTTATCAATAGCCTTTAATAGTAATAAATCAGAGATTTAGAACATATGGTAGATGATAAAAATTTTCAACCATAGTTGCAGCGGAACGAGCAATCTATTAGAAGAGTCAAATAGACCATAAAGTCAATTATCTTCTCCATGTTAAAAATCCACTAACAATGTTTTATCCCTGTAACATCACTAAACAGTTCCTTTCCACAATCATATGAATAACTCATAATCATAATTGTGATTCTAAATTTTTCTTCGCACCCAGGACGAAGAATATTTTCATCACCTGTCTTTACCTGAAACATCAAAGATCATGGTTATACCAAATCATAGTTCATGTTCATAATCATGCTAATAAATCCATCTTTGTACTACGGCCAAAGATATTCATCAACAAACCATCTTTGCACTACAGGCCAAAGATATTCAACAACAGTTCATCTTCGCACTACAGGCCAAAGATATTCATCAATAATTCATCTTTGCACTACAGGCCAAAGATATTCATCAACAGTTCATATTTGCACTACAGGCCAAATATATTCATCAATAATTCATCTTTGCACTACAGGCCAAAGATATTCATCAACAGTTCATCTTTGCACTACAGGCCAAAGATATTAATCAATAATTCATCTTTGCACTACAGGCCAAAGATATTAATATCTCAAAGAAATATATAATCATTTCAGAATTTATATAAACAATAATTATAACCATGTTGATCATTTTACTTTTGCACGTAAACTAAAGATATTCAATTATAAATTCAATGGTCATGATCATACCAGTCAATAATTCAACTTTGCACTGCTGGCCAAAGGGAACCCATAGTCATGATCATACCAAAAATCTACCCATTTTTACACTTAAGTAAAAAAAAAATTTCTTCACCAAAATTATTAAAATGTCATATATAATAGTAAAATCAATATAATCAAAACATCTAGATTTAATCTTAAGAGTAATATTCATAAATCAACTATAATTTGGTTAGAAAAAGAAACTAATTTTGTCGTGAATAGTAACTCGTGAATAATAACTCATAAATAGTAACTCGTGAATAGTAACTCATGCATAGTAAACCCGACACAAAAAGATATAAATTCTACAATAAAATACACACCAATATTTTGGTATAATGATATTGAAAGAATAATATTTCTTAAGCTTATAAATAATTTATTTTAATTGTTTACACTTTACTAAATAATGCATTTAATCATCCTAAAATGTCAAACTCATAAGATTTTATTACCAATAATCAAAATCCTCATCAAAAATCTGCATATAACTCATATAGGATTCTCAAGCCATAAAATTCTATTTTCCAATTTTCTTACTTCACATAACATATTTAATTCATTTACTTATAACTAGTCCATTTTTATGAAAAATACCAAATTAGTTCAAAAAATATTTTCTTTCTGGGATTTAGCAGAATATAGTCCCATATTGAACATATATTTTTCTCAGAATTTTTAAAACTCATTTAGTATTTTTCATATGGCCAAAACCGTCGAATATTTAGACATTTATCATAAATTGTACTTTTATCCAAAAATTCTGAAATTCTCAGAGTACACTAATATTATATAGATATACTTCCAATAAAAATTTCATCAATTTTGGAGTTAACCACAAAGAGTTATAAGCGGTTACTTTTAAAATAGTCTTTCTCCGTAAAATTCATAACTCTTAATCTACACATCCAAAAATTACCATTTTTGGACACAATCAATAAAACTCATCAAAATATCATTTTAAAGTTTTTCAGAATTTTTCGAAGGTCAGAAGAATTACAAACTGAAAAACATAATAACCCTTAAAATCTCTTACCTCAAAAGAGCAGTACTTCTGACTTGAATACCGAATATAACGCTGAGCAACACTCAAGATATCTAAATACTCACAAAAATATGCTTGATAATATAGAGAGAAAAAAAATTTATTTCTGGTGTGATTTTCAATTCTAACATAAACACCTATTTATAGGAAAATGCTAGAACGCCAAAGGAGACTAAAATAATAAAATATTATTTTTCTTTTCTACACACCAACCATCCAAGACCAGCCATCCAAGCATACCAATTCTGAAAAAATAAAGCAGCCCACATGTTATTAACACCAACCAAAGTGGGTCGCACCCTATAATTTACTAAAAATTATTTTATTTTCCGAAACTTCAATAATTCATAGAAAATAGCCCTTTTATCAGAAAATTCGAATCTCGCGATCTTTTATACGAAATTCAATTCTCTACAACTTTGTAGAAGAAAGTTTTTCCAAATTCCAAACAAAAATTAACCGAAATTCATAAACGGGTGATTTTACAGGCTATAATCAAATTTCAGTCAAGAAATGGGGTCCACCGACACACAAAATATGTGTTAATCATTTAATACAACAAAAATACTCTTCCTTCTCATATACTCATATATCCCACATTCATTGTAAAACTATCACCATTATTATATTATTAAATATAATAATAAATTATTTTATCAGAAAAGATAAAATATCATTTTTAAACAATTGTCACTTAAAAACTTTTTTCCATCTATATCCACATAAAATTAATATTTTTCTCATCATATAAATCAATAATTAATTATTCATAAATAATATTACAGAATCACAGTACTGGCATCCAGGCCGTTCCCAAGAAAGAGAGGCTTTCCAATAAGGATTTCTCCTTATTGGCGCGCAATTAGATGACCAAACCTCTCCTTAGACAGAACTTTCTAGACATTGTCAATAATGCTATCTAATAATATTATTCCAAATAATATGAATTATTGATCTGATAATGGAGATGATGTGCAGTGACAGTTATTGAGCGACAATAATATAAAAAAATCAACGCAGCAATTATTGAATTAATAAAATAAAATATTGAACAGTAATTATTGTAACAATTATTGAGTAGTGCCTTCTTACGTAAGGATCAATAATTCAAAAATACTATGCAATACCGTGTGCTACTGTGCAATAACCCGTATTACTGTATTTTAACCACCGGGTATTCCAATAGTGTTAACGGTAACAACTACGCCGTTAATTATAAAAACTCAATTTTGTCGTTATCTTCATCCGACAGTTATTCTGTTATGGGGCCCACAAATGACTGCGTCGTCGTACGGATAGTCCCGATAAAAAAAATATTCCACGATCAAACGAATATTCTCCGACAACAATAAATATTTTATAGCCACTTGCGTATTTTGAAATTTTTTTTCATATATCACCCTTAACTTTATCTTTTATCAATTTAACCATTTACTGAATAGTAATTATAAGAAAAATTGAATACTTTTATTTCATAAAATTCGGGGTCTTACAACATCAATCAGTTGTCTCACCTACCATGTGACGCCCCCAAAATTAGGTATACATCACCCATCTTGGGTCGTCAGATACATAGTACAGAATACAAATACAACTTACTAATACAACTGTCGTGTACAATACGACAAAACATAAACTGTGAGTTTGAATACAAATATTATCTTCTAGAGAGTATTCATACTCAAAAGGAGTCCTCATTACATTTATTAACACACCATTACATAGAATAGTGAGGACTACTAACTAATACTATCATTCGGACCATCACTCCGTTCCCCGACTTGCCCCAGCTACGTTCTCATTTCTTTAAGAGAACAATGAAAGAAAGGGTGAGCTCAACTAGCCCAGTAAGAAATATTATGACTAAGATAATACAGAATAAATTATCATTAGCCTTCAACAATGTTAAACTGATAAAATATAATAGACATCAAGTTTAACTGCAGCGGAACAAGCAATCCATTAAAAGAGTCAAGTAGAAAATAAACTCTACTATCTTTTATGATTTAAAAAGTTTTTCAATATTGTGATCGCTGGGACTCAGCTTAATAAAATAATCCACATCATCGAATCACCCCTGCACTACGGCCAAAGATATTCGTGTATTCATTAATGGTCATGATCATGCCAACAACTGTCCATCAATGCACTACGGGCCAATGAGGACTTTTACCACATCATTTGTAACATTACGGTCATGATTATACCGAATAATCCCTGGTCATAATCATACCAAGTCCATCTATGCACTACAGGCCACAGATGACTTTTAACATTTTATAAACATGAGGATGATGACAATGATATAAGAATTCAATAAAACAAGTTCAAGAATTAATTTATCCAAGAATTAACAACGTCCAAATTGTCAACATGATACTGCTTTGTGGAGTAAAATTCAAGAATACTTAGAAGAATATTTTCATGAAAAGATACTGGATGAACCGCAATTATCAAGGATATTCCACTAATTTCATGGAGTATAAAAGTCAAAACTTAACCAACTGAGTATAATAAAGAATGGAATAACAAAAGAAATCACTCGACATGCGATAGACCGCACAGACAGGTTATTCCAACATAATAATAAATAATGGAACAAGGTCCGACGTAAACGCACAGATAGGATATTCCGACAGAATAATAAATAATGGAACCAGGTTCGGTGTAAAACACACAAATAGGATGTTCCAACAGAATAATAACAAGACGGAACCAGGTCCGGTGTAAAACACACAGACATGATGTTCCAACAGAATAATAATAAAAACGAAACCAGGTACGGTGTAAAACACACAGACAGGATGTTCCAACAGAATAATAGTAAAAACAGAACCAGGTCCGGTGTAAAACACCCAGACAAGATGTTCCAACAGAATAATAGAAGAATGTCACCAAGTATAGGGTAGACCGCGTATACAGGTTATTCTAACAGAATAATAAGAAATGGAATAACAACAGTTCTCTTCATGAATAAGAAAGAATAACACCCCTTACCGTTTTAAAGAAGAGCTAAAATAAGGAAGTAGTTAAGTAGCAGAATACTCTTCTCCTCTCTCTCTATCGTTTTTCTCTCTAGAGTTCAGTGAATTCGTAAGAAATAATGAAGGAATGAGCTGCTATTTATAGAAAAATAGAATGCATAGTAACTAATCCATGAACGGTCCAGATTGATTACTTTAATCTGACGGTCCATATTTAAAGAAAAATCTTTTAAATAAAATATAATATATTCTATTTATAGAATAACTTTAATAAAGTATTCTGTTTTATATAAAAAGATGTTTCTGTTTTATTACGTTAATAATACGAATAAAACAAAACGTCATTATCGCTAAATAATTCATATTATTAACTGACAATAATTGAATCAAACTGAGTGACTTCTCACATAAGCATTAATAATCAATACCGTGTGCTACTATGTAACCACACGTATTACTGTACTTTTACTACCGAGTAGTTTAACAGTATCAATGGTAAAACTTCTGCCGTTATTTTTAATAAAATATTTTTGTCGTTTTCTCAATCTGACAATAATTCTGTTGTGGGGTCCATCAATGATTGTGCCGTTGTACGAATATTTCCTGTTAAAACGAATATTCCCCGACCAATCGAATATTATATAACAACTTGCGTACTTTGCAAAATTTATAAATATTACCCACAACTATAACATTATATCAAATTAACTCCATAATATTCAAAAATAATATTTATAGAAAATTCATCTTTATTTATAAAAGTTGGGGTCTTACAACCTCCCCTTCTTATGAAATTTCGCCCTCGAAATTAGGGTACGTACCTGGTATGTCGAAGAGGTAAGGATACCTTGATTTCATTTCAGATTCTAACTCCCAAGTTATTTCCTCAACATCGTGGTTTCTCCACAAAACTTTGACTTGAGGTATAACCTTGGAGCGTAGAATATGTTCCTTCTTATCCAAGATTTGAACAGGAACTTCTTCATACGCCAAATCCTCCACTATTTCGTCCGGTTCTAACTCAATAATGTGGTTCGGGTCTTCCACATATTTGCGTAACATGGATATATGAAAAACGTTATGAACACGAGACATACTTGGCGGTAAAGCGAGTCTATAAGCCACAGTTCCTACTCGATCGAGGATTAAAAATGGACCGATGAATCGAGGATTGTGCTTTTCTCTTTTTCCAAATCTCGTAACTCCTTTCCATGGAGCAACACATAAGAACACATGATCTCCTATATCAAATTCTACGTCCTTTCAATGAAGATCAACATAACTCTTTTGTCGATCTTGTGAGGTTTTTATACGTTATCGGATCGTTTGAATCTTTTCTGTAGTCATACGTACCAACTCCGATCCCAACAACATTTCTTCACCCACCTCATCCCAGCATATTAGAGAACGATATTTTCTTCCATACAATGCTTCGAATGGAGCCATGCCAATACTTGCTTGATAACTGTTGTTGTAGGAAAACTCCACCAATGGTAAGAACTTGTCCCAACTTCCCTTGAAGTCAAAGACACAGAGTCTTAATAAATCTTCTAGAGTTTGAATAGTCCTCTCTGATTGTCCGTCCGTCTGAGGATGATATGCCGAACTAAATCGTAAATTTGTGCCCATAGCTTTTTGTAAACTAACCCAAAATCGTGAAGTGAATCTTGGGTCTCGATCAAAAACTATGGATACTGACATACCATGCAGTCTTACAATCTCGTTTATGTACATACGAGCAAGACGTTCAAGTGTATAAATTTCTCGTATCGGTTAGAAATGAGCAGACTTGGTCAATCTAGCAACAATGACCCAAATCGCATCTATACCTTGAGAAACTTTAGGAAGACCGATAACGAAATTCATGGAAATGTGCTCCCACTTCCATTTTAGAATTTCAAGTGGTTGCAATGGACCTTTTGGTACTTGATGCTCTGCTTTGACTCGTTGACAAGTTAGACACCTTGAGATAAACAACACTATCTCTCTTTTCATATTGCTCCACCAAAATGTATGACGAAGATCATGATACATTTTGGTACTTCCAAGATTGATTGCAAATGGTGTGTTGTATGCCTCTATCATGATTTCATACTTTAAATCAGGGTTGTTAGGAACACAAAGTCTGGAGTTGACTCGAAGTATTCCTTCTTCATCGATTCTTGCTTCCGGCATAGCACCTTCTTGCACTTTCTTCCTCATACGCATCAGCTCTAGGTCTGTAGCTTGAGCAGCTTTAACTTTATCGATTAAAGTTAGTTCTACTCGTATATTCGTCATCATCACATGGGTCTTTGGAGTCTTTAACTCTATCTCCATCCTTTGCAAGTCACACAAAATGGGCCTTTGTGTTGACAATATTGCACTCGTACTTGCATATGTCTTCTACTCAATGTGTCAGCTACCACATTCGCTTTTCCAGGATGGTATTGAATGGTATGATCATAATCTTTCAACAGTTCAAGCCAACGTCGTTGTCGCATGTTGAGTTCCTTTTGAGTGAAAAAATATTTGAGGCTTTTATGATCCATAAAGATCTCCACCTTCTCCCCATACAAGTAATGCCTCCAAATTTTAAGTGCAAAGACAACAACTGCCAACTCTAGATCATGAGTAGGATAATTTCTCTCATATTCCTTGAGTAGTCTTGATGCATAGGCTATGACTTTTCCATGTTGCATGAGAACGCATCTCAATCCTTTGCTCGAAGCATCACTGTAGATGACAAATCCCTCCGAGCCAGATGGTATTGTTAGAACAGGTGCTGAAATGAGTCTCCTCTTGAGTTCTTGAAAACTTTACTCACATTCTTCGCTCCAACTGAACTTTGTATCTTTTCGAGTCAGCTGAGTTAATGGAGTAGCGATTCGAGAAAATCCTTCCACGAATCTCCGATAATAACCAGCTAAACCAAGAAAGCTACGTACTTCGGTCACTGATTTAGGTTGCTCCCAGTTTTGAATAGCTTCAATCTTTGCCGGGTTAATCGATATTCCATAACTTGATACTACGTACCCAAGGAATGCTACCTCCTCCAGCCAGAACTCGCATTTCTTCAACTTGGCATAAAGCTTGTATTCACGAAGCTTTTAGAGTACCAGCCTCAAGTGTTGCTCATGATCTTCACGGCTTTTGGAATAAATAAGGATATCATCAATAAAGACGACCACAAAATGATCCAAATATTCCTTGAATACCCGGTTCATCATATCCATGAAGGCATCAGGAGCATTAGTCAATCCAAAGGACATGACTAGGAATTCATAATGCCCGTACCGAGTTCTGAAAGCCGTCTTTGGAATATCCTCAGTTCTAACCTTCAGCTGATGATATCCAGAACGAAGATCGATCTTTGAAAAGAATTGTACTCCTTACAACTGGTCAAACATGTCATCAATACGTGGCAATGGGTACCTGTTTTTGATGGTGACATGATTCAACTCCTGATAATCAATACAAAGTCGCATACTTCCATCTTTCTTCTTCACGAATAGCACAGGAGCACCCCAAGGAGAAGTACTAGGACGAATAAAGCCAATGTCTAACAATTCCTGCAGTTAGATCTTTAACTCCTGAAGTTCAATAGGAACCATTCGATATGGGGCTTTGGAAATGGGTTTTGTACCGGGTTCAAGGTCGATAAAAAATTCAATTTCACGTTCTGGGGGTAGGCTAGGAAGTTCTTCAGGGAATACGTCAGGGAATTTATTAACAATAGAAATATCATTCAAAATTATCGTATTTTTGTTTAGATCCGTGACATGAGCTAAGAAAGCTTGACATCCATTTTTCAATAAACAAATAGCTTTATGGCTTGAGATGACAGTGATTGATTTTAATGGTTTGGTTGCTTGAATTTGCATAATAGGTCGATTAGGAATATGAAAGCTAACAACCTTACGAAAATAATCAATTTTTGCATGATGAGTAGTTAACTAATCAATCCCTAGAATCACGTCAAATGCAAGTATTTTTAATGAAATCAGATCGACAGGTAATGTGTGGGTACCAACTTGAACCAAACAAGACTTATAAACCGTGGACGTAATGAAGGTTTCTCCCAATAGAGTTTCAACAGATAAATCAAAGTCTAATTTCTCCAGAGTCAAATTTAATCGATGAGCGCAAGTAGGAGAAATAAATGAATGGGTATAACCGGTATCAAATAAAGTATAGACTTCGTTAGAGTTTATGATAAGCATACCTGTGATGACCTCATTCGGGTTCCTTACTTTCTGGGAGGTCACAACAAACGCTCTCCCTTGCACTACCGGTTTTGACTTTTTTGGGACGGCCTTTGGTGTCTCCATCTTGACTGAACTTATTTTTGGTAAACGACAAAATCGAGCCAAATGACCTTCTCTTCCACAATTATAACATGCTTTAGACGGCATCGCGCAGTTTGGACTGATGTGCCCCTCCCTTCCGCATTTAAAACATATGATAGGTGGTCGTTCTCCTACCTTAATAACGGGTGCTGGTGCTGACGTCTTTCCATCATTGTTGAATCTCCTCTTCTTGAAATGACCATTCTTATTGTTTTGGCCCTGATTACCACCGAAGTGGTTACTATTTCTGGCCTGTTGATTCCCTCCACGCTTGTTGTCACCGCTTTGATGACTGCTCTCATTTGTATTATCATTTTGCCAACTGCTCTCTTTTGGTTGCGTTGACTCGTTATCGCGCTCCACTAACTGAGCCCTATTCACAACATCTGAATACAAACACAGTTTATGAGAAATAAGATATTGACATATCTCAGGTTTCAAACCTCGCAAAAATATTCGCGTCATTCGCTCTTCATTATCCACCAAGTGGGACGTAAACCGGGACAACTCAGCAAATTTAGCCTCATACTGCGACACGGTCATATTATTCTGCTCGATTTTGATGAACTCCACCTCCTTCATGTGACGAACACTTTCGGGAAAGTATTTGTCATTGAACAGCTCTTGGAACTTCTCCCAAGATATCTTTAGTGCGGCAGGTTGAGTACGCTTAATCGATTCCCACAAGTAATCTGCCTCTTCTCGCAACATAAAGGCGACAAAGGGAACCTTTTGCTCCTCGGAGCATCCCAAGACATCAAATATCTTAGTAATCTTCTTTATCCATGTTTCCGCTATAAGTGGTTTTGGCTCTCCCTTAAACTCTGGTGGTTCCAGCTACTTGAACTGTTTAGCGGTGACCGTCCGAGAGTTTTCAGTGTTTTCACCTATATTTTGGATAGGAGCCGCTCTCGCCTGCTGTTTCATGAACTGCATAAAGTTTCTGAACATTCCATCATTCATCATCTGGTCAGTGTTGTTGTTTGCATAAGGATTGTCACCTTTCTGATGCACATTATCCTGATTATTGATATGTGGTGAATCAACAGTCGCCTGTGCTCCATTGCTATTCTCAACATTCTCAGATGCCATTTTCAGATACTGTCACAAAATAAAAGTTAATTGATATGTCATATATTATCCTTATATTATGACCGACCAATTAAATACCATGCAAATAAACTTAGGTAGGTCATACTAGCGAAGGAATTCCCCGTCTCTCCCCTCCTAGTTCTATTCTCACATCTTAGCCAGGGATCATATCCCTAAGCTCTGATACCAACTGTGACGCCCCCAAAATTAGGTATACATCACCCATCTTGGGTCGTCAGATACATAGTACAGAATACAAATATAACTTACTAATACAACTGTCGTGTACAATACGACAAAACATAAACTGTGAGTTTGAATATAAATATTATCTTCTAGAGAGTATTCATACTCAAAAGGAGTCCTCATTATATTTATTAACACACCATTACATAGAATAGTGAGGACTACTAACTAATACTATCATTCGGACCATCACTCCGTTCTCTGACTTGCCCCAGCTACGTTCTCATTTCCTTAAGAGAACAGTGAAAGAAAGGGTGAGCTCAACTAGCCTAGTAAGAAATATTATGACTAAGATAATGCAGAATAAATTCTCATTAGCCTTCAACAATGTTAAATTGATAAAATATAATAGACATCATGTTTAACTGCAGCGGAACAAGCAATCCATTAAAAGAGTCAAGTAGAAAATAAACTCTACTATCTTTTATGATTCAAAAGGTTTTTCAACACTGTGATCGCTGGAACTCAACTTAATAAAATAAACTACATTATCGAATCACCCCTACACTACGGCCAAGGATATTCGTATATTCATTAATGGTCATGATCATGCCAACAACTGTCCATCAATGCACTACGGGCCATTGAGGACTTTTACCACATCATTTGTAACATTACGGTCATAATTATACCGAATAATTCCTGGTCATAATCATACCAAGTCCATCTATGCACTACAGGCCACAGATGACTTTTAACATTTTATAAACATGAGGATGATGACAATGATATAAGAATTCAATAAAACAAGTTCAAGAATTAATTTATCCAAGAATTAATAACGTCTAAATTGTCAACATGATACTGCTTTGTGGAGTAAAATTTAAGAATGCTTATAAGAATGTTTTCATGAAAAGATACTGGATGAAACGCAATTATCAAGGATATTCCACAAATTTCATGGAGTATAGAAGTCAAAACTTAACTAACTGAGTATAATAAAGAATGGAATAACAAAAGAAATCACCCGACATGCGATAGACCACACAGACAGGTTATTCCAACAGAATAATAAATAATGGAACCAGGTCCGGCGTAAACGCACAGACATGATATTCCGACAGAATAATAAATAATGAAACTAGGTCCGGTGTAAAACACTTAGACAGGATGTTCCAACAGAATAATAATAAAGACGGAACCAGGTCCGGTGTAAAATACACAGACAGGATGTTCTAACAGAATAATAACAAAGACGGAACCAGGTCCGGTGCAAAACACACAGACAAGATGTTCCAACAGAATAATAATAAAGACGAAACCAGGTCCGGTGTAAAACACACGGACAAGATGTTCCAACAGAATAATAAAAGAATGTCACCAAGTATAGGGTAGACCGCGTATACAGGTTATTTCAACAGAATAATAAGAAATGGAAAAAGTTCTCTTCATGAATAAGAAAGAATAACACCCCTTACCGTTTTAAAGAAGAGCTGAAATAAGGAAGTAGTTAAGTAGCAGAAAACTCTTTTTCTCTCTCTCTATAGTTTCTCTCTCTAAAGTTCAGTGAATTCGTAAGAAATAATGAAGGAATGAGCTGCTATTTATAGAAAAATAGAATACATAGTAACTAATCCATGAACGGTCCAGATTGATTACTTTAATCTGACGGTCCATATTTAAAGAAAAATCTTTTAAATAAAATATAATATATTCTATTTATAGAATAACTTTAATAAAGTATTCTGTTTTATATAAATAGATGTTTCTGTTTTATTACGTTAATAATACGAATAAAACAAAACGTCATTATCGCTAAATAATTCATATTATTAACTGACAATAATTGAATCAAACTGAGTGACTTCTCACATAAGCATTAATAATCAATACCGTGTGCTACTATACAACCACACGTATTACTGTACTTTTACTACCGAGTAGTTCAACAGTATCAATGGTAAAACTTCCGCCGTTATTTTTAATAAAATATTTTTATCGTTTTCTCAATCCGACAATAATTCCGTTGTGGGGTCCACCAATGATTGTGCCGTTGTACGAATATTTCCTGTTAAAACGAATATTCTCCGACCAATCGAATATTATATAACAACTTGCGTACTTTGTAAAATTTATAAATATTACCCATAACTATAACATTATATCAAATTAACTCCATAATATTCAAAAATAATATTTATAGAAAATTCATCTTTATTTATAAAAGTTGGGGTCTTACAAATGACCTGGTTCTCAGTATTGTGATTCTATAATATTATTTGTGAATAATTAATTATTGATTTATATGATAAGAAAAATATTTATTTATGTGGATATAAATGGAAGAATTTTTAGAAAAGTGATAATTGTTAAAAATTGATATTTTATTTTTTCTGATAAAATATATTATTATATTTCAATAATATAATAATGATGATATTTTTACAATGAATGTGTGATGTATGAATAAATGAGGAGGAAGAGTATTTTTGTTATAAAAAATATTTAACACATGTTTTGTGTGTTAGTGGACCCTTTTTTTGATTGAAGTTTGATTATAGCATGCAAAATTGTCCGTATGTGGATTTCGGTCAATTTCTGTTTAGAATTTGGAAAAACTTAAAGCTACAAAGTTGTAGAGAATTGAATTTTCTATGAAATGGACTTAAGATTTTAATTTTTCTGTTAAAAGGGCTTTTTATTATTAATTATTGAAGTTCCGGAATATTGCGTCTGAATTGATTTTGTTACAAAAAAATGTTTAAAATATGTTTTTCATGTTGGAGGGCCCCACTTGCATGTTTAAAATTTTGAAATCTGATTTCAAAGAGTGTGTATGATATTTTTATAAATAATATTATTTTATTAAATTTTCTGCTTTGGTGTTCTAAGCATTTTCCTATAAATAGGGTGATTAGGTTAGAATTGAAAATCACACCAGAAACTGAAATTTTCTCTATCTATATTATCGAGCATATTTTTGTGAGTATTTAGATATCTTGAGTGTTGTTATACGGTGCAAGTCCCCTTCAGCGTCATATCTGATATTTCAGTCTGAAGTACTGCTCTTTTGAGGTAAAGGATGGTAAGAGATTGTAAGGGAGGGTAAGGGATGTTATTTTTTTTTGAAATAAATGATGTTATTTCCTTTAATATCATTATAACAAAATATTGATATGAATTTTGTTGTGAAACTTTATTTTTTCGTGTCGAGGTTACTATTTACGTATACGACACTATTTACGTATACAACACTATTTACGTATACGGTACTATGTACGAATACGAGGTACTATGCATGGATTACTATTCACAAGTTACTATTCATGGGTTACTATTCATGGGGTACTATTCACGACAAAATTGGTTTCTTTTTCTGACCAAATTATCGTTGGTTTATAAATCTTACTCTTGAAATTAAATCCATGTTTTGATTATATTATTTTTATTATCATATATAATATTTTTATAATCCTGGTGATGAAATTTCTCTTTGACTTGAGTGTAAAGATGGATAGATTATTGGTATGATCGTGACTATGGATTCTTTTTAGCCAGTAGTGCAAAGATGAATTGTTGACTGGTATGATCATGACCATTGAATTTATAATTGAATATTTTTAACTTAAGTGCAAAGGTGAATTGATCAACATGGTTATAATTATTGTTTATATAAATTCTGAAATGATTATATATTTCTTTGAGATATTAATATCTTTGGCCCGTAGTGCAAAGATGACCTGTTGTTGAGTATCTTTGGCCCGTAGTGCAAAGATAACCTGTTATTGAATATCTTTGGCCTGTAGTGCAAAGATGAACTGTTAGTGAATATTTTTTGGCCCGTAGTGCAACGATGAATTTATTACTATGATTATGAACAGGAACTGTGATTTGGTTTAACCATAATTTTTGATGTTTCAGGTAAAGACAGGTGATGAAAATTATCTTCGTCTTGGGTGCGAAGAGGAATTTAGAACCACAATTATGATTATGAGTTATTCACATGATTGTGGACAGGAACTGTTGATTGATGTTATAGGGATAAAACATTATTGGTGGACTTTTAACATAGAGAAGATAATAGACTTTATGGTCTATTTGACTCTTCTAATGGATTGCTCATTCCGCTGCAACTATGGTTGAAAAGTTTATTCATCTACCATATGTTCTAAATCTCTGATTCATTACTGATGAAGGCTACTGATAATTTAATTATCTTTAGTCATGATATTATTTATTCAGCTAGTTGTGCTCACCCTTTTATTTCATAATTCCTTTCAGGTGATAAGAGTATAGCTGGGTCGAGCGGGGGTAACAAGGGAATAGAACGATGGTCGATAGCTGTTGAGGTTTCTCCTAAAACAGTATGAAAATAATTTTATTGAGAACTTTAGATAAGTGTGTTGTATTTTATACGTCATTTAATAGTTATATTTGGTGAATCAAATAGGGTGAGGCGAACCCAACTTTAGAAGGGTATTTTTTCACTATCATACAAGATGTCTAGTGACATACAACTTCGTGTTATCATAAGACAGGGTTGTACACATCCACTTGCTGAGTATATCTACGAGCACTACCTATATAATCTTAGAGTTTGGTTGAAATATAATTCTCAATTGGAGACAATAGAGATAATTATATGTCAAGAGAAAACTCACCATTGGAAAGAACATGATATTAATCTTCTCGTTTTTCTTTGGGGTCTATTGGGTCAACCAATGATAATTCTCCAATCATATGATATCTATTAACTTAGATGCACGACCTTCCATGTACGAAGGTTTTCTTGAGCATTTTCCAAAGATTTTAGTTTCTAAAACAGTTATTGACTGTACCTTTATGTAAGGTGCCATTGTGACGTGCTATCCAAGGTTGGGATAAGAGTCACAGTTGGTATATATTTATATTTAAACTCACAGTATATGTGTTGTCGTATTTTGCACGACAATTGTAATAATAAAGTTGTAGTTATTTTCTTCACCATGTATTTGGCGACTCAAAATGGGTTGGGTAGATTGGGACCTATTTTGGGGGCGTCACATTTATGTTTTTCTACCATCTTGTTTGGATCATCAGATGTAGGAGCTAGCTTTGTCCGGATGTATGGACCACTGATGACAACATCAAATAGATCTTCATCTATAGCATCCATATATGTCTGCAACCGAACTTTCCAGTTAGAAAATTTTTCCTTATTTAAAAGAGGTGGTTTATTCTCACCACCAAGCTCAGAACCATTTTTAGTTTTTGCCATAAGATCAACTAAAAGCATAATCTTAATATGTCCGTGAGAACCTGCTTTGATACCACTTGTTATTTCTCAAAGGCACAATGAAGATCTTGAAAGGGGTTGAGTAGATCTTTAAAAACTTTTGCTTATTTAAAAGAGTCGTTATCAGATAATAAATTTGTTCAATTTATTTTAGCACGAAGGAATACTAGTTTAGAAAACTACCCTTAAAGATTCAGTAAAAGCACAGTTCTGAATTTAGCCTTTTGAAAATAAACTACTTAACAGATGAATCACAGTTATAGCAGATATGACAATTATACGATAGAAAGTAAAGAACACAAGATATTTTTAAGTGGTTCGGAGACTGAAAAACTCCTAATCCACTCTTTTACTCCTCCAAGCAGGATATCCACTAAAGGATAATGTCCCTCTGACCATTTACAACTGAACCACTTAGGTTCCTTTGAGTCATCGAGTCTCGGCTGTTTGGTCACACAGACCAGGTCACTTAAACCTCAATTCGGTCACTAAGACCATGATTCTTTAACCCCAATTTGGTCACAAAGACCAGGCTACTCCGACCCTTGAATCACAACTAAATGTTGATTTGATGAGGTGTTGCTAAGCTTTGCAATGATGCTTTATCTCTTCAGGTACTTAATAGCTTTGAACAAGTCGTTCAGAAACGTAGAGTAGAGCTTTGAATATTTTGAAAGAGGTTCAACTTTTTGTTGTGTGATTCGTACTTAGATTTGGATCCTCGTACGCCTTTTATGGTCCTATAGAAATTTGATCCGTTGGAGAGTTCTCGTTGGTTCATTTAATGCTCTGTGCTGATTGTTCCTCTGATGTTGATTTCTAGACCGGCTTGGTAGGTTTTCTTTCAGCTCTGGCCAGATCACACCAGTTAGCTATCTCACCTACCACATGTTAGTGGTGTCACATCTTCTATATGGCTGTTTAGACTAAACACACTTTGAATCTTTTGATCTGAATTTGAAAATGGTGAAAAATGTCTTAAAATCTTAGTCTAGGGACTCTCTGATGTTGTCAGACATAATACCGTTCTGACATGCTCTACGTATTTGGTCGATAGTAGAGTGAAGAAGAACGTAATGTTAAGTTCTACGTCTTGCTCTACAACCATCTCTATGATACTCTGTCTTCCGCTTTATGAAATTTTACTCCTTGATGCTTGAGCAGACTTTGCAGACTTCTGAACACTTTGCAGCTCTACGATGTCGAGGACAACTGAACGATCTTGCTTTCTCTTTGAATCTATACTTCTCCTTAGCTGCTACTCAATGATTGTTGAGTTAACTTTGCGAACATTTATAATCTATACAAAATGGCAGAGTAACTATACGATAATTTGACAAGACTATAGGATCTATTTGATCCTGTTACATATTTATTGAATCAGTTCAAGGATCAACCTAACAAGTTTGATCGTTCTATTTTAAAATCTTTGTACATAGATATCTCAGTTAAGAACTGTACAAAAACTACTGATACAAATATACATTATGATCACATTATTAAATTTCAATGTACAGAGTATAGTCATTCCTAACCCAAAATTTTTATTAAAAACAATAGTTAGAAGAAGAGCTAGTATTAGATTATACATTTATCAACAACATGCAAAAGTTATACAAAAAAGTCAAAAAAATTAATTATATTATTGTTGAACCAACCATATTAATCAGCGATTATCGAGCCAACGACATTGATCAACTATTTAATTAGAACTAGATTGATAACTAGTGCAAAAAACAGGTTAGTATCAATTTAAAATTATAGTGCGTGTTATTTGGTATTATTATTTGAGTATAAATAGTATAATATGAATGATAGTACTACATTAAAATTGAAATTGAAAAGTTGTATGAATATCAAAATCCTTGTATATACTTTTTAATACATGAATGTATACCCTTGAAATAATACAACAAAAAATATGAAAAGCATAGTATAATTATGAACATGATATACAAATGATTAATTTGGATAATATCTCCATTTGCATATAGATAGATTTGTTTTTATTTAAATCTTTGAAATTTATTAAAAATATATACAAATTATTTTTTCATCAAAATTATTGTATTTTCAAATAATATCTAAAATGTTCCAAATATGAGTAGCTTATTTGTACTTGTTAGTAGAGACCGATGATGTTTTTTTAACATTTATTCAAAAATTCAATATTTTAATACAATATATAACTACACCAATATTATTACGGGAGAACAAAAAATTGGTTATTTTTGAACTCTTTAATTTCTTAAAAGAAAATTATTATTTTTTTATTCTTATTTCCATCACCCTTAATTTTTTATTCTTATTTAAGAAGGCTAAAATGATGCTCGCATGGGACTTAATAAGTTTTTTCCTTTTTTATCCTTATCATTGAAACAAAAGCCACAACTTCAAAATGGTGGGTTAGAATAAATAGGTCAAACTGGGTCAAAGGTAGTTACACACACACACACACACACACACACACACACACACACATACACACACACACACACATATATATATATATATATATATATATATATATATATATATATATATATATATATATTTTTGTACACAGCCTTGTAAACTCTTTTTTTACACAGTATATCAAAATGACGTCGTTTGACCCATTTGTTTTAAAAAGAAAAACATGGCTCTTCTTTCCTCTCTACGCTCTACTCTGCTCCCAAAACACATATCTCTCCCCTCCCAAATCGATTGCGCATAAGGCTTTTCCTCTAATTCCCGAATCAGAAATCGCTCAAGCTTTTCTCCCCCAAATCAATAGCGCATCAGGGCTTTTCCTCTAATTCCGAATCAGAAATCGCTCAAGCTCTTCTATAACAATTCGTGATGAATGAGTTGCTTGAGTTATGATTCTGAGGACAGAATCCTTGTAAGGAGGGAATGATGTAAGAATCTAGAATTTTATTTGTAATTTTAAATATTTATTGATTAAATAAATATTTTTAATTGATATGTTTGTTGTTAAGTAAATATTTGTTGTGTGAGATCCCAAATTTTATGAAATGAAAGTATTCAATTTTCTTATAATTATTATTTTATTTCGTAAATGGTTAAATTGATAAAAGGTTAAAGTTTAAATTATTTTTTGCAAAGTAAGCAAGTTGTTATAAAATATTCGTTTGGTCGGGGAATATTTTTTTTATAGGGGAATATCCGTATGACGGTACAATCATTGGTGGACCTCGCAACGGAATTATTGTCGGATTGAGAAAACGAAAAAAATATTTTATGAAAATAACGGCGAAAGTTTTACCGTTAATACTGTTGAACTACTCGGTAGTAAAAGTACAGTAATACGCGTGGTTGCATAGTAGCACACAGTATTGATTATTGATACTTAAGTGATAAGTCACTCAGTTTTGTTTTATTGATATTATTAATGTAATAAAACAGAAAAACTTTTTATATAAAACATAATACTTTTATAAAGTTATTCTATAAATATAATATATTATATTCTATTATGCATAGTAAAATTATTTTATATAAAACAGAATACTTTTATAAAGTTATTCTATAAATAGAATATATTATATTTTATTATGCATAGTGTTGCATAGTACCTGCATAGTATTTTGCATAGTAAAATATTTTTATATAAAACAGAATACTTTTATAAAGTTATTCGTTTTATTAGATTATAAATAGAATATATTATATTTTATTTAAAAAAATTTGCTTTAAATATGGACCGTCCGATTAAAAGTAAATCAATCTGGACCGTTCATGAATTAGTTACTATGCAGTCCATTCTTCTATAAATAGAAGCTCATTCCTTCATTATTTCTTACGAATTCATTGAAACTCTAGAGAGAGAAACTATAGAGAGAGTTCTTCTTCTGTAATCTCGAGCGTATTTTTTTAGAGTTTAAGAAAGATTTGAGCGTAGAAGATAGTACAAGTTTTCTTCAAGTATATTCTCATCCTACCAGTCGGAGTACTCTTCTTCTTAAGGTAAGGAATATTGTTTGTTGTACCCGTAAGGGGTATTATTTCTTTTGTATTCATGAAGAGAACTTCTGTTATTCCATTATTTATTATTTTGTTTGAATAACCTGTATACGCGGGCTACCCTATACATGGTGAAATTCTTCTATTATTCCGTTCTTTATTATTCTGTCGGAATATCCTGTTGGTGCGTATTACGCCTGACCTGGTTCCACTAATTATTATTCTGTTGGAATAACCTGTCTGTGCGGTCTATCGCATGCATGGTGATTTTTGTTGTTATTCTATTCTTTAATATTTTATTGGAATATCCTGTCAGTGCGAATTTCGCCTGACCTGGTTCCGTTCTTTATTATTCTGTTGGAATATTCTATCTGTGCGTTTACGCATGACCTGGTTCCATTCTTTATTATTCTGTTAGGAATAACCTGTCTGTGCAGTCTATAGCACGCATGGTGAATCCTTCTGTTATTCCATTCTTTATTATTCTGTTGGAATAACCTATCTATGTGGATTACCACATGCATGGTGAATGATCATTTGTATTCATTCCTTATTAAATTGTGGACATGATCTGTCTAAGTGGATTACCGCATGGCGATGAAAATCCATTTACAGTTTCATATATTCTATTATACTCAGTTGGTTAAAGTTTTGGCTTTTATACTCTATGAAATTAGTGAAATATCCTTGATATTTGCGCTTCATCCAGTATCTTTTTATAAAAATATTCTTCTGAGCATTCTTGAGTTTTAACCTACAAAGCAGTATCATGTTGACAATTTGGACGTTATTGGTTCCTGGATAAATTAATTCTTGAACTTGTTTTATTGAATTCTTATATCATTGTCATCATCCTTATGTTTATATTATGTTGAAAGTCATCTGTGGCCTGTAGTGCATAGATGGACTTGGTATGATTATGACCATAGATTATTCGGTGTAATCATGACCGTAATGTTACAAATAATGTGGTAAAAGTCCTCATTGGCCCGTAGTGCATTGATGGACATTTTTTGGTATGATTATTACTATGGATTCTCTTCGGCCAAGGGTGCAAAGATGAATTATTTTATGGCATGATTAGGGCCGTTAATAAAAATACGATTATCTTTGGCCCGTAGTGCATGGATAATTCGTGGTTGTGATATTAAAGAATATCCTTGGCCTGTAGTGCATGGATGATTCGATTATGTGGATTAATTATTGAGCTGAGTCTCAGCAATGAAATATTAATTCATGAATGTGATAATAATGAATATCTTTGGCCGTAGTGCAAAGATGATTTAATTAGTATGATTATGAGCAAAAATTGTGATTTGGTATAACCATAATTTTTGATGTTTCAGGTGAAGATAGGTGATGAAAATTATCTTCGTCCTGGGTGCGAAAAAAGAATTCAGAATCATAATTATGATTATGAGTTATTCATATGATTGTGGACATGAATTGTTGATTGATGTTACAGAGATAAAACATTATTGGCGGACTTTTAACATGGAGAAGATAATAGACCTGATGGTCTATTTGACTCTTTTAATAGATTGCTCGTTTCGCTGCAATTATGGTTGAAAAGTTTTATCATCTATCATATGTTCTGAATCTGTGAGTTATTATTGATGAAAGCTATTGATAATGTAATTATCTTTAGTCATGATATTCTTTATTGGGCTAGTTGTGCTCACCCTTTTGTTTCACAATTCCTTTTAGGTAATAAAAGTGTAGCTGGGTCGAGCGGGGTATTAAGAGGATTAGAATGGTGGTCTCTAGCTGTGGAGGTTCTCCCTAAGCAGTATAGAAAAGTTCATTTAGTAGTTATATTTGGTGAATCCAATAGGGTGAGGTGAACCCAACTTTGAAAAAGTGTTTTGCCACTATCATACAAGATGTCTAATGACATACAACTTCGTGTTAGCATAAGACAGGGTTGTGTACATCTACTTGCTAAGTATATCTACGAGCACTACCTATATGATCTTGGAGTTTATTTGAAATATAATTTTCACTTGTAGACAACGGAGATAATTATATGTCAAGAGAAGACTCACCATTGGAAAGAAGATGATAGTAATCTTCTCGTTTTTCTTTGGGGTCTATTGGGTCAACCAAGGATAATTCTGTGGACATATGATATCTATCATAATCTAGACGAATGGCCTCCCATGTACGAAGATTTTCTTGAGCACTTCCCAAATATTTTAATTTCTAAAATAATTATTGACTGTACCTTTATGTAAGGTAACATTGTTAGGTCTTGTGGTTAAGGCACCACGAGAGTATTATATATATTTGTATTAAAACTCACAGCTTATCTGTTGTCGTGCTCTGCACGACAGTTCAACAGTTGTATAAATGAAGTTTGTATTTAATTTTTATAGTATGATATCTGGCGACTCAGAATGGGTCGTGTGAACTTATTTTGGGGGCGTCACATGTTGGATTATTTATTAGTTAAATAAATAATTCATGAATAATTGTGGACTAACTTAATTAAGTATAATATATTAATTAAGTTGATGTCTAGTAATTTTGTGGGTTGAAGTTTAATTTAATAGGTTAATTAAATTAAATGAGTGGTTAACTAACTATCATATTATATAATGGTAATATTCTAATTTTATTTAATAATTAAATTAGAGAAAGTTAGTAATAATTATATGAGTTGTTGAATAATTGTGTGCTAATTTCATTTAATAATTGAATTAGAAATTCAAATTTTGTTAAGTAAAATTATAATTTTAAATGATTAATTAAAATATTGGAATTTAATTAATTTGAGGGTGACCATTAAACCATATAGCAAGTGGTTTATTAAAATAAATTAGAGAGTTTTAATTTAGTTTTTCCAAACAAGGTTTAAGGATATTAAGTCTTTATTTTTAATTAGTTTTATCCAAACAAAGCCATGTGGCTTTTGAAATTTTAACTGATAAATTATTTAAAAAAATTTAACTGATAACTCACGTTTAAATTTTGTAACTGATAGAATTGAATATACGCATTATGTCTGTCAGTTTTACTTTTCACGCATAAGTGTCCATTCTGTTATTTGGCTTACACTTAGGTTGTGTTTGATAAACCTGAAAATTAAGATCTGAATGATTATGATGTCTTAATAAATTAGATCATCTGAATTGTTATGAGGTCTGAATCTAAAAAATTGTTTGATAACTAAAAAATAAGTTGTCTCTTAATGACATTATTTTACCATTTTAAAGGGTAAAATTTTATTTAATAATTTTAAATATTCAATTTAATAAAAATGAGTGCATAATATTGTTGAATATATTTATATAAAAAAATTATCAAAATTTTTTTATTAAGAGGTACCTCTTAATTATTTAGATTTTATTTTTTGTCTTACCGATTAAGAGGCATTCAGAGGTAACAAAAAAAAAATAGTATCATGCCTCTTAGCGAATAAGAGACAGTCCATTAAGAGGTAATCAGATGTAAATAAACAACACCTTAAACTAAGAGGAAGAGAATACAGAGAAGAAGAGGGAGTTTGAGAGAATACAAAAGTTCTGTGAATCAAGGGAAAACACTTCTTTGTCATCTAACAAGGTTTAATCAAGCAAAGTGAATGTATAATTTGAATTTCAAAAAGCTTTAGTTCCTATATATGAAAAGTTTTTCTGTGTTCTTGAGTTTCACTGCAAAACAAAATTAGTTTTCAAACTCACTATAGTGTAATTTTAGTGAACTTTTGATATATAAAGTGATTGATTATGGTTATATGTAATTGTGATGTTATAACTAATATCTAGACAAGGATTTGGTATATTAATTTAGGAAAATCACGTTCAAAAAGAAAAGGAATTGATGATAGTGAGTGTGTGTATGATTATGGCTTGTTGGAGTCCAAAATTGATAGTTGATTCGTGAACTAAATTGTAAATTGATTCTTGAATGTGTTAATTCATTAAGAAACGAAAAGAATACAGTTCGAATGAGTTGATTTGGTGTAGTAATGAAGTTTCAATGATGATTTTTGCTAAAGATATCAAAAATGGAGTTTTGCCAAAATATGGAATTCAAAGGACTTAATTTGATTGTTATTGTTGTTGTTTAGTTGTTCTAAATCAGTATATATATTATGGGTAATGTTTAGATGAAGTCTATATCATTTGGGTGTATGTAATTTGTTGCTTAATTGATGAAGTTCGTGGGTTTTGGGTCTGAATAGATCAAGAAATCAGTATGCGTAGTTTCTGTCTGCGCACCAGTGCAGCTACGTTGGTGTCAAAGGCTGAAATGGCGCAGCTGCGCTGGTTCTAGGGCTATAAACGGCGCAATTGCGCCCTAACCAGAATAGTCGCAGTGATGCCCTGTTGATTATGCAGTCTTTAAAATCCCATATAACCTAGTTTAATGATAATGACAATGTGTTAAGCATGTACCAAAGGCGTTATAACATATTTTTAACATGTATTCGATAATTCCAAAGTTATAAAATTAGTAAGTTATGAAAACTTTACGTTGCAATTTATTAAAATCTAGAGATGGGGATTAAGTGTTATAATGTTAAGACTTATGATTTCAGAATTGTGTATGGTGCTAGTGATTGAAACTTGTCCTAAAATAACAAGTTCAACTAAATGGGATGTAACTTGTAAGGTTAATGTTGGTATACCTAATAGATGTTGTGATTCTAATAATATGTGTAGGTGAATATGAGTTGTAATTTAATAGCTTATGCACAAGGCAAGTTTCTGAACTCCACTCTCTAAGTGAGTTGTCTTATCTCACTTACTTTTCGCAAGTTCTCTAACTCTACTTTTACGATTGTGCAAGTTTCTGATCTTTACTTTTATATTGAGCAAGTTCCTAATCTTACTTATATAACTTCGTTATATTCTTGCAAGCTCTTTAATCTAACTCTTACTTTGAGAACTATCTTTAATTTGTTTCGTACTATACAAATCTCTGGATTCCATTATTCGTATGATGAACAAGTTTTATTTCTTAACTTGTTAGCAATTATGCATATTCAATAACTCAATTATTTTATTAAACAAGATTGTTGCCTTAGCTTATTATTGTTCAAGCAAGGTTTATTATATTATTCAATGCTTGTGCTTTCTAGTTTATTTCTAAGCATGACTTCGATATATAATGTTAATTCACCTATGATTCATGACTAATCCATATCACGTTGTTATCGAACATTTGAAATGATATTGAACTTTATTGATTCAACTAATCCTTATTTGATGATCGTTAAACCCTAAATTTCCCTTGAAGCTTATCCAAACCAAACTTTTTTTGGTGCGGACTTGTACTCTAAAACTGAGAACAACAACCCTATTATAAGGGATTATTTACGCAAAGCGTTTAGATGTTTGTGCACAATACATGGTACGAAGGGCTGATCACCCTAAGTACGGAGAGTCCATACAATCTTATGATTATTTAGGTTGAAAGATTACTTATAACCTTGGACATAGTTCGTGGTCTTGTGACCCTCAGATACTTTTCAGATTCTATTTTCAGTTCTGGATTGTCATTAATAGAGATTATTATTCAGTTCTATTGAGCCTATTCATTGGTAATTATTATGTTGTTATTGTTCATTGCCATTTCAAGTGAGCATTTATTTTGCTCACTCTTACATATATAATCATTGCAGCTAAAGTTGAGAAGGTTGATGAACCTACCACTAGCAAAGGAAAAGGAAAAATGAACAAGTGCTGAAGACTTGTAATTTGTTGTCTTTTATGATGTCAGATTTTATTTTAACTACTGTGATGTAATTTATTTATTTTTCTTAATTTGATGAATGTTTAAGGTTAGATAACCTGGGAGATTTTATTGGACTTAATGATGTAACCCTTTAATGGGAAGTTTTATTCAGGTGGTATGAGAACAATTGCTGCCAAGGGAGGCATTTTCGTTGGTTGTAATGGTTGAACATGAGGGCATACCTGATGAGGAGGATGTGGTAGAAACGGATGAGGAAGACCCCGTTGAGTTGCCACAGTCGGATGAGGATGAGGAGGAGGAAGAGTTTCCACCAAACTCTATCGCAGCTCATATGTATGATGAAATATATGACCACAATATTGAGCTTCAGGATAGAGTCGAGGAGTTGGAGGAGCTAGTAGCTGAACGTCAGACTTCGATGGTGCAGAATGACGATGAGATCCGGGATCTTGATGAGCGTCTGAGTAATGTTGAATGGAAGCTGATTCATACTGAGAGAGAGAATGGGCAACTGACGGAGGAGATTGCGAAGCTGAAGGACAAATTGAAAGAAGAATCCGGCAAGAGAGCAAGAGTTGAAGACGCGTACGAGAAAGCTGTAAGACCCCGAAGTTTATGAAATAAAGTATTCAATTTTCTTATAATTATTATTTTATTTAGTAAATGGTTAAATTGATAAAGGTTAAAGTTAAGGGTGACATTTAAAAATTTTGCAAAGTAAGCAAGTTGATATAAAATATTCATTGTGTCGGAGAATATTCGATTGTTCGGGAAATATTCGTTTTAACAGAGAATATTCGTACGACGGCACAATCATTGGTGGACCCCACAACGGAAGTATTGTCGTAGTTAGAAAACGACAAGATTATCTTTTTATAAAAATAACGGCGAAAGTTTTACCGTTAACTGTTGAAATACCTGGTGGTAGAAGAACAGTAATACGCGTGGTTGCATAGTAGCACACGGTATTGATTATTGATGCTTACATAAGAAGTCACTCAGTTATACTCAATCCTCAATTATTGCTACAGAAATTTGTAAGACCCCAACTTTTATAAATAAAGATGAATTTTCTATAAATATCATTTTTGAATATTATGGAGTTAATTTGATATAATGTTATAGTTGTGAGTAATATTTATAAATTTTGCAAAGTAAGCAAGTTGTTATAAAATATTCGTTTGGTCGGAGAATATTCTTTTTGTCGGGGAATATTCGTACGACGGCACAATCATTGGTGGACCCCACAACAGAATTATTGTCGGATTGAGAAAACGACAGAATTATCTTTCTATAAAAATAACAGCCGAGGTGTTACCGTTAAAATCGTTAAAACTGTTGAACTACTTGGTAGTAAAAGTACAGTAATACGCGTGGTTGCATAGTAGCACACGGTATTGATTATTGATGCTTACGTGAGAAGTCACTCAGCTATACTCAATTATTGCTACAGTAATTGCTGCATCATATCTCTTAAATTATTGTCATAGCATCATCTGTATAATATGTTATATTATTGAGACGTTGTGGTAAGTTTGGTTATTTTATGGGGGGCCATATGTCATCATCTAAGAGTCTCTTCGTCAATAGTAATTACTCGTCAATAGTAATTACCGTCGTCAATAGTATTTACCTTGGTCAATAGTAATTACCTTCGTCAATATTATTTACCTTGGTCAATAGTAATTACCTTCGTCAATAGTATTTACCTTGGTCAATAGTAATTACTTTCGTCAATAGTAGTTGTCCCTTCAATATTACCAAGAGTCATTTGACCCTTCGTTAAGACCAAGAGTCATTTGACCCTTCGTTAAGACCAAGAGCCACCCTCAGTTTTTCTATAAATAGAGGCCTAGGGCTTCATTATTTTTCACGAATTCATTCAAGCTATAGAGAGAGAAAGTATAGAGAGAATAAGAGAGAGAGAGAATAAAAGTATTCTGCTACATCACTTTTCCAATATCCAGTTCTTTTAAGGTAGGGAATATTATTTCTTTTATATTCATGAAGAGAACTTCTGTTATTCCATTCGTTATTATTTTGTTGGAATAACCAGTATACGCGGTCTACCCTATACTTGGTGACATTCTTCTATTATTCTGTTGGAACATCCTGTCTGTGTGTTTTACACCGGACCTGGTTCCGTCTTGTTATTATTCTGTTGGAACATCCTGTCTGTGTGTTTTACACCGGACCTGGTTCCGTCTTGTTATTATTCTGTTGGAACATCCTGTCTGTGTATTTTACACCGGACCTGGTTCCATTATTTATTATCCTGTCGGAATATCCTGTCTGTGCGTTTACGCCGGACCTGGTTCCATTATTTATTATTCTGTTGGAATAACCTGTCTGTGCGGTCTATCGCATGCATGGTGATTTCTTTTGTTATTCCATTCTTTATTATACTCAGTTGGTTAAGTTTTGACTTCTATACTCCATGAAATTTGTGGAATATCCTTGATAGTTGCGTTTCATCCAGTATCTTTTCAAGAAAATATTCTTCTAAGCATTCTTGAATTTTACTCCACAATGCAGTATCATGTTGACAATTTGGACGTTGTTAATTCCTGGATAAATTAATTCTTGAACTTGTTTTATTGAATTCTTATATCATTGTCATCATCCTCATGTTTATAAAATGTTGAAAGTCATCTGTGGCCTGTATTGCATAGATGGACTTGGTATGATTATGACCAGGGATTATTCGGTATAATCATGACCGTAATGTTACAAATGATGTGGTAAAAGTCCTCATTGGCCCGTAGTGCATTGATGGACAGTTGTTGGCATGATCATGACCATTAATGAATACACGAATATCCTTGGCCGTAGTGCAGGGGTGATTCGATGATGTGGATTATTTTATTAAGCTGAGTCTCAGCGATCGCAGTGTTGAAAAACTTTTTAAATCATAAAAGATAGTAGAGTTTATTTTCTACTTGACTCTTTTAATGGATTGCTTGTTCCGCTGCAGTTAAACTTGATGTCTATTATATTTTATCAGTTTAACATTGTTGAAGGCTAATGATAATTTATTCTGCATTATCTTAGTCATAATATTTCTTACTGGGCTAGTTGAGCTCACCCTTTCTTTCACTGTTCTCTTCAGGAAATGAGAACGTAGCTGGGGCAAGTCGGGGAACGGAGTGATGGTCCGAAGAATAGTATTAGTTAGTAGTCCTCACTATTCTATGTAATGGTGTGTTAATAAATGTAATGAGGACTCCTTTTGAGTATGAATACTCTCTAGAAGATAATATTTGTATTCAAACTCACAGTTTATGTTTTGTCGTATTGTACACGACAGTTGTATTATTAAGTTGTATTTGTATTCTGTACTATGTATCTGACGACCCAAGATGGGTGATGTATACCTAATTTTGGGGGCGTCACAGTTGGTATCAGAGCTTAGGGATATGATCCCTGGCTAAGATGTGAGGATAGAACTAGAAGGGGAGAGACGGGGAATTCCTTCGCTAGTATGGCATACCTAAGTTTATTTGCATGGTATTTAATTGGTCGGTCATAATATAAGGATAATATATGACATATCAATTAATTTTTATTTTGTGGCAGTATCTGAAAATGGCATCTGGGAATGTTGAGAATAGCAATGGAGCACAGACGACTGTTGATTCACCACATATCAATAATCAGGATAATGTGCATCAGGAAGGTGTCAATCCTCATGCAAACAACAACACTGACCAAATGATGAATGATCAAATGTTCAGAGGCTTTATGCAATTCATGCAACAACAGGTGAAAGCGGCTCCTGTCTACAACGTAGGTGGAAATACTGGAAACTCTCAGGCGGTCACCGCTAAACAGTTTAAGGAGCTGGGACCACCGGAGTTTAAGGGAGAACCTAAACCACTTGTAGCTGAAACATGGATAAAGCAGATCACCAAGATATTTGATGTCTTTAGTTGCTCCGAGGAGCAAAAAGTTCCCTTTGCCGCCTTAATGTTGCGAGGAGAGGCAGATTACTGGTGGGAATCGATAAAGCGTACTCAACCTGCCGCACTGAAGATGTCCTGGGAGAAGTTCCAAGAGCTGTTTAACGACAAATACTTTCCCGAGAGTATTCGTCACATGAAGGAGGTGGAGTTCATCAAATTGGAGCAGAATAATATGACCGTGTCGCAGTACGAGGCAAAATTTGCGGAGTTATCCCGGTTTGCGTCCCACCTGGTGGATAATGAAGAAAGAATGACGCGGATGTTTTTAAGAGGTTTGAAGCCGAAGATACGTCAACATCTTGTTTCTCATAAACTATGTTTGTATTCAGATGTTGTAAATAGGGCTCAGTTGGTGGAGCGCGATAACGAGACAACGCAACCAAAAGAGAGCAGCCGGCAAAATGATAATACCAGTGAGAGCAGTCATCGAAGCGGTGACAACAAGCGTGGAGGGAATCAACAGGCCAGAAATGGTAACCACTTCGGTGGTAATCAGGGCCAAAACAATAAGAATGGACATTTCAAGAA
The DNA here is from genome assembly GCA_016801055.1 of Panax notoginseng. NCBI lineage: Eukaryota > Viridiplantae > Streptophyta > Magnoliopsida > Apiales > Araliaceae > Panax > Panax notoginseng. The sequence goes on along the minus strand of CM029020.1, from coordinate 56,053,949 downwards.
GAGGAGATTCAACAATGACGGAAAGACGTCAGCACCAGCACCTGTCGTTAAGGAAGGAGAACGACCACCTATCATATGTTTCAAATGCGGAGGGGAGGGACACATCGGTCCAAACTGCGCGATGCCGTCCAAAGCATGTTATAATTGTGGAAGAGAATGTCATTTAGCCCGATTTTGTCGTTTACCAAAAACAAATTCAGCTAGGATGGAGGCACCAAAAGCCGTCCCAGAAAAGTCAAAACCGGTTGTGCAAGGGAGAGCGTTTGTTGTGAACTCCCAGAGAGCAAGGAACCCGAATGAGGTCATCACGGGTAAGCTTATCATAAACTCTAAAGAAGTTTATACTTTATTTGATACCGGTTCAACCCATTCTTTTATTTCTCCTACTTGCGCTCATCGATTAAATTTGATTCCGGAGAAATTAGACTTTGACTTATCTATGGAAACTCCGTTGGGAGAAACCTTCATTACCTCCACTGTTTATAAGTCTTGTTTGATTCAAGTTGGTACCCACACATTACCTATCGATCTGATTTCATTAAAAATACTTGCATTTGACGTGATTCTAGGGATTGATTGGTTAACTACTCATTATGCAAAAATTTATTGTTTTCGTAAGGTTGTTAGTTTTCATATTCCTAATCGACCTATTATGCGAATTCAAGCAACCAAACCATTAAAATCAATCGCTGTCATCTCAAGCCATAAAACTATTCGTTTATTGAAAAACGGATGTAAGACCCCGAATTTTATGAAATAAAATTATTCAATTTTTCTATTTAGTAAATGGTTAAATTGATAAAAGTTTAAAGTTATGGGTGAAATATGAATTTTTTTTAAAATAAGCAAGTGGTTATAAAATAATCATTGTTGTCGGGGAATATTCGTTTGGTCGTGGAATATTCTTTCTGTCGGGGAATATTCGTACGACGGCGCAGCTATTTGTGGGCCCCATAACGAATAACTGTCGGGTGAAGAAAATGACAAATTTGAGTTTTTACAAATAACGGCGTAGTTGTTACGGTTAACACTGTTGGAATACCCGGTGGTTAAAATACAGTAATACGCGTTATTGCACAGTAGCACACGGTATTGCACAGTATTTTTGAAATTATTGATTCTTACGTAAGAAGGCACTACTCAATAATTGTTACAGTAGTTACTGTTCAATATTTTATTTTATTGATTCAATAATTATTGCGTTGATATTTTATATTATTGTTGTTTCAATAATTGTTGCTGCACAGTATTTTCCTTTATCAGATCAATAATTCATATTATTTGAATAATATTATTAGATAACATTATTGTCAATGTCTAGAAAGTTCTGTCTAAGGAGAGGTTTGGTCATCTAATTGCGCGCCAGTAAGGAGAAATTCTTATTGGAAAGCCCCCTCTTTCCTGGGAACGGCCTGGTTGTCATAAATGTGATTCTGTAATATTATTTGTGAATAATTAATTATTGATTCATATGATAAGAAAATATTTATTTTATGTGGATATAAATGAGGGATATATTTTTGTGGTTAAAAATGAAGGAGTTAATGTTGAGATTTTTGTCCGTATTTTCGTCGGAATGGAGGTATTAAAAATTAGGGTTTTTGAGATATTTTGCGGGGGTTATAATTTTTAATCCGACCGTTGGATCGTGGTAATTTTTGGATATGTTATACATATATAAGTTGAGTATATGTCCACAAATTTTGAACCGTTAAAAATGAACGTATGATTTATTATGAATTTTACAAGATGACTGGTTCAGAAATTGTTGAATTTTCGGAGTTTATCATTTTGGTGGAAAATTCTAGAATTGGTGGGCCCCACTTGTGGTTTGTGAAGAAATGTGCTGAATTATATTTCAAATGTGGTAGGTGGGAATAGTAGCAGGTAAAGCCATCAGGTTGCAGGTCAAACCTACCAAAATTTTCCTATAAATAGAGGGCTAAGTTAGAATTGAAAATCACACCAAAAACATAAGCTTTCTCTCTTTCTCTCTCTATATTATGAAGCATATTTTGTGAGTATTTAGATACTTTGAGAGTTGCTATTCAGTGCAAGTTTCCTTCAGCTTTACATTCCGGTCAGAAGTACTGCTGTTTTGAGGTAAGGGATAGTAAGGGATAGTAAGAGATTTTAAGGGTTGTTATGTTTTTCAGTTTCGTAATTTTTCTGAACTTCAAAAATTCTGGAAAAATTTGAAATGATATTTTGATGAGTTTTATTGATTGTGCCCAAAAATGGTGATTTTTGGATGTATAGATTGAGAGTTATGAATTTTATGAGAAAAGACTATTTTAAAAGTAACCGCTTATAATTCCTTGTGGTTAACTCCAAAATTGATGAAATTTTTATTGGGAGTACATGTATATGATAGAAGTATACTCTGTAAATTTCAGAATTTTTAGACAAAAGTACAATTTTTGATAAATGTCTAAATATTCGGCTATTTTGGCCATATGAAAAATAGTAAATGACTTTTAAAAATTCTGAGAAAAATATATGTTCACTATGGGACTATATTATGCTAAATCCCAGAAAAGAAATATTTTTGGAACTGATTTGGTATTTTTCATGAAAATGGTCTAGTTATGAGTAAATGAATTAAATATGTTTTGTGAAGAAAGAAAATTGAAAAATAGGATTTTATGGCTTGAGAATCCTATATGAGGTATATGCAGATTCTTGATGAGGGTTTTGATTATTGGTGATAAAATCTTATGAGTTTGGTATTTTAGAATGATTAAATGCATTATTTAGTAAAGTGTAAACAATTTATTGTGTAAACAATTTAAATAAATTGTTTATAAGCTTAAAAAATGTTATTCTTTCAATATCATTATACCGAAATATTGGTATGGATTTTATTGTGGAATTTCTATCTTTTTGTGTCGGATTTACTATTCACGAGTTACTATTTATGAGTTACTATTATATATGACATTTTTATAACCCTGATGTTGAAATTCTCTTTCACTGGAGTGTAAAGATGGGTAGATTATTGGTATGATCATGACTAGGGTTCTCTTTGGCCTGTAGTGCAAAGTTGAATTGTGACTGGTATGATCATGACCATTGAATTTATAATTGAATATCTTAAGCTTAAGTGCAAAGGTGAATTGATCAACATGGTTATAATTATTGTTTATATAAATTCTAAAATGATTATAATTCTTTGAGATATTAATATATTTGGCATGTAGTGCAAATATGAACTGTTGATGAATATATTTGGCCTGTAGTGCAAATATGAATTGTTGTTGAATATCTTTGGCCCGTAGTGCAAAGATGGTTTGTTGATGAATATATTTGGCCCGTAGTGCAAAGATGGATTTGTTAGTATGATTATAAACAGGAACTGTGATTTGGTATAACCATGATCTTTGATGTTTCAGGTAAAGATAGGTGATGAAAATTATCTTCGTCCTGGATGAGAAGAGGAATTTAGAACTACAGTTATGATTATGAGTTATTCATATGATTGTGGACCAGAATTGTTGATTGATGTTACAGGGATAAAACATTGTTGGTGGATTTTTAACATGGAGAAGATAATAGACTTTATAGTCTATTTGACTCTTCTAATGGATTGCTCGTTCCGCTGCAACTATGGTTGAAATTTTTATCATTTACCATATGTTCTAAATCTCTGATTTATTATTGATGAAGGCTATTGATAATTTAATTATCTTTAGTCATGATATTCTTTACTGAGCTAGTTGTGCTCACCCTTTTGCTTCACAATTCCTTTCAGGTAATAAGAGTGTAGCTGGGTCGAGCGGGGGTAACAAGGGAATAGAACGGTGGTCATCATTTAGTAGTTTTATTTGGTGAATCCAATAGGGTAAGGCGAACCCAACGTTTGAAGGGTGTTTTGTCACTATCATACAAGATGTCTAATGACATACAACCTCGTGTCATCATAGGACAGGGTTGTGCTCATCCACTTGCTGAGTATATCTATGGGCACTACCTATATAATCTTGGTGTTTGTTTGAAGTATAATTCTCAATTAGAGACAGTGGAGATAATGATAAGTCAAGAGAAGACTCACCATTGGGAAGAATATGATAGTAATCTTCTCGTTTTTCTTTGGGGTCTATTGGGTCAACCAAGGATAATTCTGTGGCCATATGATATCTATCATAACCTAGACGCGTGGCCTCCCATGTACGAAGGTTTCCTTGAGCACTTTCTAAAGATTCTAATTTCTAAAACAGTTTTTGACTATACCTTTATGTAAGGTGTTATTGTGAGGTGATGTCCACGGTTGGAACATGAGTCACATTTGGTATATATTTGTATCCAAACTCACAGCATATGTGTTGTTGTATTTTGCACGACAATTGTTGTAATAAAGTTGTAGATATTTTCTGTACCATGTATTTGACGACTCAGAATGGGTTGGGTGGAATGGACCTGTTTTGGGGTCGTTACATTTGGTATCAGAGCTATAAGTAAAGAGCCCCGAGCCTCTCGCTGGTGACTTCCTGTTGATGGGGGATGCACCGAAGCCAGACTCTCCGTAGGGGACGCCGTTCTGCGGTGGCAAACTGATAGGTATCAATGTAAGGTGCTGACATAGGTTGGTGTCCAGAGTTACATTTGGTATCAGAGCTTAGGGATATGATCTCTGGCGGAGATCGGAGAATAAAACTAGGAGGGGAGAGTTGAGTAAATCCTTCGCTAGTGTGTCCTGCCTAAGCTTATTTGTTGGTCAGTCATAATATCGGGATATTATGTGATATGTTAATTTGTTCAATTAACCCTTGTTTTGAAGCTGTATTCTAGAATGATATCTGAAATACAGGAGATGGGCAATGGAGAAATCATGATGACAGGGAAGATGGAATCTGAAATGAAAGCAAGGTATTCTCAACTCTTTGAAATACCAGGTACGTAAATTTCGGGGACGAAATTTCATAAGGAGGGGAGATTGTAAGACCCCGAATTTTATGAAATAAAAGTATTCAATTTTTCTATTTAGTAAATGGTTAAATTGATAAAAGTTTAAAGTTATGGGTGAAATATGAATTTTTTTTTAAAATAAGCAAGTGGTTATAAAATAATCATTGTTGTCGGGGAATATTCGTTTGGTCGTGGAATATTCTTTCTGTCGGGGAATATTCGTACGACGGCGCAGCTATTTGTGGGCCCCATAACGAATAACTGTCGGGTGAAGAAAATGACAAATTTGAGTTTTTACAAATAACGGCGTAGTTGTTACGGTTAACACTGTTGGAATACCCGGTGGTTAAAATACAGTAATACGCGTTATTGCACAGTAGCACACGGTATTGCACAGTATTTTTGAAATTATTGATTCTTACGTAAGAAGGCACTACTCAATAATTGTTACAGTAATTACTGTTCAATATTTTATTTTATTGATTCAATAATTATTGCGTTGATATTTTATATTATTGTTGTTTCAATAATTGTTGCTGCACAGTATTTTCCTTTATCAGATCAATAATTCATATTATTTGAATAATATTATTAGATAACATTATTGTCAATGTCTAGAAAGTTCTGTCTAAGGAGAGGTTTGGTCATCTAATTGCGCGCCAGTAAGGAAAAATTCTTATTGGAAAGCCCCCTCTTTCCTGGGAACGGCCTGGTTGTCATAAATGTGATTCTGTAATATTATTTGTGAATAATTAATTATTGATTCATATGATAAGAAAATATTTATTTTATGTGGATATAAATGAGGGATATATTTTTGTGGTTAAAAATGAAGGAGTTAATGTTGAGATTTTTATCCGTATTTTTGTCGGAATGGAGGTATTAAAAATCAGGGTTTTTGAGATATTTTGCGGGGGTTATAATTTTTAATCCGACCGTTGGATCGTGGTAATTTTTGGATATGTTATACATATATAAGTTGAGTATATGTCCACAAATTTTGAACCGTTAAAAATGAACGTATGATTTATTATGAATTTTACGAGATGACTGGTTCAGAAATTGTTGAATTTTCGGAGTTTATCATTTTGGTGGAAAATTCTAGAATTGGTGGGCCCCACTTGTGGTTGGTGAAGAAATGTGCTGAATTATATTTCAAATGTGGTGGGTGGGAATAGTAGCAGGTAAAGCCATCAGGTTGCAGGTCAAACCTACCAAAATTTTCCTATAAATAGAGGGCTAAGTTAGAATTGAAAATCACACCAAAAACATAAGCTTTCTCTCTTTCTCTCTCTATATTATGAAGCATATTTTGTGAGTATTTAGATACTTTGAGAGTTGCTATTCAGTGCAAGTTTCCTTCGGCTTTGCATTCCAATCAGAAGTGCTGCTCTTTTGAGGTAAGGGATAGTAAGGGATAGTAAGAGATTTTAAGGGTTGTTATGTTTTTCAGTTTCGTAATTTTTCTGAACTTCAAAAATTCTGGAAAAATTTGAAATGATATTTTGATGAGTTTTATTGATTGTGTCCAAAAATGGTGATTTTTGGATGTATAGATTGAGAGTTATGAATTTTATGAGAAAAGACTATTTTAAAAGTAACCGCTTATAATTCCTTGTGGTTAACTCCAAAATTGATGAAATTTTTATTGGGAGTACATGTATATGATAGAAGTATACTCTGTAAATTTCAGAATTTTTAGACAAAAGTACAATTTTTGATAAATGTCTAAATATTCGGCTATTTTGGCCATATGAAAAATAGTAAATGACTTTTAAAAATTCTGAGAAAAATATATGTTCACTATGGGACTATATTATGCTAAATCCCAGAAAAGAAATATTTTTGGAACTGATTTGGTATTTTCATGAAAATGGTCTAGTTATGAGTAAATGAATTAAATATGTTTTGTGAAGAAAGAAAATTGAAAAATAGGATTTTATGGCTTGAGAATCCTATATGAGGTATATGCAGATTCTTGATGAGGGTTTTGATTATTGGTGATAAAATCTTATGAGTTTGGTATTTTAGAATGATTAAATGCATTATTTAGTAAAGTGTAAACAATTTATTGTGTAAACAATTTAAATAAATTGTTTATAAGCTTAAAAAATGTTATTCTTTCAATATCATTATACCGAAATATTGGTATGGATTTTATTGTGGAATTTCTATCTTTTTGTGTCGGGTTTACTATTCACGAGTTACTATTTATGAGTTACTATTATATATGACATTTTTATAACCCTGATGTTGAAATTCTCTTTCACTGGAGTGTAAAGATGGGTAGATTATTGGTATGATCATGACTAGGGTTCTCTTTGGCCTGTAGTGCAAAGTTGAATTGTGACTGGTATGATCATGACCATTGAATTTATAATTGAATATCTTAAGCTTAAGTGCAAAGGTGAATTGATCAACATGGTTATAATTATTGTTTATATAAATTCTAAAATGATTATAATTCTTTGAGATATTAATATATTTGGCATGTAGTGCAAATATGAACTGTTGATGAATATATTTGGCCTGTAGTGCAAATATGAATTGTTGTTGAATATCTTTGGCCCGTAGTGCAAAGATGGTTTGTTGATGAATATATTTGGCCCGTAGTGCAAAGATGGATTTGTTAGTATGATTATAAACAGGAACTGTGATTTGGTATAGCCATGATCTTTGATGTTTCAGGTAAAGATAGGTGATGAAAATTATCTTCGTCCTGGATGAGAAGAGGAATTTAGAACTACAGTTATGATTATGAGTTATTCATATGATTGTGGACCAGAATTGTTGATTGATGTTACAGGGATAAAACATTATTGGTGGATTTTTAACATGGAGAAGATAATAGACTTTATAGTCTATTTGACTCTTCTAATGGATTGCTCGTTCCGCTGCAACTATGGTTGAAATTTTTATCATTTACCATATGTTCTAAATCTCTGATTTATTATTGATGAAGGCTATTGATAATTTAATTATCTTTAGTCATGATATTCTTTACTGAGCTAGTTGTGCTCACCCTTTTGCTTCACAATTCCTTTCAGGTAATAAGAGTGTAGCTGAGTCGAGCGGGGGTAACAAGGGAATAGAACGGTGGTCATCATTTAGTAGTTTTATTTGGTGAATCCAATAGGGTAAGGCGAACCCAACGTTTGAAGGGTGTTTTGTCACTATCATACAAGATGTCTAATGACATACAACCTCGTGTCATCATAGGACAGGGTTGTGCTCATCCACTTGCTGAGTATATCTATGGGCACTACCTATATAATCTTGGTGTTTGTTTGAAGTATAATTCTCAATTAGAGACAGTGGAGATAATGATAAGTCAAGAGAAGACTCACCATTGGGAAGAATATGATAGTAATCTTCTCGTTTTTCTTTGGGGTCTATTGGGTCAACCAAGGATAATTCTGTGGCCATATGATATCTATCATAACCTAGACGCGTGGCCTCCCATGTATGAAGGTTTCCTTGAGCACTTTCCAAAGATTATAATTTCTAAAACAGTTTTTGACTATACCTTTATGTAAGGTGATATTGTGAGGTGATGTCCACGGTTGGAACATGAGTCATATTTGGTATATGTTTGTATCCAAACTCACAGCATATGTGTTGTTGTATTTTGCACGACAATTGTTGTAATAAAGTTGTAGATATTTTCTGTACCATGTATTTGACGACTCAGAATGGGTTGGGTGGAATGGACCTGTTTTGGGGTCGTTACAACGGATGTCAAGCTTTCTTAGCTCATGTCACAGATCTAAACAAAAATACGTCAGTTTTGAATGATATTTCTATTGTTAATAAATTCCCTGACGTATTCCCTGAAGAACTTCCTGGCCTACCCCCAGAGCGTGAAATTGAATTTTGTATCGATCTTGAACCCGGTACAAAATCCATTTCCAAAGCCCCATATCGAATGGCTCCTATTGAACTTCAGGAGTTAAAGATCCAACTGCAGGAATTGTTAGACATTGGCTTTATTCGTCCTAGTACTTCTCCTTGGGGAGCTCATGTTCTATTCGTGAAGAAGAAAGATGGAAGTATGCGACTTTGTATTGATTATCGGGAGTTGAATCATGTCACCATCAAAAACAGGTACCCATTGCCACGTATTGATGACCTGTTTGACCAGTTGCAAGGAGCACAATTCTTTTCAAAGATCGATCTTCGTTCTGGATATCATCAGCTGAAGGTTAGAACTGAGGATATTCCAAAGACGGCTTTTAGAACTCGGTACGGGCATTATGAATTCTTAGTTATGTCTTTTGGATTGACTAATGCTCCTGCTGCCTTCATGGATATGATGAACCGGGTATTCAAGAAATATTTGGATCATTTTGTGGTCGTCTTTATTGATGACATCCTTGTTTATTCCAAAAGCCGTGACGATCATGAGCAACACTTGAGGCTGGTACTCCAAAAGCTTCCTGAATACAAACTTTATGCCAAGTTGAAGAAATGCGAGTTCTGGCTGGAGGAGGTAGCATTCCTTGGGCACGTAGTATCAAGTCGTGGAATATCGGTTGACCCGGCAAAGATTGAAGCTATTCAAAGCTGGGAGCAACCTAAATCAGTGACCGAGGTACGTAGCTTTCTTGGTTTAGCTGGTTATTATCGGAGATTCGTGGAAGGATTTTCTCGAATCGCTACTCCATTAACTCAGCTGAGTCAAAAAGATACAAAGTTTGGTTGGAGCGAAGAATGTGAGCAGAGTTTTCAAGAACTCAAGAGGAGACTCATTTCAGCACCTGTTCTAACAATACCATCTGGCTCGGAGGGATTTGTCATCTACAGTGATGCTTCGAGCAAAGGGTTGGGATGCATTCTCATGCAACATAGAAAAGTCATAGCCTATGCATCAAGACAACTCAAGGAATATGAGAGGAATTATCCTACTCATGATCTAGAGTTGGCAGCTGTTGTCTTTGCACTTAAAATTTGGAGGCATTACTTGTATGGGGAGAAGGTGGAGATCTTTACGGATCATAAAAGCCTCAAATATTTCTTCACTCAAAAGGAACTCAACATGCGACAATGACGTTGGCTTCAACTGTTGAAAGATTATGATTATACCATTCAATACCATCCTGGAAAAGCGAACGTGGTAGCTGACGTATTGAGTAGAAGATCATATGCAAGTACGAGTGAAATATTATCAACACAAAGGCCCATTTTGTGTGACTTGCAAAGGATGGAGATAGAGTTAAAGACTCCAGGGACCCATGTGATGATGGCGAATATACGAGTAGAACCAACTTTAATCGATAAAGTTAAAGTTGCTCAAGCTACAGACCTGGAGCTGATGCGTATGAGGAAGAAAGTGCAAGAAGGTGTTATGCCGGAAGCAAGAATCGATGAAGAAGGAATACTTCGAGTCAACTCCAGACTTTGTGTTCCTAACAACCCTGATTTAAAGTATGAAATCATGATGGAGGCACACAACACACCGTTTGCAATCCATCCTGGAAGTACCAAAATGTATCATGATCTTCGTCATACATTTTGGTGGAGCAATATGAAGAGAGAGATAGCGTTGTTTATCTCAAGGTGTCTAACTTGTCAACGAGTCAAAGCGGAGCATCAAGTACCAAAAGGTCCATTGCAACCACTTGAAATTCCAGAATGGAAGTGGGAGCACATTACCATGGATTTCGTTACCGGTCTTCCTAGGGTTTCTCAAGGTATTGATGCGATTTGGGTCATTATTGATAGATTGACCAAGTCTGCTCATTTCTTACCGATACGAGAAACTTATACACTTGAATGTCTTGCTCGTATGTACATAAACGAGATTGTAAGACTGCATGGTATGCCAGTATCCATAGTTTCTGATCGAGACCCAAGATTCACTTCACGATTTTGGGTTAGTTCACAAAAAGCTATGGGCACAGATTTACGATTTAGTTCGGCATATCATCCTCAGACGGACGGACAATCAGAGAGGACTATTCAAACTCTAGAAGATTTATTAAGACTCTGTGTCTTTGACTTCAAGGGAAGTTGGGACAAGTTCTTACCATTGGTGGAGTTTTCCTACAACAATAGTTATCAAGCAAGTATTGGCATGGCTCCATTCGAAGCATTGTATGGAAGAAAATGTCGTTCTCCAGTATGCTGGGATGAGGTGGGTGAAGCAACGTTGTTGGGACCGGAGTTGGTACGTATGACTACAGAAAAGATTCAAACGATCCGACAACGTATAAAAACCTCACAAGATCGACAAAAGAGTTATGCTGATCTTCATCGAAAGGACGTGGAATTTGATGTAGGAGATCATGTGTTCTTACGTGTTGCTCCATGGAAAGGAGTTACGAGATTTGGAAAGAGAGGAAAGCTAAATCCTCGATTCATCGGTCCATTTTTAATCCTCGATCGAGTAGGAACTGTGGCTTATAGACTCGCTTTACCGCCAAGTATGTCTCGTGTTCATAACGTTTTCCACATATCCATGTTACGCAAATATGTGGAAGACCCGAACCATATTATTGAGTTAGAACCGGACGAAATAGCGGAGGATTTGACGTATGAAGAAGTTCCTGTTCAAATCTTGGATAAGAAAGAACATATTCTACGCTCCAAGGTTATACCTCAAGTTAAAGTTTTGTGGAGAAACCACGATGTTGAGGAAATGACTTGGGAGTTAGAATCAGAAATGAAATCAAGGTATCCTTACCTCTTCGACATACCAGGTACGTACCCTAATTTCGAGGGCGAAATTTCATAAGAAGGGGAGGTTGTAAGACCCCAACTTTTATAAATAAAGATGAATTTTCTATAAATATCATTTTTGAATATTATGGAGTTAATTTGATATAATGTTATAGTTGTGGGTAATATTTATAAATTTTGCAAAGTAAGCAAGTTGTTATAAAATATTCGTTTGGTCGGAGAATATTCTTTTTGTCGGGGAATATTCGTACGACGGCACAATCATTGGTGGACCCCACAACGGAATTATTGTCGGATTGAGAAAACGACAGAATTATCTTTCTATAAAAATAACAGCCGAGGTGTTACCGTTAAAATCGTTAAAACTGTTGAACTACTTGGTAGTAAAAGTACAGTAATACGCGTGGTTGCATAGTAGCACACGGTATTGATTATTGATGCTTACGTGAGAAGTCACTCAGCTATACTCAATTATTGCTACAGTAATTGCTGCATCATATCTCTTAAATTATTGTCATAGTATCATCGGTATAATATGTTATATTATTGAGACGTTGTGGTAAGTTTGGTTATTTTATGGGGGGCCATATGTCATCATCTAAGAGTCTCTTCGTCAATAGTAATTACCGTCGTCAATAGTAATTACCGTCGTCAATAGTATTTACATTGGTCAATAGTAATTACCTTCGTCAATATTATTTACCTTGGTCAATAGTATTTACCTTGGTCAATAGTAATTACCTTCGTCAATAGTATTTACCTTGGTCAATAGTAATTACTTTCGTCAATAGTAGTTGTCCCTTCAATATTACCAAGAGTCATTTGACCCTTCGTTAAGACCAAGAGTCATTTGACCCTTCGTTAAGACCAAGAGCCACCCTCAGTTTTTCTATAAATAGAGGCCTAGGGCTTCATTATTTTTCACGAATTCATTCAAGCTATAGAGAGAGAAAGTATAGAGAGAATAAGAGAGAGAGAGAATAAAAGTATTCTGCTACATCACTTTTCCAATATCCAGTTCTTTTAAGGTAGGGAATATTATTTCTTTTATATTCATGAAGAGAACTTCTGTTATTCCATTCGTTATTATTCTGTTGGAATAACCAGTATACGCGGTCTACCCTATACTTGGTGACATTCTTCTATTATTCTGTTGGAACATCTTGTCTGTGTGTTTTACACCAGACCTGGTTCCGTCTTGTTATTATTCTGTTGGAACATCCTGTCTGTGTGTTTTACACCGGACCTGGTTCCGTCTTGTTATTATTCTGTTGGAACATCCTGTCTGTGTGTTTTACACCGGACCTGGTTCCATTATTTATTATCCTGTCGGAATATCCTGTCTGTGCGTTTACGCCGGACCTGGTTCCATTATTTATTATTCTGTTGGAATAACCTGTCTGTGCGGTCTATCGCATGCATGGTGATTTCTTTTGTTATTCCATTCTTTATTATACTCAGTTGGTTAAGTTTTGACTTCTATACTCCATGAAATTTGTGGAATATCCTTGATAGTTGCGTTTCATCCAGTATCTTTTCAAGAAAATATTCTTCTAAGCATTCTTGAATTTTACTCCACAATGCAGTATCATGTTGACAATTTGGACGTTGTTAATTCCTGGATAAATTAATTCTTGAACTTATTTTATTGAATTCTTATATCATTGTCATCATCCTCATGTTTATAAAATGTTGAAAGTCATCTGTGGCCTGTATTGCATAGATGGACTTGGTATGATTATGACCAAGGATTATTCGGTATAATCATGACCGTAATGTTACAAATGATGTGGTAAAAGTCCTCATTGGCCCGTAGTGCATTGATGGACAGTTGTTGGCATGATCATGACCATTAATGAATACACGAATATCCTTGGCCGTAGTGCAGGGGTGATTCGATGATGTGGATTATTTTATTAAGCTGAGTCTCAGCGATCGCAGTGTTGAAAAACCTTTTAAATCATAAAAGATAGTAGAGTTTATTTTCTACTTGACTCTTTTAATGGATTGCTTGTTCCGCTGCAGTTAAACTTGATGTCTATTATATTTTATCAGTTTAACATTGTTGAAGGCTAATGATAATTTATTCTGCATTATCTTAGTCATAATATTTCTTACTGGGCTAGTTGAGCTCACCCTTTCTTTCATTGTTCTCTTCAGGAAATGAGAACGTAGCTGGGCAAGTCGGGGAACGGAGTGTTGGTCCGAAGAATAGTATTAGTTAGTAGTCCTCACTATTCTATGTAATGGTGTGTTAATAAATGTAATGAGGACTCCTTTTGAGTATGAATACTCTCTAGAAGATAATATTTGTATTCAAACTCACAGTTTATGTTTTGTCGTATTGTACACGACAGTTGTATTATTAAGTTGTATTTATATTCTGTACTATGTATCTGACGACCCAAGATGGGTGATGTATACCTAATTTTGGGGGCGTCACAAAATTGCTGCATAATATCTCTCATATTATTGATTCAATTATTGTCACAGTATCATTTATATAATATTTTATATTATTAAATCAATAATTGAGACGATAAAGTTATTCATATTATTATTTGTAATATTGACGATGTTTAAAAAATTCTGTCGAGGAGAGGTTTGGTCATCTAATTGCGCGCCAATAGGGAGAAATCCTTATCGAAAAGCCCCCTCTTTCTTCGGAATGATCTGGTTGTTAAATATTGTGAGTTATAATATTAATGATGAATAAGTTCATGTTGATTAAAGATGAAATTGATATTTCCATTTTGTTGGGATTATTAGTGTTAGTAGATATCGACATCTATTTCGATAATAATGGATGTCTGGAGGTTATATTGACTAATCGGGTAATTAATCGGATAAATGAGCAATTAATTGCTATTAATTCACATGCTTATAATTATTTGTTCACATGTGTGTACTATTGATTCATATGCATGTACTATATTAAAAATGGTGGTATAGATGAATGTACTATACTGTAAATATTTTTTTCACATGTATAGAACTATTGATTCACATGATTGTACTATTGATTCACATGATGTACTATTAGGGGAGGTGGTGCAAGTTTGATAATACTTGCAGGACTAAATTAAAAATGAAGGAAAAGATGAAAGTATTATACTGTAATATTTTGAGTCCCAAAACGTGCAATTATCAAAATTATATTTTCCTATAAATAGAGGCTCATTCTTCTTTCATTCTCACCAATTTACTAAGACTCACAAGAGCAATTATAGAGAGAGAAGCTATAGAGAGAAAGAAGAAGAGAAGTCTGCTACTTCACTATTCCAGTATCTAGTCTTCTTCTGAGGTAAGGGGTATTATTTATTTCATATTCAGAAGAGATATTATTTTTCGTATTCGTATGGATATTATCTTCATTAAATATTCATATGAAATAATATTTTCTTCCATACTCTGTAGTATGTAAGTAATATTATTTCGTTTCGTATTCTTACTTCTACACTCATTTTGTTGAAGTATTGTTTCTATACTCCGTGAAATTAGTATAATATCCTTGATATTTGCGCTTCATCCAGTATCTTTTTATAGAAATATTAATCTGAGCTTTCTTGATAATTATTGATCTTTTCATGTCGGAATACTATTCATGAGTTACTATTTACGGGTTACTATTCACTTGAATATTGTTCACTTGGGTATTCGGGGTACTTTTCGTGCTGAAGTACTATTCACGAGTTACTATTCATAGGTTACTCTTCACCCGGTTACTATTCACTCGGGTATTTGGAGCACTTTTTATGTCGGGATACTATTCACGAGGTACTATTCATAGAATACTATTCACGGGATACTATTCACCCGAAAAATATATTTCTTTTCTGTCTAAATTATTTTTGATGCATGAATATTATTCTTGAATTTTACTCCACAAAGCAGTATCATGTTGACAATTTGGATATTTTTAAACTTTGGATAAATTTAAAGTCTTTAATATTTATCCTTGATTTCGTTTGATTAATGCTTATATCATTGTCATCATCCTCATGCTTATATTGTGATGAAAGTCATCTTTGTCTTACGTGCAAAGATGGACTTTTGATTGGTATGATTATGACCAGGGATCATTCGGTATAATCATGACCCGTAATGTTACAAATGATGTGGTAAAAGTCCGCATTGGCCCGTAGTGCATTGATAGACAGTTGTTGGTATGTTTATGACCAAGAATTATTGGGTATAATCATAACCATTGATGATTACATGAATATCCTTGTCCCGTAGTGCAGGGATGATTCGATAATGTAGTTTATTTATTAAGCTGAGTCTCAATGATAAAGTTGATGAAAAACTTTTTAAATCATAGAAGATAGTAGATATCATGCTATACTTGATTCTTCTAATGGATTGTTTGTTTATCTGCTGTTATACTTGATGTTTATTGTATTTTATCAGTTTAACACTGTTGAAGGCTAATGATAATTTATTCTGCATTATCTTAGTCATAATATTTCTTACTGGGCTATTTGAGCTCTCCCTTTTGCTTTCATTGTTCTCTTCAGGAAATGAGAACGTAGCTGGGACGAGTCGGGGAATAGAGTGATGGTCCAGGATAAGTGGCTATAGTAGTCCTCACTATTCTATGAAATAGTGTGATAATAATTGTAATGAGGACTCCATTGAGTGTGGTTATTGACTAGAAGACAATATTTTTGTTAAAACTCTCAGCTATGTTTAGTCGTATTTTACACGACAATTGTATAAAAGAAGTTTGTAGTTGTATTATGTACCATGTATTTGGCGACCCAAGATGGGTGATGTATACCTATTTTGGGGGCGTCACAGTTGGTATCAAAGCTTAGGGATATGATCCCTGACTGAGATGTGAGATAAGAACTAAGAGGGGAGAGACGGGGAATTCCTTTGCTAGTATGACCTACCTAAGTTTATTTGGTATTTAATTGGTCGGTCAGAGTATAGGGATAATATGTGATATGTCAATTAACCTTTGTTTTGTGGTAGTGTTTAAAAATAGCATCTAAAAATGTAGAGATCAGCAATGAAGCACATAAGACCATTGAGTCACCAACGATTAATACCCAGGATAATGTGCAACAGGAAGACAAAAATCTTCAGGTAAACATCAACACCGATCAGATGATGAACGATGTGATGTTCATAGTCTTTATACAATTCATGCAACATCAGGCGAGAGAGACTCCTGTTCAAAATGCAGGTGGAAACAATGGCAACTCTCGGATGGTCACTGCTAAGTTGTTCAAGGAGCTAGGACCACCGGAGTTTTTGGGAGAGCCAAAACCACTTAAGGCGGAGATGTGGATAAAGCAGATCACCAAGATATTTGATTTCTTGGGATGCTCCGAGGAGCAAAAGCTTCCCTTTGCCACCTTAATGTTGGCAGATTACTAGTGAGAATCAGTAAAACGTACTCAGCCTGCCGCACTCAAAATGTCTTGAGAAAAGTTTCAAGAACTATTCAACGACAAGTACTTTCCCTGAAAGTATTCGTCACATGAAAGAGGTGGAGTTCATTAAGCTGGAGCAAAACAATATGACCGTGTCACAGTACGAGGCTAAGTTTGCCGAGTTGTCCCGGTTCGCATCCCATTTGGTTGATAATGAGGAGAGAATGACGTGAATGTTTCTGCGAGGTTTGAGACCCGAAATACGTCAATACCTCATTTCTCATAAATTGTGTTTTTATTCAGATGTAGTGAATAGGGCCCAGTTATTGGAGCGCGATAATAAGCCAGCCCAACCAAAAGATAACGAGCAACAACATGATAATAATCATACCGGTGGCAACGGTCATCGGAATAATGATAACCATCGTGGAGGAAATTATCATGCCAGAAATGGTAACCACTTCGGTGGTAATCATGACCAAGATAATAGAAGAAATGATTCAAGTGGAAAATTCAAGAAGAGAAGATTTAACGATGATGGAAAGACGTCGGCAGCAGCACCAGTACCAGAAACAAATTCTAGGGGAGGAGAATGACCACCAGTTAGATGCTACAGATGCGGAGAGGAGGGACACACTAGTCTAAACCGTTCACAGCCTTCCAAGGTATGTTTTAGTTGTGGAAAAGACGGTCACATAGCTCGATTTTGTCCTGTAACGAAAACAAATCAAGCTAGGACGGTGGCATCAAAGGCGGATACGGACAAAACAAAGTCGGTGGTATCAAGAAGAGCGTTTTTCGTGCGAGAAATCTGAACGAAGTTATCACGGGTAAGTTAATCATAAACTCTAGCAAAGTCTATACCTTATTTGATACCAGTTCTACCCATTCTTTTATTTCTCATACTAGCGCTCAACGTTTAAATTTAACTCCGGAGAAATTAGACTTTAACTTATCTGTTGAAACTCCGTTAGGAGAAACCTTCATTACATGTGCTATCCAAGTCTTGGATGAGAGTCACAATTTTTAAATGATATTTCTATCGTTAATAAATTTCCTGATGTATTCTCGAAGAACTTCCTGGCCTACCCCAGAGCGTGAAATCGAATTTTGTATTGACCCCAGTAAAAAACCCATTTCTAAAACTCTCAAATATTTCTTCACCCAAAATGAACGTACGTATCATGCGCCAAACATGTTGGCTCGAGCTGTTGAAGATTACGACCATACCATTCAATACCATCGTGGAAAAAGCGAACGTGGTAGCTGACGCGTTGAGTAAAAGATCGTATGCGGTTACGAGTGCGACGTCGTTAACACAAAGACCCATTTTGTATAATTTACGAAGGATGGAGATAAAGTTAAAGACTCCAAGAACCTACGTGAAGATAGCGAATATATGATTAGAATCGACTTTAATTAGTAAAGTTAAAGCCACTCAATCTACAGACTCAGAGCTGATGAATGTGATGAAGAAAGTGCAAGAAGGTGCTATTCCGAAAGTAAGAATTGATGAAGAAGGAATACTTCGAGTCAGCTCCAGACTTTGTGTTCCTAACGACTCTGACTTGAAGTATAAAATCATGATGAAGGCGCACAACACACCGTTTGTAATCCATCCTGGGAGTACCAAAATGTATCGTGATCTTCGACATACATTTTGGTGGAGCAATATGAAGAGAGAGATCGCGGAGTTTATCTCAAGGTGTTTAACTTGTCAACAAGTCAAGACGGAGCATCAAGTGCCAAAAGGTCCATTACAACCATTTAAAATTCCAGAATGGAAGTGGGAGCGCATTACCATGGACTTCGTTACTGGTCTTCCTAAGGTTTCTCAAGGTATAGATGCGATTTGGGTCATTGTTGATAAATTGACCAAGTCTATTCATTTCTTACCTATACGAGAAACTTATTCACTTGAACGTCTTGCTCATTTATACATAAATAAGATTGTAAGACTGCATGGTATACCAGTATCCATAGTTTCTGATCGACACCCAAGATTCACTTCACTATTTTGGGTTAGTTTGCAAAAAGCTACGGGCACGAATTTACGATTTAGTTTGGTATATCATCCTCAAACGGACGGGCATTCGGAGAGGACTATTTAAACTCTTGAGGATTTATTAAGACTCTGTGTCCTTAACTTCAAAGTAAGTTGGGACAAGTTCTTGCCATTAGTGGAATTCTTTTACAACAACAGTTATCAAGCAAGTATTGGCATAGCTCCATTCGAGGCATTGTATGGATGCAAGTGTCGTTCTCCAGTATGCTGGGATGAGGTGGGTGAAGCAATGTTGTTGGGACCAGAATTGATACACATAACAACTGTGACGCCCCCAAAATTAGGTATACATCACCCATCTTAGGTCGCCAGATACATGGTATAGAATTCAAATACATCTTACTAATACAACTGCCGTGTACAACACGACAAAACATAAACTGTGAGTTTGAATACAAATATTGTCTACTAGAGATTATACAAACTCAAAAGGAGTCCTCATTACAATTATTATCACACTATTTCACAGAATAGTGATGACTACTAATACTATTCTCTGGACCATCACTCCGTTCTCCGACTCGTCCCAGCTATATTCTCATTTCCTGAAGAGAACAATGAAAGCAAAAGGGTGAGCCCAGTAAGAAATATTATGACTAAGATAATGCAGAATAAATTATCATTAGTCTCCAACAATTTAAACTGATAAAATATAATAGACATCAAGTTTAACTGCAGCGGAACAAGCAATTCATTAAAAGAGTCATGTAGAAAATAAAATCTACTATCTTTTATGATTTAAAAGGTTTTTCATGACTTTTATCGCTGGGACTCAGCTTAATAAATAATCCACATCATCGAATCACCCCTGCACTACGGCCAAGGATATTCTTTAGTATCACGACCACGAATTATCCATGCACTACGGCTAAAGATAATCATGTTTTCATCAACGGTCCTGATCATGCCATAAAATAATTCATCTTTGCACTACGGCCAAAGAGAATTCATAGCCATAATCATACCAAAAACTGTCCATCAATGCACTACGGAAAATGAGGATTTTTACCACATCATTTGTAACATTACGGTCATGATTACACAGAATAATCTCTGGTCATAATCATACCAAGTCCATCTATGCACTACAGGCCACAGATGACTTTCAACAAAATATAATCATGAGGATAATGACAATGATATACGAATTCAATAAAACAAGTTCAAGAATTAATTTATCTAGGAACTGATAACGTCCAAATTGTCAACATGATACTGCTTTGTGGAGTAAAATTCAAGAATGTTCAGAAGAATATTTCTATGAAAAGATACTAGATGAAGCGCAAATATAAATGATATTCCACTAATTTTATGGAGTATAGAAGTCAAAACTTTAACCAACTGAGTATAATAAGGAATGGAATAACAAAAGAAATCACCAGGCATGCGATAGACCGCATAGGCTGGTTATTCCAACAGAATAATAAATAACGGAAGCAGGTCCGGCGTAAACCGCACAGACAGGATATTCCAACAGAATAGTAAAGACGGAACCAGGTCCAGCGTAGAACGCACAGACAGTATATTCTAACAGAATAGTAAAGACGGAACCAGGTCCAGCGTAGAACGCACAGACAGGATATTCCAACAGAATAGTAAAGACGGAACCAGGTCCGGCGTAGAACGCACAGACAGGATGTTCCAACAAAATAATAAATAATGGAACCAGGTCCGGCGTAGAATGCACAGACAGGATGTTCCAGCAGAATAATAAGGAATGGAATAATAGAAGAATTTCACCAAGTATGCGGTACTTCGCATAAACAGGTTATTCCAACATAATAACAAAGAATGGAACAACAGAAGTTCTCTTTATGAAGATGAAAGAAAGAAATAATATTCTCTACCTTTGAAAGAAACTGGATATAGAAGTAGTGAGGGAGCAGACTTCTCTTCTTCTATAGATTTTCTCTCTATAGCTTCTCTCTATAATTTCTCTCTATAATAATGGCTCTAAAGCTTTAGTGAATTGGTGAAAAATGAAGGAAGAATGAGCTTCTATTTATAGGAAAACATAGTTTCGATAAATTGCAAGTTTTGGGGCTCGAAATATTGTAGTATAATACCTCCAACTTTTCTTTCATTTTTAATTCAATCATCCAAGTATTATCAAACTTGCACCAACTCCCCTAATAGTAATTCATGTGAATCAATAGTAAAATCATGTGACTCAATAGTTCTAAACATGTGAAAAATTAATTACAATATAGTACCTCCCTATATACCTCTATTTTTAACTTAGTCATGCAAGTATTATCAATCTTGCACCAACTCCCCTAATAGAAACAAGAATGTGAGTCAATAGTATAACATGTGAACAAATAGTTATAATCATGTGAAATAATAGCAATCAATTGCTCATTTATTTGGTTAAATACCCGATTGGTCAATATAACCTCCAGATATCAATTATTATCGAAATAAATGTCGATTTTTACTAACACAAACAATTCTAACATAATGAAACCATTTTTTTTTTTATCAAAAATATAAATTTTGAAATTTTGAAGTTTGACCTTTTCCGAAAAAGTCAACTGTTGACTTTTTGACCAAATAGTGAATTTTGGAAAATTTTGTGTTTATAGACTATTTTTATTAATTTCGACGTTCCGAACTCAAATATCACGTCTGCGTCTCCAAATTCAACTCCGAACAACATTCATCATTAATATTATAACTCATGAATAGTAACTCGTGAATAGTACTCTGACACGAAAAGTGTCCCAAATACCCAAGTGAACAATACTAGAGTGAATAGTAATTTAGGTGAATTGTAACCCGTGAATAGTAACTCATGAATAGTAACTCGTGAATAGTACTCTGACACGAAAAGTACCCCAAATACCCGAGTGAATAATATTCGGGTGAATAGTAATTTAGGTGAATAATAACCCGTGAATAGTAACTCATGAATAGTAACTCGTGAATAGTACTCTGACACAAAAAGTGTCTCGAATACCCGATTGAACAATACTGAGTGACTTCTCACATAAGAATCAATAATCAATACCGTGTGCTACTATGCAACCATGCGTATTACTGTACTTTTAACACCGGGTGTTTCAACAGTTAACTGTAAAACTTTCGCCATTATTTCCATAAAATATTTTTGTCATTTTCTCAATCCGACAATAATTCCGTTGTGGGGCCCACCAATGATTATACCGTCGTACGGATATTCCCCGACAAAAAAATATTCCCCGACCAATCGAATATTATATAACAACTTGCATACTTTACAAAATTTATAAATACTACCCACAACTATAACATTATATCAAATCCATACCATAATATAAAAATAAATAAATAAATAAAAATATTTCGAGAATATTAAATATTTATTCATAAAATCTGGAGTCTCACAATCTCCCCTCCTTATGAAATTTCGCCCTCGAAATTTACGTACGTACCTGGAATGCTGAAGAGGTGAGGATACCTCGTCAGATTCTAACTCTTGAGGTATAACCTTTGAGTGTTGAAGACGATTCTTCTTATCCAAGATGTTAGCATGTATCTCCTCATACATTAAATCTTCTGCTATCTCGTCCGGTTCTAAATCAATAATGTGGTTCGGGTCGTCCACATTTTTACATAACATCGACACGTTAAAAACGTTATAAACACGCAACATACTTGGCGGTAAAACGAGTATATAAGCCACAGTTCTTACTTGATCGAGGATTTAAAATGGGTCAATTAAATTGAGGGTTGAGATTTCCTCTCTTCGTCGATTCTTGCTTCTAGAATAACGCCCTCTTGAACCTTCTTCTTCACATTCATCAGCTCCGGGTTTGTAGCTTGAGCGGCTTTAACTTTATCGATTAAAGTCGATTCTACTCGTATATTCGTTATCTTCACGTGGGTTCCTAGAGTCTTTAACTCTATCTTCATCATTTATAAGTCGTACGAAATAGGTCTTTGTGTTAACAACATCGTACTCATAAACGCATACAATCTTCTACTAAATTTGTCAGCTACCACGTTCGTATTTCCACGATGATATTGCATGGTACGATCGTAATCTTCAACAGCTCGAGCCGACGTCTTTGGCGCATTATACGTTCGTTTTGGTTGAAGAAATATTTAAAGGTTTAAGAAATGGGTTTTGTACTGGGGTCAATACAAAATTCAATTTTACGCTCTAAGGGTAGGCTAAGAAGTCTTCAAGAATACGTCAAGAAATTTATTAACGATAGAAATATCATTCAAAACTGTGACTCTCATCCAAGACTTGGATAGTACGTCACATTGATACCTATCAACTTGACATCGTCATTCACAACGTCCCCTACAAAAAGTTCAGCTTCGGTACATTCCACACAAGGAAGTCACCAGCGAAAGGCTCGGGGCTCTTTACTTATGGCTTGATATGACAATGATTGACTTTAGTGGTTTGGTTGCTTGAATTCGCATAGCAGGTTGGTTAGGAATATGAAAGTTAACCACCTTATGAAAAGAATGATGAGTAGTTAACCAATCTTTCCTAAAATCACACCAAAGGTAAGTATTTTCAAAGAGATACGATCGACAGGTAACGTGAAAGTGTTGATTTGAACAAGATTTATAAATGGTGGATGTAACGAAGGTTTCTACTATTGAAGTTTCAACCAATAAGTCAAAGTCTAATTTCTTCGAAGTCAAATTTAAACGTTGAGCGCAAGCAAGAGAGATAAAAGAATGGGTAGAACCGGTATCTAATAAGGTATAAACTTCGCAAGAATTTATAATTAACTAACCCGTGATAACTTCGTTTGATTCCTCGTTAGGGTAATTCAAAACTCGATGCTGGATTTTCCCAATTACTGTCGGAAAAAAAATTTCATATCATCTATTTTAGCTTTCTTGGACCGGACTTCTCTTTTCACAATATCAACGCGTCGTGCGGCTTTCACCCATGCATCTTTCATTCTCACTCGTTCAGTTATTTCTTCTTTCAGCTGCTCCTTGACATTTGAATTCTCAAATTCCAGCTTTAATATCGTATACTCTGCCAAAGAGTGCTTCTGTTCAACCATCGCACATCGGGTAATACAATTTTGAATTATTGCATCCCTTTGTTCTACGACCGCTTGTCGTTCTTCAGCCTGCTCTTCTAACTCATGAATACGATTTTGTAATTCTACATTTTGATCAATAAGTTCTTCTAAAAAATCAACCTCAGGTTCCTCTTCTTCCTTACTCTCAGTTGCAACCTTTGCGACTAGCTTGAGTGCAACTTTTAATTCCTCAATCACCACATGGATATCTCTAATCACATTAACCTGGTTGGTGATTATAGGTGTCTCCACGGTCTCATTCACTCCATTGTTAACATTTTCAGCTGCCATTCCCAAACACTGTCACAAAACAAAGGTTAACTGACATGTAACATATTATCCCTATATTCTGACCGACCAATTAAATACCAAATAAACTTAGGTAGGTCATACTAGCGAAGGAATTCCCCGTCTCTCCCCTTCTAGTTCTATTCTCACATCCTAGCCAGGGATCATAACCCTAAGCTCTGATACCAACTGTGACGCCCCCAAAAGTAGGTATACATCACCCATCTTAGGTCGCCAGATACATGGTACAGAATTCAAATACATCTTACTAATACAATTGTCGTGTACAACACGACAAAACATAAACTGTGAGTTTGAATACAAATATTGTCTACTAGAGATTATACAAACTCAAAAGGAGTCCTCATTACAATTATTATCACACTATTTCATAGAATAGTGATGACTACTAATACTATTCTCTGGACCATCACTCCGTTCCCTGACTCGTCTCAGCTATATTCTTATTTCCTGAAGAGAACAATGAAAGCAAAAGGGTGAGCTCAACTAGCCCAGTAAGAAATATTATGACTAAGATAATGCAGAATAAATTATCATTAGTCTCCAATAATGTTAAACTGATAAAATATAATAGACATCAAGTTTAACTGCAGCGGAACAAGCAATCCATTAAAAGAGTCATGTAGAAAATAAAATCTACTATCTTTTATGATTTAAAAGGTTTTTCATGACTTTTATCGCTGGGACTCAGCTTAATAAATAATCCACATCATCGAATCACCCCTGCACTACGGCCAAGGATATTCTTTAGTATCACGACCACGAATTATCCATGCACTACGGCTAAAGATAATCATGTTTTCATCAATGGTCCTGATCATGCCATAAAATAATTCATCTTTGCACTACGGCCAAAGAGAATTCATAGCCATAATCATACCAAAAACTGTCCATCAATGCACTACGGTAAATGAGGATTTTTACCACATCATTTGTAACATTACGGTCATGATTACACCGAATAATCTCTGGTCATAATCATACCAAGTCCATCTATGCACTACAGGCCACATATGACTTTCAACAAAATATAATCATAAGGATAATGACAATCATATACGAATTCAATAAAACAAGTTTAAGAATTAATTTATCCAGGAACTGATAACGTCCAAATTGTCAACATGATACTGCTTTGTGGAGTAAAATTCAAGAATGTTCAGAAGAATATTTCTATGAAAAGATACTGGATGAAGCGCAAATATAAAGGATATTCCACTAATTTCATGGAGTATAGAAGTCAAAACTTTAACCAACTGAGTATAATAAGGAATGGAATAACAAAAGAAATCACCAGGCATGCGATAGACCGCATAGGCAGGTTATTCCAACAGAATAATAAATAACGGAACCAGGTCCGGCGTAAACCGCACAGACAGGATATTCCAACAGAATAGTAAAGACGGAACCAGGTCCAGCGTAGAACGCACAGACAGTATATTCTAACAGAATAGTAAAGACGGAACCAGGTCCAGCGTAGAACGCACAGACAGGATATTCCAACAGAATAGTAAAGACGGAACCAGGTCCGGCGTAGAACGCACAGACAGGATGTTCCAACAAAATAATAAATAATGGAACCAGGTCCGGCGTAGAATGCACAGACAGGATGTTCCAGCAGAATAATAAAGAATGGAATAATAGAAGAATTTCACCAAGTATGCGGTACTTCGCATAAACAGGTTATTCCAACATAATAACAAAGAATGGAACAACAGAAGTTCTCTTTATGAAGATGAAAGAAAGAAATAATATTCCCTACCTTTGAAAGAAACTGGATATAGAAGTAGTGAGGGAGCAGACTTCTCTTCTTCTATAGATTTTCTCTCTATAGCTTCTCTCTATAATTTCTCTCTATAATAATGGCTCTAAAGCTTTAGTGAATTGGTGAAAAATGAAGGAAGAATGAGCTTCTATTTATAGGAAAACATAGTTTCGATAATTGCAAGTTTTGGGGCTCGAAATATTGTAGTATAATACCTCCAACTTTTCTTTCATTTTTAATTCAATCATCCAAGTATTATCAAACTTGCACCAACTCCCCTAATAGTAATTCATGTGAATCAATAGTAAAATCATGTGACTCAATAGTTCTAAACATGTGAAAAATTAATTACAATATAGTACCTCCCTATATACCTCTATTTTTAACTTAGTCATGCAAGTATTATCAATCTTGCACCAACTCCCCTAATAGAAACAAGAATGTGAGTCAATAGTATAACATGTGAACAAATAGTTATAATCATGTGAAATAATAGCAATCAATTGCTCATTTATCTGGTTAAATACCCGATTGGTCAATATAACCTCCAGATATCAATTATTATCGAAATAAATGTCGATTTTTACTAACACAAACAATTCTAACATAATGAAACCATTTTTATCAAAAATATAAATTTTAAAATTTCGAAGTTTGACTTTTTTCGAAAAAGTCAACTATTGACTTTTTGACCAAATAGTGAATTTCGGAAAATTTTGTGTTTATAGACTATTTTTACTAATTTCGACGTTCCGGACTCAAATATCACGTCTGCGTCTCCAAATTCAACATCAAACAACATTCATCATTAATATTATAACTCATAAATAGTAACTTGTGAATAGTAACTCGTGAATAGTACTCTGACACGAAAAGTGTCCCAAATACCCGAGTGAACAATACTAGAGTGAATAGTAATTTGGGTGAATAGTAACCCGTGAATAGTAACTCATGAATAGTAACTTGTGAATAGTACTCTGACACGAAAAGTACCCCAAATACCCGAGTGAATAATAGTCGGGTGAATAGTAATTTAGGTGAATAGTAACCCGTGAATAGTAACTCATGAATAGTAACTCGTGAATAGTACTCTGACACAAAAAGTGTCCCGAATACCCGATTGAACAATACTGAGTGACTTCTCACATAAGCATCAATAATCAATACCGTGTGCTACTATGCAACCACGCGTATTACTGTACTTTTAACATCGGGTGTTCCAACAGTTAACTGTAAAACTTCCGCCGTTATTTCCATAAAATATTTTTGTTGTTTTCTCAATTCGACAATAATTCCGTTGTGGGGTCCACCAATAATTATACCGTCGTACGGATATTCCCCGACAAAAAAATATTCCCCAACCAATCGAATATTATATAACAACTTGCATACTTTACAAAATTTATAAATACTACCCACAACTATAACATTATATCAAATCCATACCATAATATAAAAATAAATAAATAAATAAAAATATTTCGAGAATATTAAATATTTATTTATAAAATCTGGGGTCTCACAACTACGAAAAAGATTCAAATGATCAAGCAACGTATAAAGTCCTTACAAGATCGACAAAAGAGTTGTGCTGATCTTCATCAAAAGGACGTGAAATTTAATATTGGAGATCGTGTGTTTTTATGTGTTACTCCATGGAAAGGAGTTACGAGATTTGGAAAGAGAGAAAAGCTCAATCCTCGATTCATTGGGCCATTCAAAATCCTTGACCGAGTAGGAACTGTGGCCTATAGACTCATCTTACTGCCAAGTATGTCTCATGTTCATAACGTTTTTCACATATCTATGTTAGGTAAATATGTGAAAGACCCGAACCACATTATTGAATTAGAACCGGATGAGATAGCGGAAGATTTAATGTATGAAGAGCTACCTGTTAAAATCTTGGATAAGAAGGATCATATTCTACGCTCTAAGGTTATACCTCAAGTCAAAGTTTTGTGGAGAAACCACGATGTTGAGAAAATGACTTGGGAGTTAGAATCTGAAATGAAGTCAAGGTATCCTCACCTCTTTGACATACCAGGTACGTACCCTAATTTCGAGGAAGAAATTTCATAAGAACGGGAGGTTGTAAGACCCCAAATTTTATGAAATGAAAGTATTCAATTTTCTTATAATTATTATTTTATTTAGTAAGTGGTTAAATTGATAAAGGTTAAAGTTAAGGGTGACATTTGAAAATTTTACAAAGTAAGCAAGTTGATATAAAATATTCGTTGTATCGGGGAATATTCGATTAGTCGGGAAATATTCGTTTTAACAGAGAATATTCGTACGACGGCACAATCATTGGTGGACCCCACAACGGAAGTATTGTCGTAGTTAGAAAATGATAAGATTATCTTTTTATAAAAATAACGGCGAAAGTTTTACCGTTAAACTGTTGAAATACCCGGTGGTAAAAGAACAGTAATACGCGTGGTTACATAGTAACACACGGTATTGATTATTGATGCTTATGTGAGAAGTCACTTAGTTATACTCAATTATTGCTACAGTAATTGCTGCATAATATCTCTCATATTATTGATTCAATTATTGTGACAGTATCATTTGCATAATATTTTATATTATTAAATCAATAATTGAGACGACAAAGTTATTCATAATATCATTTGCAATATTGACGATGTTTAAAAAGTTTTGTCGAGGAGAGGTTTGGTCACCTAATTGTGCGTCAATAGGGAGAAATCCTTATCGGAAAGTCCCCTCTTTCCTGGGAATGATCTGGTTGTTAAATATTGTGAGTTATAATATTAATGATGAATAAGTTCGTGTTGATTAAAGATGAAATTAATATTTTCATTGTGTTGGAATTATTAATGTTAGTAGAAATCGACATCTATTTCGATAACATGAATGTCTGGAGGTTATATTGACTAATCGGGTAATTAATCGGATAAATGAGCAATTAATAGCTATTAATTCATATGCTTATAACTATTTGTTCACATATGTGTACTATTGATTCACATGCATGTACTATTAGGAGAGGTGGTGCAAGATTGATAATACTTGCATGACTAAATTAAAAATAGAGGTATAGATGAAGGTACTATACTGTAATTATTTTTTTCACATGTATAGAACTATTGATTCATATGATTGTACTATTGATTCACATGATGTACTATTAGGGGAGGTGGTGCAAGTTTGATAATACTTGCAGGACTAAATTAAAAATGAAGGAAAAGATGAAGGTATTATATTGTAATATTTCGAGCCCCAAAACGTGTAATTATCGAAACTATGTTTTCCTATAAATAGAAGCTCATTCTTCTTTCATTCTCACCAATTCACTAAGACTCACAAGAGCAATTATAGAGAGAGAAGTTATAGAGAGAAAGAAGAAGAGAAGTCTGTTACTTTACTATTCCAGTATCCAGTCTTCTTCTGAGGTAAGGGGTATTATTTATTTCATATTCAGAAGAGATATTATTTTTCGTATTCGTATGGATATTATCTTCATTCAATATTCGTATGAAATAATATTTTCTTCCATACTCTGTAGTATGTAAGTAATATTATTTCGTTTCGTATTCTTACTTCTACACTCATTTTGTTGAAGTATTGCTTCTATACTCCGTGAAATTAGTAGAATATCCTTGATATTTGTGCTTCATTAAGTATCTTTTCAGGAAAACATTATTCTGAGCTTTCTTGATAATTATTGATCTTTTCATGTCGGAATACTATTCACGAGTTATTATTTATGAGTTACTATTTACGGGTTACTATTCACCCAATTACTATTTACTCAAATATTATTCACTCGGGTATTCGGGATACTTTTCGTGTCGGAGTACTATTCTCGATTTACTATTCATGGGTTACTATTCACCCAGTTACTATTCACTCGGGTATTTGAGGCACTTTTCATGTCAGGGTACTATTCATGGGGTACTATTACCGAAGTACTATTTATAGGGTACTATTCACATGGTACTATTCACCCAAAAAATATATTTCTTTTCTGTCCAAATTATTTTTAATATATGAATATTATTCTTGAATTTTACTCCACAAAGCAGTATCATGTTAACAATTTGGATATTTTTAAACTCTGGATAAATTTAAAGTCTTTAATATTTATCCTTTATTTTGTTTGATTAATGCTTATATCATTGTCATCATCCTCATGCTTATATTGTGATGAAAGTCATCTTTGGCTTACGTGATTAGATGGACTGTTGATTGGTATGATTATGATCAGGGATCATTCGGTATAATTGTAAGACCCTAAATTATTAATAAATGAAATTTAAATTCCTCTATTTATTATTTTGAAATAGTAAGGGTTGATTTGATTAATGTGGTTAGTTATGGGTAAAATGCGCAAATATTTCAAATAAGCAAGTGGTCCTAAAATATTCATTGTTGTCGGAGAATATTTGTTTGGTCGTGGAATATTCTTGTTGTCGGGGAATATTCGTACGACGGCACAGCCTTGTGTGAGCCCCATAACGGAAAGCGATTGGATGAAGAAAATGACAAAAACAAGTTGTTTATAAATAACGGCGTAGTTGTTACCGTTAATACTGTTGGAATACCCGGTGGTTAAAGCACAGTAATACGCGTTGTTGCACAGTAGCACACGATATTGCACCAATTATTGATTCTTACGTAAGAAGGCACTACTCAATAATTGTTACAGTAATTACTGTTCAATATTGTATTTTATTGATTCAATAATTGCTGCGTTGATATTTTATATTACTGTTGTTTTAATAATTGTCACTACACAGTATTTTCTATTATCGGAACAATAATTCATATTATCTGAATAATATTATTAGATAACATTATTGGCAATGTCTAAAAAGTTCTGTCTAAGGAGAGGTTTGGTCATCTAATTGCGCGCCAGTAAGGAGAGATCCTTATTGGAAAGCCCCCTCTTTCCTGGGAACGGCCTGGCTGCCAGTACTGTGATTCTGTAATATTATTTGTGTATAATTAATAATTGATTTATATGATGAGGAAAATATTGATTTTATGTGGATATAGATGGAGAAAATTTTTAATGTGACAATTGTTGAAAATTAATATTTTATCTTTTCCTGATAAAATAATTCATTTAAATATATTATTTTAATAATATATTGATGATGATATTTTTATAATAAATATGGGATATATGAGTATATGAGGAGGAAGAGTATTTTTGTGGCATTAAATGATTAACACATATTTTGTGTGTTGGTGGACACAATTCTTGACCGAAAATTTATTATTGATTGTAAAATCGTCCGTTTATGGATTTCGGTCAATTTTTGTTTGGAATTTGGAAAATCTTTCTTCTGCAAAGTTGTAGAGAATTGAATTTCCTATAAAAACTCGCGAGATTCGAATTTTCTGATAAAAGGGCTATTTATTATGAATTATTGAAGTTCCGAAGTTCCGAAATAATTGATTTTTGGAAGTTTTAATTATTTTTATTAAGAAAAACGTTTTTGACATTTGAGTGGCACATGTTAATGGTGTAAATCAGCTGATGTGGTGTGCTAAGGAAATTAAGAAAATTATATTATTAATTTATTAAATTTTCTGCTTTGGTGTTCTAAGCATTTTCCTATAAATAGGTTGCTTAGGTTAGAATTGAAAATCACACCAGAAACACAAGTTTTTCTCTCTTTCTCTCTCTATATTAGTGAGCGTATTCTTGTGAGTATTCTAATACTTTGAGTATTGCTATACGGTGCAAGTTCAAGTCATAACCTATATCCGGTGTTTCAACTAGAAGTACTATTTTTACTGAGGTAAGGGATGTTAATTCTTCTTAAATGATATTATTTTCTTCAATATTATTATGCCGAAGTATTGATCTGAACTTTTTATCAAATTTAGAACTTTTCATGCCGGGGTTACTATTCATGAGTTACTATTCACGAGTTACTATTCACCGAAAAATAAAATTTTCTTCTTTTCGTCCAAAATATCTATTCTGGATACTAGCTATGATTGTATCCATGTTTTGATCATTCTTGAATTTTACTCCACTATGATTGTTTATGAGGTATTTTTGGACATGGATAAACTGTAATACGAATCCCTAATATTTGTTCTTTTGCTTCACTGGATTCGTTTCTTTTAAAATATTTTTTATCATCCTCAGTCCTAAATGATGATATAATTGAATATCTTTGGCCTGTAGTGCAAAGATTGATGATTTTCTGACGAATATCTTTGGCCCGTAGTGCAAAGATGAACAGGTGTTGAGATGAACATGATCGACTGGTGATACAAATGAATATCTTTGCCCTGTAGTGCAAAGATGAATATTTGATTAAAGATGGTTATTGATTGTTGTTACAGGGATAAAATATTGATGATGGACTTTTAAATCTTAGAAGATAGTAGAACTCATTCTCTACTTGACTCTTCTAATGGTTTGCTGTTTCCGCTGTGAATATTGATTTAAAACTTGTTGTCTATTGTATTCTATTAAATTTTTCCCTGTTGAAGACTAACGATAATTTGTTGTATATTATCTTAGTCATAATATTCTTTACTGGGCTAGTTGAGCTCACCCTTTTCCTTGTTGTTCCATTTTCTTCTCAGGAGGCGAGAATGTAGCGAGTACTAGTCGGGGTGTGGAATGATGGTTCAAGACAGTTGTTTTAGTAGTCCTCACTATTTTGTAAAATAGTGTATCAATAAGTATAATGAGTTCTTAGTTGAGTATGAATACTGTCTAGATGACAATATTTGTATTTAAACTCACAGTATATGTGTTGTCGTATTTTGCACGACAATTGTAATAATAAAGTTGTAGTTATTTTCTGTACCATGTATTTGGCGACTCAGAATGGGTTGGATGGATTGGACCTATTTTGGGGGCGTCACAGTTGGTATCAGAGCTTAGGGATATGATCTCTGGCGGAGATCAGGGAATAGAACTAGGAGGGGAGAGACGAGTAAATCTTCGCTAGTGTGTCCTACCTAAGCTTATTTGTTGGTCGGTCATTATATAGGGGTATTATGTGATTTGTTAATTTGTTTAATTAACCTTTGTTTTATGGCAGTATTTGAGAATGTCGAATGAGAATGTTAACAGTGGAGAAAATGAAACCGTGGAGACACCTGTACTCACCAACGAGGAGAACTTGCAACAGGCTGGCAATGTTCCTCCTGTGAACAACACCACTGAGCAGACGATGAACGATGAGATGTTTAGAAGCTTTTTGCGATTCATGCAAAACCAGACGAACGAGATTCCTGTTCAAAATATAGGAAGAAACAATGGCAACGCACAGCTGGTCACAGCCAAGCAGTTCAAAGAGTTGGGACCACCAGAATTCTGGGGAAAGCCAGATCCGATTAAGGCGGAGACATGGGTCAAGCAAATTACCAAGATATTTGATGTTTTGGGATGCACGGAGGAACAGAAGGTTCCATTCGCCACCTTTATGTTCCGTGGCGAGGCGAACTACTGGTGGGAATCTGTGAAGCGTACCCATCCAGCCGCACTCAACATGTCTTGGGAGACATTTCAGAAACTATTCAATGACAAGTACTTTCCTGAAAGTATTCGTCATATGAAGGATGTAGAGTTTATTAGACTGGAGCAGAATAACATGACGGTGTCCCAATACGAGGCGAAATTTGCAGAGTTGTCTAGGTTTGCACCTCATTTGGTAGAGAATGAGGAACGTATGACGCGGATGTTTCTGAGAGGTTTGAAACCCGGCATACGTCAATATCTCATTTCTCATAAATTTTCTCTCTATTCAGATGTTGTCAACAGGGCTCAATTATTAGAGCGAGATAGCGAGTATGATCAATCGAGGGACCACAACCAGGATTTTACCGGTGACAGCAGTCATCAGAACAATGATAACCAGTGGAGAAAGAAGAATACGGACAAGAACGGCAACCACTCTGGTGGTAATCGTGGCCATGAATATAGAAGAAGCGAGTCGGGAGGAGATTTTAAAAAGAGGAGATTCAACAATGATAATACGAAGACGTCAGCACCAGCAGCAACTGGTTCCAAGGGAGGAGAACGACCACCGGTCATATGCTATAAGTGCGAAAAAGAAGGACATATCAGCCCAAACTGCCCACAACAGTTTAAGGTATGTTATAATTGTGGAAAGGAAGGACATATCGCTCGAGATTGCACTGTAGCGAAACCAAGTCCAACGGGGGTGGTGACTCAAAAAGTTGTCCCAGAAAAGTCAAAGTCAACGGTTCCTGGAAGAGCATTTTTCGTGACTGGTCAGAATGCGAGGAACCCGAACGAAGTTAGCATGGGTTAGTTAAATATAAATTTTTGCGAAGTCTATATCTTATTAGATACCGGTTCTATCCATTCATTTATCTCTTGCTTGCGTTCAACGTTTAAACTTGACTCCGGAGAAATTAGACTTTGACTTATCTGTTGAAACTCTGTTAGGAGAAATTTTCATCACATCCACTGTTTATAAATCTTGTTTGATCCAAGTTGGCACCATCACATTACCTGTTGATCTTATCTCTTTAAAGATACTTGCTTTTGATGTGATTTTAGAAATTGATTAGTTAACTACTCGTCATGCCAAAATTGATTGCTTTCGTAAGGTTGTTAGTTTTCATATTCCTAAGTAACCTGTTATTCAAATTCAAGCAACCAAACCATTGAAGTCAAACTCTTTCATATCAAGCCGTAAAGTCATTCGTTTATTGAAAAACGGATGTCAAGCTTTCTTAGCCCATGTCATGGACTTGAACAAAAATACGTCAGATTTGAGTGATATTTCTGTTGTTTGTTTCCTGACGTATTTCCTGAAGAATTTCTTGGCTTACTCCCAAAGCGTGATATTGAATTTTGTATCGACTTTGAACCCGGTACAAAACCCATTTCTAAAATCTCATATTGAATGGCTCCTATTGAACTTCAGGAGTTAAAAACCTAACTGTAGAAGTTTGTACCCGAGCCTCTATCTGGTGACTTCCTTTGTGGAATGCACTGAAGCCAAACTCTCCGTAGGGGATGCCATATTCGTATGGTAGTAACTGATAGGTGCCATTGTGACGTGATATCCAAGATTGGGATATGAGTCACAGTTGAGAGCAACCTAAGTTAGTAATCGAAATACGTAGCTTTCTGGTTATTATCGGAGATTCGTAAAAGGATTTTCTCGAATCGCTACTCCATTAACTCAGCTGACTCAAGAAGGATATCAAATTCGTATGGAGCGAAGAATGCGAGAAGAGTTTCCAAGAGCTTAAGAGGAGACTCATTTCGGCACCTGTTCTGACAATACCATCTGGTTCAGATGGATTTGTTATCTACAGCGATGCTTCAGGCAAAGGGTTAGGATGTGTTCTCATGTAACGTGGGAAAGTCATAGCCTATGCCTCGCGACAACTTAAAGAATATATGAGAGGAATTATCCTATCATGATCTAGAGTTGGCAGCAGTCGTTTTTGCGCTAAAGATCTGGAGGCACTATCTATATGGGGAGAAAGTGGAGATATATTCAGGCCATAAAAGCCTCAAATATTTCTTCACTCAAAAAGAACTCAACATGCGACACCGACGTTGGCTCGAGCTGTTGAAAGATTTCGATCACACCATCCAATACTATCCTAGAAAGGTAAACGTGGTAGCTGACGCATTGATCGTATGCGAGTACGAGTGCGATATTGTTGAACACAAAGACCTATTTTGTATAATTTATAAATGATAGAGATAGAGTTAATGACTCTAGGGACCCACGTGATGATATACGAGTAAAATCGACTTTAATCGATAACGTTAAAGCCACTCAAGCTACAGACCTGGAGCTGATGAATATAAAGAAGAAGGTGCAAGAATGTGTTATTCTAGAAGTAAGAGTCGATGAAGAGAAGAAAGCTCAAGCCTTCAATTTATTTGAAATCCTCGATCGAGTAGGAACTGTGGCCTATAGACTCGCCATAACGCTAAGTATGTCACGTGTTCATAACGTTATTTACGTATCGATGTTACGTAAATATGTGGACGACCCGAACCACGTTATTGAGTAGAACCAAACGAGATAGCTGAAGACTTAACGTACGAGGAGGTACCTGTTAAGATCTTAGATAGGAAAGAGCATGTCCTACACACGAAAGTTATACCACAAGTTAAGGTTTTGTGGAGAAACCATGCTATTGAGGAAATGACCTGGGTGTTGGAAACGGAAATAAAAGCGAGGTATCCTCATCTTTTCGAAACACCAGGTACGTATGTCAATTTCGAGGACGAAATTTCATAAGGAGGGGAGGTTGTAAGACCTCAAATTATTAATAAATGAAATTTAAATTCCTCTATTTATTATTTTGAAATAATAAGGGTTGATTTGATTAATGTGGTTAGTTATGGGTAAAATGCGCAAATATTTCAAATAAGCAAGTGGTCCTAAAATATTCATTGTTGTCGGGGAATATTTGTTTGGTCGTGGAATATTCTTGTTGTCGGGGAATATTCGTACGACGGCGCAGCCTTGTGTGAGCCCCATAACGGAAAGCGATTGGATGAAGAAAATGACAAAAACAAGTTGTTTATAAATAACGGCGTAGTTGTTACCGTTAATACTGTTGGAATACCCGGTGGTTAAAGCACAGTAATACGCGTTGTTGCACAGTAGCACACGATATTGCACCAATTATTGATTCTTACGTAAGAAGGCACTACTCAATAATTGTTACAGTAATTACTGTTCAATATTGTATTTTATTGATTCAATAATTGTTGCGTTGATATTTTATATTACTGTTATTTTAATAATTGTCACTACACAGTATTTTCTATTATCGGAACAATAATTCATATTATCTGAATAATATTATTAGATAATATTATTGGCAATGTCTAGAAAATTCTGTCTAAGAAGAGGTTTGGTCATCTAATTGCGCGCCAGTAAGGAGAGATCCTTATTGGAAAGCCCCCTCTTTCCTGAGAACGGCCTGGCTGCCAGTACTGTGATTCTGTAATATTATTTGTGTATAATTAATTATTGATTTATATGATGAGGAAAATATTAATTTTATGTGGATATAGATGGAGAAATTTTTTAATGTGACAATTGTTGAAAATTAATATTTTATCTTTTCCTGATAAAATAATTCATTTAAATATGTTGATGATGATATTTTTACAATAAATGTGGGATATATGAGTATATGAGGAGGAAGAGTATTTTTGTGGCATTAAATGATTAACACATGTTTTGTGTGTTGGTGGACACAATTCTTGACCGAAAATTTATTATTGACTGTAAAATCATCCGTTTGTGGATTTCGGTCAATTTCTGTTTTGAATTTAGAAAATCTTTCTTCTGCAAAGTTGTAGAGAATTGAATTTCCTATAAAAACTCGCGGGATTCGAATTTTCTGATAAAAGGGCTATTTATTATGAATTATTGAAGTTCCGAAGTTCCGAAATAATTGATTTTTGGAAGTTTTAATTATTTTTATTAAGAAAAACGTTTTTGACATTTGAGTGGCACATGTTAATGGTGTAAATCAGCTGATGTGGTGTGCTAAGGAAATTAAGAAAATTATATTATTAATTTATTAAATTTTCTGCTTTGGTGTTCTAAACATTTTCCTATAAATAGGGTGCTTATGTTAGAATTGAAAATCACACCAGAAACACAAGTTTTTCTCTCTTTCTCTCTCTATATTAGTGAGCGTATTCTTGTGAGTATTCTAATACTTTGAGTATTGATATACGGTGCAAGTTCAAGTCATAACCTATATACGGTGTTTCAACTAGAAGTACTATTTTTACTGAGGTAAGGGATGTTAATTCTTCTTAAATGATATTATTTTCTTCAATATCATTATGCCGAAGTATTGATCTGAACTTTTTATCAAATTTAGAACTTTTCATGCCGGGGTTACTATTCATGAGTTACTATTCACGAGTTACTATTCACCGAAAAATAAAATTTTCTTCTTTTCGTCCAAAATATCTATTCTGGATACTAGCTATGATTGTATCCATGTTTTGATCATTCTTGAATTTTACTCCACTATGATTGTTTATGAGGTATTTTTGGACATGGATAAACTGTAATACGAATCCCTAATATTTGTTCTTTTGCTTCACTGGATTCGTTTCTTTTAAAATATTTTTCATCATCCTCAGTCCTAAATGATGATATAATTGAATATCTTTGGCCTGTAGTGCAAAGATTGATGATTTTCTGACGAATATCTTTGGCCCGTAGTGCAAAGATGAACAGGTGTTGAGATGAACATGATCGACTGGTGATACAAATGAATATCTTTGGCCTGTAGTGCAAAGATGAATATTTGATTAAAGATGGTTATTGATTGTTGTTACAGGGATAAAATATTGATGATGGACTTTTAAATCTTAGAAGATAGTAGAACTCATTCTCTACTTGACTCTTCTAATGGTTTTCTGTTTCCGCTGCGAATATTGATTTAAAACTTGTTGTCTATTGTATTCTATTAAATTTTTCCCTGTTAAAGACTAACTATAATTTGTTGTATATTATCTTAGTCATAATATTCTTTATTGGGCTAGTTGAGCTCACCCTTTTCCTTGTTGTTCCATTTTCTTCTCAGGAGGCGAGAATGTAGCGAGTACTAGTCGGGGTGTGGAATGATGGTTCAAGACAGTTGTTTTAGTAGTCCTCACTATTTTGTAAAATAGTGTATCAATAAGTATAATGAGTTCTTAGTTGAGTATGAATACTGTCTAGATGACAATATTTGTATTTAAACTCACAGTATATGTGTTGTCGTATTTTGCACGACAATTGTAATAATAAAGTTGTAGTTATTTTCTGTACCATGTATTTGGCGACTCAGAATGGGTTGGATGGATTGGACCTATTTTGGGGGCGTCACAATAATTATGACCCGTAATGTTACAAATGATATGGTAAAATTTCTCATTGGCCCGTAGTGCATTGATGGACAGTTGTTGGTATGATTATGACCAGGGATTATTCGGTATAATCATGACCATTGATGATTACATGAATATCCTTGGCCCGTAGTGCAAGGATGATTCGATGATGTGGTTTATTTATTAAGCTGAGTCTCAGCGATAAAGTTGATGAATTTTTTTTAAATCATAGAAGATAGTAGATATCATGCTATACTTGACTCTTCTAATGGATTGCTTGTTCTGCTGCAGTTAAACTTGATGTTTATTGTATTTTATCAGTTTAACACTATTGAAGGCTAATGATAATTTATTCTGCATTATCTTAGTCATAATATTTCTTACTGGGCTAGTTGAGCTCACCCTTTTGCTTTCATTGTTCTCTTCAGGAAATGAGAACGTAGCTGGGACGAGTAGGGGAATGGAGTGATGGTCCAGGATAAGTGCTATAGTAGTCCTCACTATTCTATAAAATAGTGTGATAATAATTGTAATAAGGACTCCATTGAGTGTGGATATTGTCTAGAAGACAATATTCGTGTAAAACTATCAGCTATGTTTTGTCGTATTTTACACGAAAGTTGTATAAAAGAAGTTTGTAGTTGTATTATGTACCATGTATTTGGCGACCCAAGATGGGTGATGTATACCTATTTTGGGGGCGTCACAAAAGCCTCTCAGCGTGCAGAAGTAGAAGAGGGGAAAGTGCAAGCAAAGAAGGATCAAGATAGAGGAGATGAATGGCATTTTCAACACTGCGATAAATCGAGTTCAAGACCGAGTCATGTATTATCTGATTCAGTTCGAGACGCTGACATGGTACATGTTAGATCACAGAACAATGTTCCATATTATGGAAGAGGAGCGTCGTAAGGCTATGCAGCATTTTAGTAGGTCATCGTAAAGAATGTAATCGTTGTGTGATTAATTAGTAAATAAGATGTAAATCCCAAGTGTTATGTAACCAATTGGATATGATGATGTTATCCTGAAACTTTTGTAGTTCAGGAAAGTGATGTAGACTGTAAGACCCCGAATTTTATGAAATAAAAGTATTCAATTTTTCTTATAATTACTATTCAGTAAATGGTTAAATTGATAAAAGTTTAAAGTTATGAGTGAAATATGATTTTTTTTCAAAATAAGCAAGTGGTTATAAAATAATCATTGTTGTCGGGGAATATTCGTTTAGTCGTGGAATATTCTTTCTTTCGGGAAATATTCGTACGACGGCACAGCTATTTGTGGGCCCCATAACGAATAACTGTCGGGTGAAGAAAATGAAAAATTTGAGTTTTTACAAATAACGACGTAGTTATTACCGTTAACACTGTTGGAATACCCGGTGGTTAAAATACAGTAATACGCGTTATTGCACAGTAGCACTCGGTATTGCATAGTATTTTTGAAATTATTGATTCTTACGTAAGAAGGCAATACTCAATAATTGTTACAGTAATTACTGTTCAATATTTTATTTTATTGATTCAATAATTGCTACGTTGAAATTTTATATTATTGTTGTTCAATAATTGTCACTGCACAGTATTTCCCATTATCAGATCAATAATTCATATTATTTGAATAATATTATTAGATAACATTATTGGCAATGACTAGAAAGTTCTGTCTAAGGAGAGGTTTGGTCACCTAATTGCGCGCCAGTAAGGAGAAATTCTTATTGGAAAGCCCCCTCTTTCCTGGGAACGGCCTGGTTGTCATAAATGTGATTCTGTAATATTTGTGAATAATTAATTATTGATTCATATGATAAGGAAATATTTATTTTATGTGGATATAAATGAGGGATATATTTTTGTGGTTAAAAATGAAGGAGTTAATGTTGAGGTGTTTTATCTGTATTTTTGTCGGAACGGAGGTATTGAAAATCAAATTAGGGTTTTTGAGATATTTTGCGGGGGTTATAATTTTTAATCCGACCGTTGGATCGTGGTAATATTTGGATATGTTATACATATATAAGTTGAGTATATGTCCACAAATTTTGAACCGTTAAAAATGAACGTATGATTTATTATGAATTTTACGAGATGACTGGTTCAGAAATTGTTGAATTTTCGGAGTTTATCATTTTGGTGGAAAATTCTAGAATTGGTGGGCCCCACTTGTGGTTGGTGAAGAAATGTGCTGAATTATATTTCAAATGTGGTGGGTGGGAATAGTAGCAGGTAAAGCCATCAGGTTGCAGGTCAAACCTACCAAAATTTTCCTATAAATAGAGGGCTAAGTTAGAATTGAAAAACACACCAGAAACATAAGCTTTCTCTCTTTCTCTCTCTATATTATGAAGCATATTTTGTGAGTATTTAGATACTTTGAGAGTTGCTATTCAGTGTAAGTTTCCTTCGGCTTTGCATACCGATCAGAAGTACTGCTCTTTTGAGGTAAGGGATGGTAAGGGATTGTAAGGGATATTAAGGGATTTTAAGGGTTGTTATGATTTTCAGTTTCGTAATTTTTCTGATCTTCAAAAATTCTGGAAAAAATTTGAAATGATATTTTGATGAGTTTTCTTGATTGTGTCCAAAAATGGTGATTTTTGGATGTATAGATTGAGAGTTATGAATTTTATGAGAAAAGACTATTTTAAAAGTAACAGCTTATAATTCCTTGTGGTTAACTCCAAAATTGATGAAATTTTTATTGGGAGTACATGTATATGATAGAAGTATACTCTGTAAATTTCAGAATTTTTAGACAAAAGTACAATTTTTGATAAATGTCTAAATATTCTGCTATTTTGGCCATATGAAAAATAGTAAATGACTTTTAAAAATTCTGAGAAAAATATATGTTCACTATGGGACTATATTATGCTAAATCCCAGAAAAGAAATATTTTTGGAACTGATTTGGTATTTTTCATGAAAATGGTCTAGCTATGAGTAAATGAATTAAATATGTTTTGTGAAGAAAGAAAATTGGAAAATAGGATTTTATGGCTTGAGAATCCTATATGAGGTATATGCAGATTTTTGATGAGGGTTTTGGTTATTGATGATGAAATTGTAAGAGTTGGCATTTTATGATGATTAAATGCATTAATTAGTAAAGTGTAAACAATTAAAATAAATTGTTTATAAATTTAAGTAATGTTATTCTTTCAATATCATTATACCAAAATATTGGTATGAATTTTATTGTAGAATTTCTATCTTTTGTGTCGGGGTTACTATTCATGAGTTACGAATATTACTCTTGAGATTAAAACTATATGTTGATCATATTATTTTTTTATCATCATATATAACATTTTTATAACCCTGATGTTGAAATTCTCTTTCACTGGAGTGTAAAGATGGGTAGATTATTGGTATGATCATGACTAGGGTTCTCTTTGGCCTGTAGTGCAAAGTTGAATTGTGACTGGTATGATCATGACCATTAAATTTATAATTGAATATCTTAAGCTTAAGTGCAAAGGTGAATTGATCAACATGGTTATAATTATTGTTTATATAAATTCTGAAATGATTATATATTTCTTTGAGATATGAATATATTTGGCCTGTAGTGCAAATATGAATTGTTGATGAATATCTTTGGCATGTAGTGCAAAGATGGCCTGTTGATGAATATCTTTGGCCTGTAGTGCAAAGATGAACTGTTGTTGAATATCTTTGGCCCGTAGTGCAAAGATGGTTTGTTGATGAATATCTTTGGCCCGTAGTGCAAAGATGGATTTGTTAGTATGATTATAAACAGGAACTGTGATTTGGTATAACCATGATCTTTGATGTTTCAGGTAAAGACAGGTGATGAAAATATTCTTCGTCCTGGGTGCGAAGAAAAATTTAGAGTCACAATTATGATTATGAGTTATTCATATGATTGTGGAAAGGAACTATTGAGTGATGTTACATGGATAAAACATTGTTGGTGGATTTTTAACATGGAAGAGATAATGGACTTTATGGTCTATTTGACTCTTCTAATGGATTGCTCGTTCCGCTGCAACTATGGTTGAAATTTTTATCATTTACCATATGTTCTAAATCTCTGATTTATTATTGATGAAGGCTATTGATAATTTAATTATCTTTAGTCATGATATTCTTTACTGAGCTAGTTGTGCTCACCCTTTTGCTTCACAATTCCTTTCAGGTAATAAGAGTGTAGCTGGGTCGAGCGGGGGTAACAAGGGAATAGAACGGTGGTCATCATTTAGTAGTTATATTTGGTGAAGAAAATAGGGTGAGGCGAACCCAACGTTGGAAGGGTGTTTTGTCACTATCATACAAGATGTCTAATGACATACAACCTCGTGTCATCATAGGACAGGGTTGTGCTCGTCCACTTGCTGAGTATATCTATGGGCACTACCTATATAATCTTGGTGTTTGTTTGAAGTATAATTCTCAATTAGAGACAGTGGAGATAATGATAAGTCAAGAGAAGACTCACCATTGGGAAGAATATGATAGTAATCTTCTCGTTTTTCTTTGGGGTCTATTGGGTCAACCACGGATAATTCTGTGGCCATATGATATCTATCATAACCTAGACGCGTAGCCTCCCATGTACGAAGGTTTTCTTGAGCACTTCCCAAAGATTCTAATTTCTAAAATAGTTTTTGACTATACCTTTATGTAAGGTGTTATTGTGAGGTGATGTCCACGGTTGGAACATGAGTCACATTTGGTATATATTTGTATCCAAACTCACAGCATATGTGTTGTTGTATTTTGCACGACAATTGTTGTAATAAAGTTGTAGTTGTTTTCTGTACCATGCATTTGACGACTCAGAATGGGTTGGGTGGAATGGACCTGTTTTGGGGTTGTCACATAGATAGCAGGGATACTATCATTATTATGTTTTAAAAGATAATGAATGAATAAAAGTTAATATTTATATCAGATATTATGTGTTATGTGATGATCTTTTATGATGTGCAAGTTAAGTAGAGAATACTTAAAAAGATTGAGTAATAATCTAGTAAGTGTATTTTAACTGAAAATGACTCCAAGACGTCAACCACGACAAAGAACCCCTGAGGGATATACCAATAATAACAACGCCAATGCTAACCTAGTTCAGCAGTTGGTGACATTACTGACGGGAGCGCTGCAGAATCAGCCGCAGAACCAAGCTGCGACCTTTAAGGACTTCAAGGCGGTTGGACCACCAGAATTCTGTGGATCCATGAATCTGGTTGAGGCATAGACCTGGAACATGGAAATAGAGAAGGTTTTCGATGTTGCTAGAGTCGGTGAGAATTAGAAGACTGCTTTTGCAACATTTATGTTGAAAGCAGAGGCCAGTTATTGGTCGCAAGCCAATAAAACTCGAGGAGGTCAGGGAGTGATGACTTGGGATAGGTTCAAGAAAATATTTTTCGAGACCTACTTCCCAGAGAGTTCAAAGAATCATATGGAGATGCAGTTTTTAGAGCTAAAATATAGCACAATGAACATGTCGGAGTATGCATCAAGGTTCAATGAATTGGCGAGGTTTGCTCCATATCAAGTTAACACAGATGAGCTCAAGGCTAGGAGGTTTGAACAGGGACTGAAGCCCTGGTTGTATAGCAGGGTCTCCATGTTTCAGTTAAAGACGTTTGCAGCGGTGCTTGAGAAGGCGATTATCGTTGAGGGTGGAGGCGAGGCTGTGA
This sequence comes from Panax notoginseng, assembly GCA_016801055.1. Taxonomy (NCBI): domain Eukaryota; kingdom Viridiplantae; phylum Streptophyta; class Magnoliopsida; order Apiales; family Araliaceae; genus Panax; species Panax notoginseng. The sequence continues at coordinate 56,009,281 of CM029020.1, read as the reverse complement.
CGAAGTACAAAGCAGGAACAAAGAAAGAAGAAGAGTGAGAGTGAAGGTAAGAATGGTGGTAGTAGTGGTGGGAATGGTAGTAATAACCTGAAGATGAAGTGGAATGCAAGTGTTGGTGTTGGAAGTCAACAATTTAGCTGTGACACCCCCAAATCCGGGTACTCCATTCCCAAAAGATTTGGTGCTCACTATAAAAAATAATTACATCTAACTACCCATAATAAAGGATAAAGACATAAAATAACTTAAAAAATAATCTTTTCTCTTAAAGGATTACATCATCTTGAAAACAATCCCAGGTAATCTATCCTTAAATTATTACATAAGTTTGCGGAATACATCATAAAATAAAACAAGTCTTATAACATAATTCACTTAAATAAATTCAATAAATCTTCAACACTTGGACATCTTGCCCTTTCCTTTGCTAGAAGATGACTCATCGACTTTCTCAACTTTAGCTGCAATGTTAAATGCAAGAGTGAGCAAACAATTGCTCACTGATATAAAGAGTAGTAATGATAACAACATGAGAATGAACAACGAGTGCTGAACAATAATGAACTTGTTCTACGAATCAAATTATAGAAATCAAGTTCAAATTTAATATCTGAGGGTCTTAAGACCACGAACTATGTCCCCGGTGTTTAGGTGTTATTACCTCAACCTTAATAGTCATTTAGACTATACAGACCCTTTTTAACATACTTAGGGGAATCATCCCTTTGTACTATGTATTGTGTACAAACATCTAAACGTTTCATGTACAAAATCCCCTATATTAGGGTTATTCGTCTCAGCTTGAATTTAGAATTTCTGCACTAAAGAAAATTTAGTTTGGAACTAGCCTATCAGTGGTTCTAGAATTTTAGAACACTATTCCATTATAGACTAGTTCAATCAACAAGAGTTTACTTACTACTTGAAGGTTTAATACAACAATATAGAATTGAACAAGGTTATCAAAGTCAAAGATCGAATAACAACAATGTATCATTGAATAGACACAGTATGTATGCAAAGTACCGCATTAAAAAGAGTTAGAATAATCTCATTTGAATCATTATATTAGAACAATATATATTTTGAATAATAATAACAAGACTTATGAAAATGAAACTCGCTCAATGTAACGAACTAGATTACAAGAGCTTGTACAATCATACACGAGATAAAATCAATAGGCTTGCTCAACTTTAATATAAAATTTAGGAATAGAAAGCTTGCTTGACATAAAAGATAACGGAGCTATGAAACTTGCATTGAATATAAAAGAGAATAAAGTTAGGAAACTTACCTTGTATATAAGCTACACAAATATAATAACGTTCGCCAATTACCTACATATATCATTGAAATCGCAATAACAATTAGTTGTATTAATATTAGCTTTATGGGTTTAACCCACCATTTAAGTCATACCCTTAACTTAACACCTAACCATGTTGGTTAACATCCTTAACGAATCTGAAATCTCACTATAACCTAACATAAAATTAATCATTTATCTCTAACTTTCATAAACATCACTTTTTATTCATTACATAACTTAATTAAATAATCACTTAGAATCTTCACACTTTATATTATATCACATTGAAATCTGTTATTGTATTCCACGTTATGTTTTAACATCATTAACATGCATGCCAAACTAGATTAAGTCCATGAATTATGACCCACAAATAAATAGACTTCACTGGCTAGGCTTAGGACACGGCGCAGCTGCGCTGTCCCAAGCCTTGGCACCGACGCAGCTGCGCTGGTGCTCGACTTTAGAAAATCATACGGTGCAGTTGCGCCGTTTCTGCCTGTGGTACCAGCGCAGCTGCGCCGTGCACAGACAGAAACTGCAGTTAGCAGCTCTGTTTTGCACCAACACTCCAATTAATCTGATTTCCACATAAATCCATGAAACCTAGCAACTAAAACTTAGTAATAATATATATAAACATGATATACACCATTCTAATTACAAAAACATTACATAAATTCAATTTTGAAGAATCAAAACCCCAATTTTCCCAATTTCTTCATTTTTTACACTTTTAGCGAAATCGATCGCCACGACTTCGTTTCTTAACCAATTGACATGATTCAAACTACGTCGCTCTCGTTTCTTAACATACTAACACAATCCAACATCAATTCGCAGATTACAACACATATTGAACATGAAATTTTGTACTTTCTTAAGCCATATTTCATACATATAACACTGTTATACTAACTTTCTTCTTTCAAACCAATTTTTTCATGAATTCGATACTTTAAAACCATTTGAAGACAACATATAACAGATTATGAACCACTAAAACATAATTATCAATTATTATAGAAAATAATCCACCCAATTCTTTCCTTTTTTCCCAAGAAAACTCAAGAATACCAACATAATTTTCATTAATTCTCTTACTACAACCATGTATAAATATCAACCAATTGATTACATAAACTAATTTAACAATCACAATATCAAATTCACGCAATCCTATAATAGAAATTTAGAACATAAACATAGGTTTTTATATCTTCAATGCTTAATTTGTTTGCAAGGTGATCACAAGCTTTAGCAATCCTTCTCATTCTTCTTGATAATCTTAGAAAAATCTCTCTCTCTCAAAACCTCTGTATTTCCTCTCTTCCTCACCAAGCTCTCTCTCTATTTCTCTATTAACTAGTTAGCGTTAAAAAAATGCATAACACATAAACTGAAGACTTCCCACATTCGTCAGGTAAAAATACAATACGTTTGTGTCAGTTAAAATAAGCTAAGGGCCACAAGGCCTTGTTTGGCCACACACCAATTCCCCCATTCCAATTTATTTTAATAATATTATATTATATAGTTTCTATTTATCACACATGTAACCCATTTCCACTTATAATTATAATAATTATAATTTTTATTATAATTATACTTATGATTAATAAATAATTATATATCTAATTTAATTAATAAATTAGACTTAAACATTACTTTATTTAATTTACTTATTTTCTTAAATATTAAACAATTTATTTAATTTAATTATTTCATTAAATTAAATCTTTCAAATAAAAATTACCATTATTCAATTTAATTACTAAATTCTTGCATCATAATTTCATCAATTATTTATTTTCCTAAATAAATAAATTTAATAAAATATTTATTTAATTCAATAAATATTTAAATTAATTACAAAAATTTCTCGATCGTTACAGTAGCCAACAGAAAAAGAAGTTTGAAGCATGTGCTACATGCGAAAAGAATCACACTAACGTGTGTTTAAGGGGTAAGCGAATATGCTTCAACTGTGGCCAGGAGGGTCACATTGCCCCAAATTGCCATCAACCAAAGAATAATGCTTGCTACACATGCGGGTCAAAGGATCATTTTGCTTGCGAGTGCCCTAAGAAGAAAGTTGGAGAGACAACTGGAAGCAAAGGAGGTAGCAATGGAGGTACATTGGCTATTGCTGGACCAATATCATCAAACAAACCCATAGCCAGAACCTTCAACATGACGGTGCAGGATGCGGTGCAATCAAAAGATGTCGTGTCAGGTATTATCCCAATCAATGATATAAATGCATATGTATTATTTGATTCGGGTGCTATTTGCTCGTTTATATCTGATGAATTTGCTAAGAGGTTAGAATTGTCTAGTGAAGAGATGAATTTCCCTTTACACATAGAAATTACGAATAGGGAGGTGATTCCTGTTAAGTCTGTATACAAGAATTGTAGAGTGAATATTAAGGGAAATGTTATGACAGTAGATTTAATCCTGATAAAACTTGGAGAGTTTGATGTTATATTGGGAATGGATTGACTATTCAATTATGGAGCAATAATTGATTGCCAAAAGAAATGTGTAAACCTTATGACTCCGTCAAAGGTAGTTTTCTATGGTAGCAAGTCGGTTAGATAAGCGAGATGTCTGATGATTATGCAGGTCAAGAAGTTATTGAGTTAAGGCTGTGTAGGGTACTTAGCTTACATAGTTGATACTCAGAAGAAGAGTGTGGAATTGGAAGAGATACCGATTGTTAGGGATTTTGCGGACGTATTTCTGGAGAATTTGCCAGGACTTCTGCCAGACAGAGAGATTGAGTTTGTTATTGATTTAGCGCCAGAAACTGCTCTGATATCGAAGGCCTCGTACAGGATGGCCTCGGTAGAGATGAAGGAACTGATGGTACAATTATAAGAGCTGTTAGACAAGAAATACATTCAGCCGAATGTGTCATTGAGCGCCGACATTATTTGTGAAAAAGAAGGATGTGTCAATGTGTCTTTGAATTTATTATAGGAAATTAAACAAAGTCGTTATTAAGAATAAATGTAAGACCCCAAATTTTATGAAATAAAAGTATGCAATTTTTCTTATAATTACTATTCAGTAAATAGTTAAATTGATAAAAGTTTAAAGTTATGGGTGAAATATAAATTTTTTTTTCAAAATAAGCAAGTGGTTATAAAATAATCATTGTTGTCGGGGAATATTCGTTTGGTCGTGGAATATTCTTTCTGTCGGAGAATATTCGTACGACGGCGCAGCTATTTGTGGGCCCCATAACGAATAACTATCGGGTGAAGGAAAACGACAAATTTGAGTTTTTACAAATAACGGCGTAGTTGTTACCGTTAACACTGTTGGAATACCCGGTGGTTAAAATACAGTAATACGCGTTATTGCACAGTAGCACACGGTATTGCATAGTATTTTTGAAATTATTGATTCTTACGTAAGAAGGCACTACTCAATAATTGTTACAGTAGTTACTGTTCAATATTTTATTTTATTGATTCAATAATTGTTGCGTTGATATTTTATATTATTGTTGTTTCAATAATTGTTGCTGCACAGTATTTTCCTTTATCAGATCAATAATTCATATTATTTGAATAATATTATTAGATAACATTATTGTCAATGTCTAGAAAGTTCTGTCTAAGGAGAGGTTTGGTCATCTAATTGCGCGCCAGTAAGGAGAAATTCTTATTGGAAAGCCCCCTCTTTCCTGGGAACGGCCTGGTTGTCATAAATGTGATTCTGTAATATTATTTGTTAATAATTAATTATTGATTCATATGATAAGAAAATATTTATTTTATGTGGATATAAATGAGGGATATATTTTTGTGGTTAAAAAATGAAGGAGTTAATGTTGAGATTTTTATCCGTATTTTTGTCGGAATGGAGGTATTAAAAATCAGGATTTTTGAGATATTTTACGGGGGTTATAATTTTTAATCCGACCGTTGGATCGTGGTAATTTTTGGATATGTTATACATATATAAGTTGAGTATATGTCCATAAATTTTGAACCGTTAAAAATGAACGTATGATTTGTTATGAATTTTAAGAGGTGGCTGATTCGGAAATCAGGTTATAAATCATTTTTGGTGGAAAATTCTAGAATTGGTGGGCCCCACTTGTGATTGGTGAAGAAATGTGCTGAATTATATTTCAAATGTGGTGGGTGGGAATAGTAGCAGGTAAAGCCATCAGGTTGCAGGTCAAACCTACTAAAATTTTCCTATAAATAGAGGGCTAAGTTAGAATTGAAAATCACACCAGAAACATAAGCTTTCTCTCTTTCTCTCTATAGATTATTGAGTGTATTTTGTGAGTATTTAGATACTTGGTGAGTTGCTATTCATCAGTGCAAGTTTCCTTCAGCCTTATACCGATCAGAAGTATTGCTCTTTTGAGGTAAGGGATAGTAAGGGATAGTAATGGATTTTAAGGGTTGTTATGATTTTCAGTTTCGTAATTTTTCTGATCTTCAAAAATTATGAAAAAATTTGAAATGATATTTTGATGAGTTTTATTGATTGTGTCCAAAAATGGTGATTTTTGGATGTATAGATTAAGAGTTATGAATCTTACGGGAAAAGACTATTTTAAAAGTAACAGCTTATAATTCCTTATGGTTAACTCCAAAATTGATGAAATTTTTATTGGGAGTACATGTATATGATAGAAGTATACTCTGTAAATTTCAGAATTTTTAGACAAAAGTACAATTTTTGATAAATATCTAAATATTCAGCTGTTTTGGTCATATGAAAAATAGTAAATGACTTTTAAAAATTTTGAGAAAAATATATGTTCACTATGGAACTATATTATACTAAATCTCAGAAAAGAAATATTTTTGGAACTGATTTGATATTTTTCATGAAAATGGTCTAATTGTGAGTAAATGAATTAAATATGTTATGTGAAGTAAGAAAATTGGAAAATAGGATTTTATGGCTTGAGAATTCTATATGAGGTATATGCAGATTTTTGATGAGGGTTTTGATTATTGGTAATAAAATCTTATGAGTTTGGTATTTTAGAATGATTAAATGCATTATTTAGTAAAGTGTAAACAATTTAAATAAATTGTTTATAAGCTTAAGAAATATTATTCTTTCAATATCATTATACCGAAATACTGGTATAGATTTTATTGTGGAATTTCTACCTTTTTGTGTCGGGTTTACTATTTATGAGTTACTATTCACGAGTTACTATTCATGAGTTACTATTCACAAGTTACTATTCACGATAAAAATTAGTTTCTTTTTCTAACCAAATTATAGTTGATTTACGAATATTACTCTTGAGATTAAAACTAGATGTTGATCATATTATTTTTATTATTATATATAATGTTTTTATAACCCTAATGATGATATTTCTCTTTGACTTGAGTGTAAAGATGGGTAGATTTTTGGTATGATCATGACTATGGGTTATCTTTGGCCAGTAGTGCAAAGTTGAATCGTTGATTGGTATGATCATGACCATTAAATTTATAAGTGAATATCTTTAGCTTAAGTGCAAAGGTGAATTGATCAACATGATTATAATTATTGTTTATATAAATTCTGAAATAATTATATATTTCTTTGAGATATTAATATCTTTGGCCTGTAGTGCAAAGATGAAATATTGATGAATATCTTTGGCCTGTAGTGCAAAGATGAATTGTTGATGAATATCTTTGGCCCGTAGTGCAAAGATGACATGTTGTTGAATATCTTTGGCCAGTAGTGCAAAGATGAACAGATGTTGAGATAAACATGACCAACTGGTGATACAAATGAATATCTTTGGCCGTAGTGCAAAGATGAAGTTATTAGTATGATTATGAACAGGAAATGTGATTTGGTATAACCATGATCTTTGATGTTTCAAGTAAAGATAGGTGATGAAAATTATCTTCGTCCTGGATGAGAAGAGGAATTTAGAACTACAGTTATGATTATGAGTTATTCATATGATTGTGGACCAGAATTGTTGATTGATGTTACAGGGATAAAACATTGTTGTTGAATTTTTAACATGGAGAAGATAATAGACTTTATAGTCTATTTGACTCTTCTAATGGATTTCATGTTCCCCTGCAACTATGGTTGAAATTTTTTATCATCTACCATATGTTCTAAATCTCTGATTTATTATTGATGAAGACTATTGATAATTTATTTATCTTTAGTCATGATATTCTTTACTGAGCTAGTTGTGCTCACCCTTTTGCTTCACAATTCCTTTCAGGTAATAAGAGTGTAGCTGGGTCGAGCGAGGGTAACGGGGAAATAGAACGGTGGTCTCTAGCTGTGGATGTTCTCCCGAAGCAGTATAGAAAAGTTCATTTAGTAATTATATTTGGTGAATCCAATAGGGTAAGGTGTACCCAACGTTGGAAGGGTGGTTTGCCTCTATCATACAAGATGTCTAACGACATACAACCTCGTGTCATCATAAGACAGGGATGTGCTCATCCACTTGCTGAGTATATATACGAGCACTACCTATATAATCTTGGTGTTTGTTTAAAGTATAATTCTCAATTAGAGACAGTAGAGATAATGATATGTCAAGAGAAGACTCACCATTGGGAAGAATATGATAGTAATCTTCTCGTTTTTCTTTGGGGTCTATTGGGTAAACCAAGGACAATTCTGTGGCCATATGATATCTATCATAACCTAGACGCATGGCCTCCCATGTACGAAGGTTTCCTTGAGCACTTCCCAAAGATTCTAATTTCCAAAACAGTTTTTGACTATACCTTTATGTAAGGTGTCATTGTGAGGTGATGTCCACGGTTGGAACATGAGTCACATTTGGTATATATTTGTATCCAAACTCACAGCATATGTGTTGTTGTATTTTGCACGACAATTGTTGTAATAAAGTTACAGCTGTTTTCTGTACCATGTATTTGGCGACTCAGAATAGGTTGGATGGAATGGACCTGTTTTGGGGGCGTCACAATAAATATCCGTTGCCAAGAATAGATGACTTGTTTGATCAATTGAAAGGAGCCAAGTACTTCTCGAAGATAGATTTGAGAAGTGGATATCATCAATTAAAGGTAAGAAAGGAGGATGTACCTAAGAAGACATTCAGAACTCGGTATGGACATTACAAGTTTTTGGTAGTGTTTTTTGGTTTGACCAATGCCCCTACAGCATTCATGGATTTGATGAACAGGGTGTTTAAACCATTCTTAGATAAGTTTGTGGTGGTATTTATTGATGATATTCTGGTGTACTCCAAATCTCAAGAGGAACACGTGAAACATTTACGTTTGACGTTAGAGACGCTAAGAAAGAAAAAGTTGTATGTGAAGTTCTCTAAGTGTGAATTTTGGCTAGAACGTGTATAATTTATTGGGCATGTTTGACAAAGATGGGATTTTGGTGGACCCATCAAAAGTCGAAGCTGTAATAAATTAGAAATAACCAAGGACACCATCAAAGGTGAGGAGTTTCTTGAGACTAGAATGCTACTTTAGACGGTTTATTCAGGACTTTTTCAAGATTGTCACTCCGTTGACAAATTTGACAAGGAAATCTATAAAATTTGTTTGGATGGAAAAGTGCGAAGAGAGTTTTAAGGAATTAAAAAAGAAGCTTAGTGTGGCCCTTGTGTTGTTATTACCAGATAATACAGGAAACTTTGTGGTGTATAATGATGCATCACATAAAGGACAAGGCTGTGTGCTTATGTAAAACGGCAAAGTCAATGTGTATGCATCAAGACAACTGAAGGACTATGCGAAAGGATACCCAACTCATGATTTAGAGTTGGCCGCGGTGGTTTTTGCTCTAAAGATATGGAGACACTATCTCTATAGGGAGAAATATGAGATATACATGGACCATAAAAGTCTGAAGTATATTTTCACACAGAAGGATCTGAACATGTATCAGAAGAGATGGTTAGAACTGATAAAAGATTATGATTGCGAAATCTTTTATCATCCGGGTAAAGCCAATGTGGTTGCTGATGCCTTGAGCAGAAAGGGTAGGAAAAAGTTGATGTTGTTAACTAACCAAGAGGAGCTTATTTCAGTAATGGCAAGGCTAGAGTTGGAAATAAAACTTCCAAAAGAATTCAATGAGAGATTGTCTCAAATGGTGGTTGGTGCAACTTTAGTGGACAAAGTGAAGAATGCTCAACTACAAGATGAAGAATGTGAGAAAATTAAAGAAGGAATGTCTGAAGGGGGTGAGATGAAGTTCAAGATCGATGTCAAAGGACTACTAAGGTTTGAAGGAAGAGTTTGGGTTCCAGTAGTACCGAAAATTAAAGAGAAAATCTTGACTGAAGCTCATAAATCAAGATATTCCATTCATCCGGGAAGTACGAAGATGTATCAAGATTTATGACAATAGTTTTGGTGGTCGAACATGAAACGAGATGTTGCAGAATGTGTCACAGAATGCTTGACGTGTCAAAGAGTAAAGGCCAAGCATCAGAGACCAAGTGGATTACTTCAGCCGTTGGAAATACCAGAATGGAAGTGGGAGCATATCACAATAGATTTTGTGGTAGGTTTTTCGACAACTCAGAAAGGATACGATGTGATTTGGGTGATAGTGGATAGACTGACGAAATTAGCACACTTTTTGCCAATAAAAGATTAGATTCAATCTTGATCAGTTGAAAAAGTTATACGTCAAGGAGATCGTTTCGAGACATGGAGTTTTGTTGTCAATTGTGTCAGACAGAGACCCAAGATTCACGTCAAATTTCTGGAAGAGACTACAAGAATGTATGGGAACACAATTGAGAATGAGTACGGCGTACCATCCTCAAACAGACGGTCAAAGCGAACGAACAATCCAGACATTGGAAGATATGCTCAGAACATGTATCATGGATTTCAAAGGGATCTGGGATGATCATTTACCGTTGGCTGAATTCGCATACAACAACAGTTACCACTCAAGCATTGGCATGCCGCCTTACGAAGCATTGTATGGTAGGAAGTGCAGAACTCCACTATGCTAGGATGAAATTGGTGAACGTCAACTGTTAGGATCAAAACTGGTACAGCAGACTGCTGAGGTTATCAAACTCATCAGGGCAAGATTGGTAGCAGCTTAAGACAGACAAAAGAAGTACGCTGATCAACACAGACAGGATCGCGAATTCGACGTAAGAAATTTTGTTTTCCTAAAAGTTTCTCCTTGGAAGGGAAAGATTCATTTTGGTAAGAAAGGAAAGCTAAGCCCAAGGTTTATTGGACCCTTTGAGGTGCTGAGAAGAGTAGGTGATGTGGCTTATGAGGTAGCTCTACCTCCAAAATTGGAACATGTTCACAATATTTTTCATGTGTCGGTGTTACTACCGTATAAACCCGATTACAAACATGTGATCGAGAATAAACCGTTACAGTTCGGTAAGGACCTATCTTATGAGGAGATTCCTATCCAGATAGTTGACAGGAAAGAACAAGTGCTCAGGAATAAGGTGATACCTTCCGTGAAGGTGATATGGAGGAACCATAATGTCGAAGAAGCTACGTGGGAACTCGAAGATAAAATGATGAAGAACTATCCTAGGTTATTTGTTTAATCTGTGTCTTCAATTCCGAAGACAGAATCCTTGTAAGGAGGGAATGATGTAACAATCCGTGACGAATGAGTTGCTTGAGTTGTGATTTTGGGGACATAATCAATGTTAGGAGGGAATGATGTAACAATCCAGAATTTTATTTGTAATTTTAAATATTTATTGATTAAATAAATATTTTTAATTGATGTGTTTATTGTTAAGTAAATATTTGTTGGATTATTTATTAGTTAAATAAATAATTCATGAATAATTGTGGACTAACTTAATTAAGTGTAATATATTAATTAAGTTGATGTCTAGTAATTTTGTGGGTTGAAGTTTAATTTAATAGGTTAATTAAATGAGTGGTTACTAATTATCATATTATATAATGGTAATATTCTAATTTAATTTAATAATTAAATTAGAAAAAGTTAGTAATGATTAAATGAGTTGTTGAATAATTGTGTGCTAATTTCATTTAATAATTGAATTAGAGATTCAAAGTTTTGTTAAGTAAAATTATAATTTTAAATGATTAATTAAAATATTGGAATTTAATTAATTAGAGGGTGACCATTAAACCATATAGCAAGTGGTTTATTAAAATAAATTAGAGAGTTTTTATTTAGTTTTTTCAAACAAGGTTTAAAGATATTAAGTCTTTATTTTTAATTTGTTTTATCCAAATATTTTAAAATTTGTAACTGATAACTCACGTTTAAATTTTGTAACTGATAGAATTGAATATACGCATTATGTCTGTTAGTTTTACTTTTCACGCATAAGTGTTCATTCTGTTATTTGGCTTACACTTAGACTAAGAGGAAGAGAATACAAAGAAGAAGAGAGAGTTTGAGAGAATACAAAAGTTATGTGAATTAAGGGAAAACACTTCTTTATCATCTAGCAAGGTTTAATCAAGCAAAGTGAAGGTATAATTTGAATTTCCAAAAGCTTTAGTTCCTATATATGAAAAGTTTTTCTGTGTTCTTGAATTTCACTGCAAAACAAAATTGGTTTTCAAACTTACTGTAGTGTAATTTTGATGAACTTTTGATATATAAAGTGATTGATTGTGGTTATGTAATTGTGATGTTATAACTAACATCTAGACAAGGATTTGGTATATTAATTTAGGAAAATCACGCTAAAAAAGAAAAGGAATTGATTACAGTGAGTGTGTGTATGATTATGGCTTGTTGGAGTCCAAAATTGATAGTTGATTCGTGAACTAAATTGTAAATTAATTCTTAAATGTGTTAATTCATTAAGAAATGAAAATAATACAGTTTGAATGAGTTGATTTGGTGTAGTAACGAAGTTTTAGTGATGATTTTTGCTAAAGATATCAAAAATGGAGTTTTGGCAAAAATATGGAATTCAAAGGACTTAGTTTGATTATTGTTGTTATTTAGGTGTTCTAAATCAGTATATATATGATGGGTAATGTTTAGATGAAGTCTATATCATTTGGGTGTATGTAATTTGCTGCTTAATTGATGAAGTTCGTGGGTTGTGGGTCTGGACAGAGCAAGAAATCAGTCTGCATAGTTTCTATCTGCGCTGGTGTCAAAGGCAGAAACGACGCAGTTGCGCCCTAGCCAGAATAGTGGCAGTGATGCCCTGCTGATTGTGCAATCTTTAAAATCCCATATAACCTAGTTTAATGATAATGACAATGTGTTAAGCATGTAACACAGGCGTTATAACAGATTTTTAACACAGGCGTTAGTAAATTGTGAAAACTTTACGTTGTGATTTATTAAAATCTAAAGATGGGGATTAAGTGTTGTAATGCTAAGACTTATGATTTCATAATTCTGTATGGTGCTAGTGGTTGAAACTTGTACTAAAATAACAAGTTCAACTAAATGGGATGTAACTTGTAAGGTTAATTTTGGTATACCTAATAGATGTTGTTATTCTAATAATATGTGTAGGTGAACGTGAGTTGTAATTTAATAGCTTACGCACAAGGCAAGTTTCTGAACTCCACTCTCTAATTGAGTTGTCTTATCTCATTTACTTTTCACAAGTTCTCTAACTCTACTTTTACTATTGTGCAAGTTTTTGATCTTTACTTTTATATTGAGCAAGTTCCTAATCTTACTTATATAAATTCGTTATATTCATGCATCTCTTTAATCTAACTCTTACTTTGAGAAGGTTTCCTATCTTTAATTTGTTTCGTATTATACAAATCTCTGGATTCCATTATTGGTATGATGAACAACTTTTGCTTCTCAACTTGTTAGCAATTATGCATATTCAATAACTCAATTCTTTTATTAAACAAGATTGTAGCCTTAGCTTATTATTGTTCAAGCAAGGTTTATTATATTATTCAGTGCTTGTGCTTTCTAGTTTATTTCTAAGCATGACTTCGATATATAATGTTGATTCACCTATGATTCATGACTAATCCATATCACGTTGTTATCTAACATTTGAAATGATATCGAACTTTATTAATTCAACTAATCCTTAATTAATGATCGTTAAACCCTAAATTACCCTTGAAGCTTATCCAAACCAAACTTTCTTTGGTGCGGACTTGTACTCTAAAACTGAGAAGAACAACCCTATTATAGGGGATTATTTACGCGAAGTGTTTAGATGCTTGTGCACAATACATGGTACGAATGGCTGATCACCCTAAGTACGGGGAGTCCCTACAGTCTTATGACTGTTTAGGTTTAAGTTGTAAGATTACTTATAACCTTGGACATAGTTCGTGGTCTTGTAACCCTTAGATACTTTTCAGATTCTGTTTTCAGTTCTGGATTGTCATTGATAGATATTATTATTCAGCTCTATTGAGCCTATTCATAGGTAATTATTATGTTGTTATTGTTCATTGCCATTTCAAGTAAGCATTTGTTTTGCTCACTCTTGCATATATAATCATTGCAGCTAAAGTTGAGAAGATTGATGAACCTACCACTAGCGAAGGAAAAGAAAAAATGAACAAGTGTTGAAGACTTGTAATTTGTTGACTTTTATGATGTCAGATTTTATTTTAACTACTGTGATGTAATTTATTTATTTTTCTTAATGTGATGAATGTTTCAGGTTAGATAACCTGGGAGATTTTATTGGACTTAATGATGTAACCCTTTAATAGGAAGTTTTATTGTTTAAATTTTATGATGTTTGGGTAGTTAGAAATGTATGATTAGAACGTGAACACCAAATCGTGTGGAAATAAAGTACCCAGATTTGGGGGTGTCAGATCTTCTCCCCCAAATCAATCGCGCATCAGTATTACCTGATTAGTTAAATAATCCATCAAAATTTTATTGAATTTATAGTAGTATGCGTTTATTGAATTTGTTGAAGTGGTTTATATGATTAATTATGTTGTTTTTCATTTGGATGCAAGGATTGTGGGAAACAAGTATATTTGGGTATAGATTGATTGATTAAATTACTTCTTTATTTGCCTCTTAAAAGGAGTTCATTCATTTGTTGTGTTTTTGTTTTTCTATTTATGGAAAATATTTATGAGTTTTATTATTTTTAATGTTTGAGTTTTGTTAGGTGGATTTGACACTGCTCATGTTGCCGCTAGGTATAATATTTGTTTGACTTTTATATCTATATATTTATAATTTTGTTTGTGTGGTTTTATTTTCTTAGCTTAATTTTTAGGATGTGTAGAACCATTATTCAATCACTTTGTTCATGTTATAATATCAGAGCCTATGATTGAGCTGCAATTAAGCTTCAGGGTGTTGTTGCTGACATCAATTTTAACCTTAGTGATTATGAGGACTGTATGAATGAGGTTAATTGCTTACTATCATTTTTTTCACTAGTCATTTGAGGCATTAATAAAAGATGAAGAATGTTCTATTAATCAGAATTTGTTCTTATGTGTGTGTGTGTGTGTGTGTGTGTGTGTATATATATATATATATATATATATATATATATATATATATATATATATATATATATATATATCAAAAGATGCAAATATTAGCTTCTTATCTTTAAACATGACATGTTTGCAAATGAAGAATCTGAGCAAAGAAGAATTTGTGCACATCCTCCGCGCCAGAGCAACGGTTTCTCACGGGGAAGCTTGACGAATCGATGTTCATATATATTTTCCACTTTGTAATTTCAACTGGTTCAAGACCTTAGCAAATAATTATTTAGGACTAAAAGATCACAAATTGTTTCAACAAGTGGAGGATATTTTTTAGACGAGCGCGACGATGATCCCGACCGAGATCGGTGAGATCTTGATCATGAACCGGGTCTCGCCGAGCCTAGCGTTGAAGTCGGTGATCACATCTTTGCAAACAAACAGTGATACGAGGGCGGCAACGAAAATCGAACGGAGACTGACTGAGAGTGCATCCCCGTCGTCTAGAATTTCGTCGGAGGAGGCGGGGGAAGGCGGTGGCATTAGTTGGAAGGATGTTGGTTCACCTGCTATGAAGGAGATTAGGAAGCTATATGGTATATTGAGGTTGAGGAGCAATATAAAAACTGTACCGTTTGACCTAGATTCAGGGATGATCGAACGGTGAAAATATTATTGTTTATTTTATATAAGAATTTTTTTTGGATTTGGATTTGCGGATTGTAGTTTTTTGAAAATTTATTTTCTTTACATTTTGTAAGTTGCTTGTAAATGTTATTTTTATTTTGGAACTCCCACTTTGGGTGATGTCAATATAAATACAAATGAATTCATAGGCTACAAGTAAGTTTCAATGCATCAGCCCCAGACTCCCCGGCCTGAGTGTATACACTGTATTAATAAATTGACCAAAATTAACTTCATGCTAACCACTCCCATCCCAGTAGTACAAGTACAAGCTAGGCCTGAATGTTGTGGACATTTTTGCTGATGTTGTCAAAATGTTGTGCGTTACTTTGGGTCCTGAATGTTGTGGACATTTTTGGTGAGGTTGCTACTCTCAGCTTCAGTGAAATAAATTCTCTTCTTAACAAAGTTTGCATAAACCCAAAAAATCACATCTCTAACCACTATCTCTACGGGGCAGTGGATGTTCTTGTCAGGCGGGCCTCTGAGAAGAACCCTTTCTCTTTGAAGAAAGCCTCTTTCCTAGCCTCCAAATAATTCGACCAAAGATGAGTTGTTATGCATTCCAGCTGCTGGCTCAAAGGTGAGTTCTTATAAGTTCCTATTCCACCACACCATAGGCAGTTTTTTGACATTCTCCTGTTGCCGAGTCCATGGTTCTTGAAAGCCTTGCAGTCAATTGGTTCTTACTAGTGTTTTATCAGTATTTATTTTTAGGGTCTTATGCTTACAATAGAGTTGGGCTCTTTTAGTGACATATCATTTAGTATTGCCTTGAAACATATTTTGGCTTGATCTCAATCGATCTGTATTCCACACAGTATGTGCATCATTTCTCATTGAAAATAAATAATTAAAGATTGAAATTGCAAGAGGTATATATATAAGCCCATCGTAATTAAACAGTATTCCCTGAAACATGAATGATAAAATGGAACGAGACCAAACATACATACATAATACTATCCAAAGTAATGCCTCTACTAATGCATCAAATTCAAATGACAACTTAACATGCAAAAGTTTCACTTGTAACAATCAACCTTGAAAATTGTAATGAGATGCACACTCCTCAACAAGAGCATGTAGATAATTTCTTCATTTCACTAACTTCAAAATCCGACCCGGAGATAACATCAATCTTCGACCCTTTAAGATCACCACCATTGGATTTTCCATCATCACAATTCAAAGCTTTCTTAGACAGCACATTGTATATTTCCTCTAGCAGATTAAAAAATGCAGTTTCCACATTGTCACCATTAAGAGCTGATGTGCAAACAACAACAAAAAGTCATAGATAAGGATTACAAAAAAAAATAGTTACACCCCTGTACCTCACATAATCATCATTCATGGATGTCATAATAAGAATATGGCCTTTCAAAAACTAAAACTACAATCAAAGTGAAATAAATGTTTGGAAAAATGAAAATTCATTTTGAAATTCCATCCCTATTATTAGGTAGTATTAATCTAACTAGTACCACCAAAAACAGTTTAAAATAATGAACTATGTTTAATAACTACAGCTATAAACAAAAAAAAATATAAATTTAATAAAAGTAACAACAATATAATGCAGAAAATACCTCTTAATCCTCTTTAAGGTTTCGGGACTGATCTCGGCATTCGACCCTGGTGTCATCCTAATCTTCAAGACCTCATTCCCCTATTTCAACCTATCCACATTCACATCACCACACCACAAAATCCCAGAAGTAAGTTGCAAAATCCAACAAATTCTTTGTGCACTATAAATGTGAAGAACAATGTTCTCCCAAATTGAGATAGACTAGCAAATATGAACTATAAACAATAAATTTCAACTTGGGAAAATTATGCAACAAGATGCATACCAAGCAGTCAGTTTGTCAATGATCACATATATTCAATGCTTTACGAGGTTACAATTTATCTATATAATGGACCAACTTCATTTAAATACCAATTAGGGTATATATTCAATGTTTTCATAGTCAGAATAAGAAGAAAGTACCTTTGGTGGTTTTGTCTTTTCCTTTATTCCCTTTCTCATTATCGTTGTCTTTGTTATGTTGATTTGCTATTAATAAACAACAATAAAAATAAAATTTAAATATTTATAATAAAAATAAATAAAAAACATAACAAAATGAATTGTTTGTTCCTAGTTTTGGACAAGTAGTCTTATAATGGTTGGCTTCTCCACACTCTCCACAATAATGAGTTTGTTTACTCTTTACTTCTTGAGCTACCTCTCTACGCGATTGAAATCTCGAGGCTCCCCTTGGTCTACCTTTAGTACTAACTGGTCCATTGGGATCACACACTGTTATTTCTGGAATGTCAACAAAGGAAACAACTGGACTAGATGTTTGAGTTGAATCCATCTGACAAATCACATCTTGCAATTTTTTCTCCTTTATCCTTTTTATCATATCATCCAACAAATATTCAACTTCATTAAAAATTGTCAGTGATGAAGTAGCATCTTGTAACACTTTGGACATTTTTGATTTGACGGAAAACACCATCATAGGAGTTACATCAACCTCGTTTGATGAACATCCAACAATATCAGGTCGATACTTAGCATCCATAGTCCATCTTTTCAATGTATATATATATCTGGAATGGAAACAAATTTTTTAAATCTCATAACACAAATGATATGCTTGCATATCATTCCTTCCATCTTAAACTTTGCACAATAACAATTAAGAGTTTGTCCATCATTATACAAGACAGTTCTCCAACTAGCTTTAGGACTCATGCTCTTTCCAACTTTGTATTCAATTATGTCTCCATCCTTCCTCACCTTCACCTTCCAATAGGAATAACTAACCTTAAATTCAGTGTGAAATATGTCAAACATTTTTCTAGTGTAGAGTTGTCCAACTTGTTTCTTAATCTCCAACTCAGTCTCGTATATCGGGTGAGAATTTTTTGTCTTGAAATCTTCTTCTTTCTCTGCTTGCCGACGAGATACAAGAGCATTTTCATATTGCGTCACAAACTCATTCAATGGAGTTAACGCATGAACAAATCCATCAAAAAATGAATTAATACTCTCATTACGTTGGGTAGATGTCATTCCAGCTGTAAAGATGTCTCTGATGTATGAAAGAATCCATTGATGTTGCATTTCATACAAGTTCATCAACCAAATATTATTATTCAAATCATACTTCTTCAAAAGTTCCCAACGGCTCTCTGATCCTAATATGGTTTCACTATAAAATCATGCTTTATACTCATCACAAAATGCTTGATTGCTAGAACGAAGGAGATGAAGTCTCTCTGTGATATGCTTCTCAATGTGCCATGAACAGAATCGGTGTCGAGTATTAGGAAAGACTTTCTTTATAGCATTGCAAATAGCATGATCTTGATATGTTATAATTACCCCAAGATCTTTTCCACACATGCATTTCTTCCACTCTTGAAACAACCATGTAAAAGATTTCTCTTTCTCATTTGCAAGTAAAGTACAACCAAACAAAATAGATTGTCTGTGGTGATTAACCCCCGTGAATGGTGCAAATGGTAATGAAAATGTATTGGTTCAATATGTAACATCAAAAGAAACTACATCACTAAATTGTAAATATGATGATATCGACCTCCCATCGGCCCAAAAAACACTTCTAAGACTGTGATCCTTCTTCAAATCTATGGCAAAGAAAAATGACGAGTCACTAACTCTTTTTGCTAGAAAATGATGAACTACTGAAATGCATTCGCGACCAACTATATTCTTCCTCTGTATGCGCAAATGACCTACACATTGTTGTGTTGTTATCATCTCATCCTCACCATTCCCATGAGCATTAACCACCTTTGCAATTGTTGATGGGCGCAATCCAGTTTCATGCATCTTCTCCATCAAAATTTTAACATTTTGACTACGATGATATGTCTTATGAGAGCGATGTTTCCATGCTGATGAAGGCCTAGTAAACTCATGATTATGTTCATCACAAAAACTAGTACCATGACATGTCTTTGTTTTTTGGTTTAAATGGATCCACATCCTTGCACGACATTCAGATCTTACTTGTCTTCGTCGTTTCTTTGGTTTCTCTTTAAGTGTCTGATCTTTATCTTTTGCAATTCCACCTTGACTATAAATAATTAATCGACCTATTGCCTCACCCGAAGTTTTAGATTTGTCAAGATTCGACAAACGAAGTCCGAATCCTTTATGCCTTGCATATGTATTATACATCGCGTATGCGTCGTCTTGACTAGGAAACAATAATCCAACATATGGAACTTCTATCGAAGTTTTTGTATTGTCATCCTCTACATTAACACTGGAACAAAAAAGAGAACATATTATTTAATTGATAATATAATTCAAAATTCAAAATGTTGGGCAAATTTTTTACTTTATGTCATGAAGGTTTAACGTCGACTCTGAGTGTTGTAATGGTAAGGTCGTCTCAGATTGTTGTGACATAGGATTATCCGCTTGAGAAGAAGCAATAGGAGATGGCTGCTGAAAAGACATGGTTTTTCTGCGAATTTACAAACAAAATTAATACTTGCTCCTAAGGGCTGCCCATGGTATGCTTAATGTCCTTTAAACCTTTTACAAGATTTTCCTCCTGTTTTAAAGGGCATTCAGGTTAACTTAGGTTGCAAAGAATAACACGCAAAAGTATCTCGAGCACTGTTTATTAGAAAAAAAATTCAAGAACATGAATGAAAAAAATAAAGAAAAGATAAAGAGCAGAAACTACTGAATTAAGCAATTGAGTGCAATTGTCCTGTAGTTGTCAAATTTTTAAAGGCACCACATATATTCTTGTTAGATCTCCATGTTACAACATCAACGTCAAGGAGCAAGGACCCTTCCTATCCAGAGAATTAAATCTTAGATATTTTTGTTTTCACAATAAACAAGATTAGAGTAACTTCCCCAGTGAATACAAAGTTCAAAAATTAAATAAAAGTTACAAACACAAAGCAAAAGGTGAAAGATTCAAAGAAACAAAGTGAAAAGTTGTTTGGAGCATGAAATAAACATGGAGCAATCATAAATTATTAGTGACACCAGGATGAACTACATCCAGGCATCCAACTACATAAAAAATGAAAACTACCAAATGTAAGAGCCTTCCTATGATACATTGTACACATATCAAATGCATGTTGTAAAGTCATGAGATTTTTCAAAAATCATCTTCTAAAAATGAGTTAATATGACCAAGGACATAAACATGCAAAAAAATTAATCAAGTATGGTCATATAGTTCAAACATTGAAAAAAATAATTAAATACAACTAATATGAAAATTCATAAATACAGTGATTATTTCATATTAATATCGTATGGGGGTAGTTGACATTTACCTAAAAGTTCAGTTAAAGAGCAGTAACCAATACAGACCAACAGAAATGGGAATAAAAGTGAAAAAGGAAAGTATGACTGTCAAATAAATTCGAAGTAGCATCCAACTATGACTAAAAAGCTAAATCTCATACCACTATATTTAGACAAAAGCAGAAGGGGAAGAAATATAAGGCAAACTCCATAATTAGAACTGAAGAAAATACGGAAGAGTGAGCTTACCCGTCAGTACGGCGTCGATAGCCTCTCGCTCCAACACCTCTTTGCAGTTGGAATTTAAGCAAAAGCTTGGGCAAAGTTTTTCCTAATTGAAGCAATTTCTCTTATTTAGAGTTGAAAATGAACGAAAATGAAATGACTTAAACCCTAGGAGAGTGAGAATCAAAGAAAATGGAGGAGAGAAGAGTAGAGAATCGGAGTAAATGGAACCGTGTTTGGGAGGAGAGAAGAGTAGAGCCCTTATGCGCGATTGATTTAGGAGGGGAGAGCTTCGATCTGTGTTTTGGGAGGAGAGTAGAGAGTAGAGAGTAGATAAGAGAGAGGAGTCATGTTTTTCTTTTTAAAACAAATGGACCAAATGACATCATTTTGATATACTGTGTAAAAAAGAGTTTACAAGGCTGTGTACAACCATTTTCCCCATATATATATATATATATATATATATATATATATATATATATATATATATATATATATATATATATAATAAGGAGTTGGTATTAAGAAGGATAAAATGATGGGCACATGGCACTTAATAAGTTTTTTCCATTTCTATCCTTATCATTGAAACAAAAGCCGCAACTCCAAAATGGTGGGTTAGAATAAAAGTAGTGAAATTGAAGAAGATTGAGAGAGAAAGCAAGATAATCAAGCAATAATACTTTTTAATTAAATTATATTAATCAATGAATGAATAATATGTAGGGATTATAATGCTTTTATAGGACTAATTAAACAGCCCTAAACTTAACAATTATGTAAATTTCTATACAATCTAACTAGATATGAAAATATAATCTCTTATAAATATCTACTAAACTTAACAAAAAATTAAATAAAGTTATTTTTGAATAATCTTCTTGTTGGACTATTTATTAGAATTTATATTTCACTAAAAATAATATTGATCCAACCAAGTTGGGCGGGTCCTTCGGGCTTGTTCTGCATCAGTTCTCCCCTGCAGAAAAGAACTTGACCTCAAGTTAGGACCCGGGCAAAGGATACCATTTTCATTAGAAAGTCGATAGAGAAGAAACTATCCTACATAATGTTTTAACTTCACGGGATCTTTAACATACATCAACTTCATCTCATAATCACCATACTTGAATGAGTAAGTGTTATTGTATCCGCAATGTTGTACCTTTTATCAAAATTCACGATCTTCATAACAATATATGACATACTTTCATGGGTAGAACATCACATTTAACTGTATCAACAAATTAACCAATGGAGTAAGTCACCAAACATTTTTTATGAACTTTGAGGTTAGTGTTGTTTATGAAAGTAGTATGCCCTCAAGCCAATCACATTTGATGCGATAAAGCATTTACTTTGTAATATTATCCATTCATTAATAAAAGAATTTATTTATAGACATTTATTTATCCATGTTTAATTGTTATAATTAATTGTTGCGATAAACCCGTAGTTTGGACTAATGAATTTAGAATCATGATGAGATCATGTCAATAAGATCTAAAATCTAGAGAGCTCAAAATTAGAACATTCCTAATCATAGGATCAATAATATGGGGTTAGTGAATTCGGACAGATTAATACATATTATGCTTGCTCTTTTAAAAATAATGATTGATTTCATAATTATTTGTGTGGAGACACTAAAACAAGTATGTAGATGCTTATTAGAGAATAAGTTCACTAAACGTGACTTGCTTAAAGATACACCTAATGGAGTTTTACATATATGTCAATAGGAGTTCCTATAATGATAGTACTACAAGTGATCCTTGATCTTGAAATCATCATTATTATATTTTGTCATATTCCTTAAGACTCTTTGGATATATAAAAGTGTATGTTCGGATATAATAAAGTGTACATGGGGGTAAGTGAATGATTAACAAAGTATCTACCACTTTTGTAAGACCCCAAATTTTAATAAAGAGAATTTAAAATTTCTTATAATTATTATGCTAAATAGTAAGGTGTTAAATTAATAAATGATAAAGTTAAGGGTGATATGTGCAAAATAAAAAATAAAAAATATGTTGGGGACTATTCGTTTTGTTGAGGAATATTCATTTTGTCGGGAATTATGTAAAGTACGATGACGTCGAATCAGCCAATTATTGGTGGGCCCCACAATAACGTAACTGTCAAATACCAAAAATGATAGAAATAACCTTTTGATAAAAATTACCAACGATACTATCATTTTTAACTATTAAAATACACGGTGATAAAAGTACAGTAGCACACACGCGGTACTCTACAGTAGTACGCGGTGTTACACAGTAGCACACGGTATTGCACAATATATCATAATTATTGATTCAATAATTATTACATTAAATTTTTTATAATATTTAACTCAATAATTGTTACAGTAGTAACTGCACAGTATTTCATATTATTAAATCAATAATTGTCAAAACATAATAAGTCATATTATTTGATATGATATTATTTGGCTAGTTAACATTATTGGCAATGTCTAGAGAGTTTCGTCGATAAAAAGAATTATTTGATTGCACGACGTTTATACTGAATGCCCCCTTTTTTTGGGAACGATTTGGTTGTTAATATTGTAAATTTATAATATTTATACTAATAAATATTTAGTTTTAGATAATGAGCACCAGTTCATGGTTGCAAGTATGAATTTGGGGATGTCTTAATAATTGTCACAACATCTCATATTATTGAACTAATAATTATCATCGTAGCAATAGTAGTACTGGAAAGCTGCATAAATGGTAGTCGCGTGTATTAAGTAGTTATACAGACTCATTATTTGAAGAACAATAATACCTGTGATATTAATACATTAACTCAATAATATAGAAGACGGATAATATAATAATAATTGATAAATGGTACAGATTAAAAATAATCTTGAAAAATTATGAATAATGATTAATAAATATGTGTAAATCATTATGATTAATAAATTAAAGATAATGATAATGGATAAATAATATATTGATAAATGTTGGTTAAGTTTTGGCTATAAATAGGAGTGCTACATTTGTATTCCAAGTTATGAAGTATTTTGTTGCATTTTTTTGAATTCCCGAGTGAAATTTTTTTATGTACTACAACACCTTAGAAAAATCATAGTTAATTCATCCTTTGTCGGAATTGAGTTAATTCAAAGTCTGTTTCTTTAGTTTTTTTGTCCTCTACAACTTTAAAGAAGAAAGAGAAGTTATTTGATGTCATCTTCATGCCTTAAAATGCTGAAAACTGTAACTTATCCTAATTTTCGTCACTATTTTTAGCCTAAATTTTGAAAATTCGTAACTTAGTCATATTAACTCCGAATGGAGTGATTCTTGAGTATATTTCGTGTATCTTTTTGAGAGTTATAATATTCGTGAAAACATAAATAGTTTTTGAAAATTCTAGAAGACTTAAAAGTCAAATTATTTACTGCTACACAGACGAACAAGGAAGGATCTGTTCAACTATTAATTTTTTGTTTCACAATATCAAGGTAAGAGGTATCATTTTCTTTCATACTCGTAAGAGATTTCATTTTCTTTTATACTCCTAAATTTATAGCAAGAAATTATTATTCGTTTCTATAGCTTTACCATTAAATGTTGAAAATTCCTGAAATGATTAGAATTTTCTTAATATTTGGTACTTCATCTAATATCATTTCACCTGAATCTTTCTATTGAATCTTAAACCTTAATATTTTAATGATGAACCCTAGATATTGTTCTTGAACTCTAATCGATTTTGATTTGGATATCGTGTTGACAATTTGGACATTATTGGACTCTGGAAAAATTAAATTATAAATCTCTAATATTTATTCTTCATCTTATTATTATGATTATTTATGTTCATTCATCATATCATTGATTTGTACTAATCATCAAGACTAAGTTGTTGTGAATGTCTTTAGCTTGAGTGTAAAGACAATATAATTGTTGAGTGTTTTTAGTCTTTGTGGCAAGGACATGTGGTGAAAGTTCTTTTTGGTCTGGGTGCAAAGAGGAACTGTTGATTGATATGATCATGACCATTGGTGCTACATTTAAATATATCTTTGGCCTGTGTGCAAAGATGAATTGATTGGTATAATCATGACCATTGGTGTTACATTTGAATATATTTGGTATGGGTGCAAAGATGAATTGATTGGTATGATCATGACCATTGGTGTTACATTTGAATATCTTTGGCCTGTTGCAAAGATGAATTAATTGGTATAATCATGACCATTGTGACACCCCTAAATCTGGGTTACCTTTACCTCGGGTTTGGTGCTCACGATACAAACATATCCATTCACCCCAACATATTACTAATTAAAACCTGTCTTAGATTACATATTAATCTTAACTTAAATCCCAGGTTCTATAGACATTTACATATTACAATACCAAATATTAATAAAATACAATAATAATAAGGTAACTATTGCAATTACTCCTTAAGTTCATATAAGCACATGCGCTTAATAAATATTTATTCTGCAACCTTGCCTTTTTCCTTATCTTTTCCGGACGTACCAGCATTCTCGATTTTAACTGAAAATATTATATTCAACGCAAGAGTGAGCAAAAACTTGCTCAGCAAGAAAATAAACAATTAAATATAATGGGACAGAAATATATATATATATATAATAAAGGAATTAATTAACGAGATATTGAGCAAAACAATTCTTTGAAGCTTTGAATTTAGAAAATCAGGCTTTATCATGCTGTAAGGTCAAATGACCAGTGAACTCAATACTAGAATTGACAGTACTAAAACTGCAATCAATGGATACAAACAGTTATGAAAATTTAACTATATCCTAGATTTATACGTTAGGGGATCAGCTTAAGTACCCTATATTGTGCATAATATAACAGTCTAATGACACATTACATGTCCTTCGGAATCATATGTTCGGTATCATATGCCCCTATAAAAGGGTTGTTCGTTCACAGCATTATATAAGAGTATGCACCACAACAAAATGGTTTGGAGAATGTTAATTCCCAGAGGGCATATAATTGATCTAGAAGGGGAGGTTGAATATATCCTTTAATTTTTAAAACTCTTTTTCCATTTTAGTTTTCATTGCTAAGTAATTAGTAGATGATAAACTTAAGAATTATTTTAAACACAGCGGAATAAGTTAAGGTTCGCCTTCATAGATATTTTGTTAACCATTTTTCTAGAGTTAGTTTAGATGTAAGTAGTTATCATAATCATAGTAGTTATCGCAGTTAGATTCATAATGTAAATGACAGTATGTAAAAGACATAAGGAATTTTAAGTGGTTCAGAGACTCAAGCTCCTAATCCACTCTTTTGCTTCAACAAGAAGAGATTCCACTAAGGAAGTCTTTACATCTTCGAATCACTAAGATTTCTTCAAGGCCAACAGCCTTGGAACTATAGTTCACTAAGAACTCTTCAAGTCCAGCAGACTTGGAACTTAAGTTCACTAAGAACTCTTTACGGCCAGCAGCCTTAGAACTCAGTTTAGTCCCTAGGACAAGGACCTTTCAGGCCCTGGCTTCTTGTTGTTGTTGTTATTGGTGGTGGTGGTGCTGAGCTGCTAGGATGACTTTAAGCTTGTTCATCCTTGATATTTAGCAGGTTGTTGTGATCCTCTTTGGATTCTGCATCGAGACTGGATCACCATTAGACGAACTACTAAGTTGTTCATGAAGTTCAATCTCTTTGAGTACTTAGTAATTTGTCTCTTCTTCTTTGGTGCAGCTGATCTGATCTCAGCTTACACACCTTTACCACTTGAGGTTTACTAAGTCTTTATACTTTTGGTAAACTTCGTCTGGCACTTAGCATCCCCTGAACCTTGGTTGGCTTGTGTATAAATTTGGTTCTGTATCTATTCTTCTTCAACTCTTGGTGGTTCTTGGTGATTCATAGACTGGCTCTTTGAATCTTCTCTCTGATCTTCCAATCTTTTGAATGTTATTTTCTTGGCCTTCTCGACTCTCAGCTTGGCTGACATTCTTAATGGCATTCTCGTTGTTGTTGAGTGAAGCCTTTTTCTGATAGAGCTTTTCTCCTTTCTTACTTCACTTCTACTTTCGTAGTCTCACTGCCACTGAGACATATTCTATTTTAATTTGTAGAACTCGTAGAGTCAACAATTTGTCAAAACCAACAACTTCTTCTTTCAAGCTTCAGCTGTTAAATAACCTTTCATAAGCTTCCCGTTGGATTATAGTCGTTGGAAGCTATTTGAATTGATTTGCAGATCTAGAGTTATTTGGTGCAGACTGCTAATGTGACGTGACAGCCCCTTCTTCACTTTTCTGACACTGCAGTCTACTATTTCAGCTACCACATCAGAGATGTCACTTTGACATGTTAGGCTGGTAGTCACCTTTATTTCTTCTTTCTAATTTCTCGATCAGAACACCAGGAGTTGTCCTTCTGCATTGATGCTTTCAATCAACAACGTTCGAATGTCAGTTTTTGTATTGATACGTTGCCAAGGCTTCAATACTCAGATAACCGAACTCTACGATTCTGATGTAGATGGCCAAACTCTACGATTCTGAGAGTGTTCTTTGGATTTGCAATGCAGAACCTCTCTTCCTTTACTCGTGCAGTGCTTCAACACTTCTGTTTGCCTTGACTTGCATTAGATACTAACAACTTGTTTAAATGCTCTGGCCCTCCTGAGATTCAAGACTCATCTGATTGATCATGCTCAGCTCTCTTTCTCCTTGTGATCTCCCATTCACATATCATCAATGGTCTAACCCATGCTTAATCTTCTTTGTCTATTCTTCATAGGTTGGTCAGTATCTCTGTATAGACCACATCAATTTCTTCTTCTCAACTGGCTAGCACTACGATCATGGTTATACCCAAGATCGTTATCTTTTGTTTATCTTGACAGCTACTACATTGCTGACTTCCTTTTGTCAGTCACATTATCTGAAGTCTTCTCACTGTTGCTTGTGGAAGACTTCCCTCAAATGGCTTTAAAACTCAATCAGGATGCTGATGGAATTTGTGCTTCGATCTTCTATTTACTTGCAAGCCATTAGGTGAATGCTCTCTGGCTTCCTTCAGGTAGATTGCATCTTTATAGTTCTATCCAGAGGCTTCATTCTTTGGATGCTTTGGGAGTGCTCATGTGTCGAGAATCGTGTTAACACTACGATTCTTCCTTAGCGTTGTGAGCACTAATAGGCTTTGTCAAAGACTTTGTTCTGCAAACTACGATTTAGCTTTGGTTCTGCAGACACTACGACTCCGAGAGCAGATTGTACACCAGACTACAATTTCTACTTTAACATTTGTTGTGCTTGTTTGATTTCGCTCAACTACGATTTCTGCCTATGATATGATCAGTAGACACCACGACTTCAAGTGTGGTCTACGATTCTTGACTTGGCTTGGCAAGCGCTGGGACCAACTCTACGATTCTAAGTGAGGCCCTCCAAGGCAGACTACGATCTATAGCCACTTTCTCGATACTCTACAATTCTGCCTTGGCCTCTACAATCCCTCAGCTGGCTCGACAGACTACGATTCTGCCTTGATAGACTCCGAATTCTTTCTTTCTCCTGGCAGACTTTAAATGTTTGTGCAGTTCTCGACGATAAGACAAGCCTATCTATTACATCATATGCGATCAACCTAACAAGCTTGATCTTTCTCTATATATAGTCCTTGTACATCATATTCTTTTTAAGGACTTTACAAAGCCATTTTGTTCATGTAGAATCAACCTAACAAATTTGATCATTTCAGTCTAAGTATATTCATATTATCTATGCAAGGACTTTACAGCTTATTTCAATGCAGACATATTAACATATTCATTCATTAAGATCATAATCAAATCTTATATAAATAGGAATATCATTCACATGCTTATTCCTAATAGAGAACATTAAATGAGTTTTTCTTGAACGAATAATATTAATATATCTCAGTGTTTCTCTAGCCAAAATAATGGCATTGACATACTTTCAATATCATAAGAATAATTAAATTTGAAGTATTGCAGTTCAACAATTTCAATAACTTGCAAAGATAAGCTCTTGAACTAAGTACTTGCAATATAAACTTATTTTGAGTAAGAAATGTTGAAGTACTTGCCTACATACGAATAAATCCAAAATACTTGGTCAACATAGAGTAAGATTTAGATACTTTCCTTGACTGTGAGCTATTGACAAAAATTCAGCTTAACTTGTTCTCACAGATCTTACACAATTATATTTACATTTACAAACATATTGGCCAAGTATCCAAGTCACATAACTTGTATATTTATATATCACATAACCACATGGATCATATATTTAGTTTATATTTTTACTTTTGAAACATTTGTATACATTTTTTAAATACATCATCCATTTTCTTACGACAACCATTTTTCTCTTTAATAGGGTTTGGTATGATGGTAATATGCAAACACATCACAGTTATCATATACACCCTACTAGGAACTTAATACGTGAGCATTTCATGCTCCTTGTACATAACTTTTAGCATACAAGGTGACTTCGTAGCTTATTTTATGCTTTGAAAATATTTCAACTTGTATGGTTAACTTTTAGTCTCCCTAATGATTTATAGATTCATTTTGACACACTTATGCATTAACTATTCTTGTTTCCTTCATAATGCCAAAACAACCCTTTGAGGCTATAACAATTTTAAACTTGACTTTATAACCCCCCTTGAATAAAAAATATCTTCTTTCTTAACTTTCATCTTGTAGATTCTATTATGCTACATTATAATCATGTTGTATATGTTCTATCTCCTTATACAAAGATAATAACTCAACTTTATGGGCATCTTATCAATATACATTAAGAAGCCTACAATTGCCCACTAACACTGCAATAGCAGTAGCTATCTGCCAATTGTTGCTGCCCATAGGCAGCAACTACTTCACTTGCCCCTCACTTCGCGTAGCTTTGATACCCCACATCTTTTAATCATTTATTTTAGATTTTGGATAGCCTACAAGTGTTATATTCATCTATTACCAAAACATATTAGCTGGGCATTCTTAGAAATATAGAGGTACTAACCGAGAGCTCAGCCCCCCCAGCCCATGCCAACATAGACACTATTGCTGCCCATAGGCAGCAGACCCTTTTTCCTTGCTCATTACTTCATGTCATTACATCCCTTACAATGATCCTTTAATAATTTAGAGATGATTTATACATTTATAATAGTATACCAACAGCTGGGCAATATGTAGCAACACAAGTGCACTGACTTAAAGCCTATAAAGAGCTCCCATCCAATGTCATTCAAGCCCACTGATGTTGCCGAGGCAGCAGCCCTGCACATTATCTTGTGAAGTTTTATTTCTTAACTCAACTTACAAACCCAAAACATTTGCCAAAACAAAACAGACCAACAAGGAGTACCTAGCTGGCCCTGCAGCACAGCACAGCGTTGTGCGCTGGCTGCTGCTGTCTGCAGCGGCCCAGCCAGGCCAACCCTCCCCCTTCACAGCTCCTGTTTTGGTATTTTTTTTGTAACCTTGATAGCTAAGTTTGTTTATACCCAATTTTGGAGATGGTAAAGATATCATATCAGACCACTTTAGAAAAATATTATACTCATATTTTAGGTCCTTTAAGTTGTCCAAAACAGTGTGCCAAAGAGTAGCTTGATATATCAAAATCTAACTTTTAGTTTTAACTTAAAAATTGTTTTTCGTTCCATTTAATATATCAAAACACTTTACTTATCATCATATATGGTGAACATATCTAACCCAAGCTTTGATTCCATCTAATAATTGATTTTTAAGTAAAATAGTCCATTTAGAGCTTTTAACAAACACCTAGTGTGCACTATTTTATAACACTTGTGTCATAGCTATTTTTTTGTGTTACAATCTCATTTTAGCTCCCTTATATCTCCACACAACCAACTTATCTCCTTCATCCTAATTCCCAGTCATAACATTCCATTATACAGCTACATGCATAAATAACCAACCATTACAAACTAGTTAGTTCATGCTCTTGCTATACTATCACATCTAATTCTAATATATGCAACATAACTGAATATAATTTCCATTATTAAGCATACTTGACATCCAAAGTTTGCACTGTATTACACAATTCATAGCACATGAACTTAATCAAATGACTAGCAAATCACATATTTACTAATTTGTTCATGTTTGGCATGTTTGAGTAAACAGATGTAATAAGGATATATTACAATACCTTTCTCTTGTTGGTTATGAATTTTTATTATCTCTTATATTAAACTTTAGCTGTAAAGACCCAGAAATTTTCGAATAATTATATCTATATTTTTACGAATAATTTTTTTATTTATTTTAATTTATAAATTATTATGATTATAGCACTACAAAAAATGGGCCTTTAGCAACGATTTTTCGGGCAACGACTTTATAAGTTGTTGCTAAAAGTATATGTTTAGCAACGAAATTTGTCATTCGTTGTAGATTGTGTCAGGCTTTCACTTTTTGCAACGAAATTCATAAGTTGTTGCAAAATTTCGTTGCTAATTCATTGGCGAGAAAAAATTTCGTTAGAAATTCGTTGCAAAATTTTAGGCCACTTGATTTCCCGTCATCGTGGGCAACGAAAATTTTTTGTTACTAAAAATTGGGTTTTAGCAACAATTTTTCAAGCAACAGCTTTATAAGTCGTTGCTAAAAGTGTATGTTTAGCAACGAAACTTGTCCTTCGTTGCAGATTGTGTCAGGCTTTCACTTTTTGCAACTAAATTCATTATCCGTACGACAGTATAATCATTGGTGGACCCCACAACGGAATTATTGTCGGATTGAGAAAACGACAAAAATATTTTATAGAAATAACGGCGAAAGTTTTACCGTTAACTGTTGAAACACCCCGTGTTAAAAGTACAGTAATACGCGTGGTTGCATAGTAACACACGGTATTGATTATTAATGCTTATGTGAGAAGTCACTAAGTATTGTTCAATCGAGTATTCGGGACACTTTTTGTGTCAGAGTACTATTCACGAGTTACTATTCATGAGTTACTATTCACGGGTTACTATTCACCTAAATTACTATTCACCCGAATATTATTCACTCGGGTATTTGGGGTACTTTTCGTGTCGGAGTACTATTCACGAGTTACTATTCATGAGTTACTATTCACGAGTTACTATTCACGGGTTACTATTCACCCAAATTACTATTCACTCTAGTATTGTTCACTCAGGTATTTGGGACACTTTTCGTGTCAGAATACTATTCACGAGTTACTATTCACGAGTTACTATTCATGAGTTATAATATTAATGATGAATGTTGTTCAGAGTTGAATTTGGAGACGCATACGTGATATTTGAGTCCGGAACATCGAAATTAGTAAAAATAGTCTATAAACACAAAATTTTCCGAAATTCACTATTTGGTCAAAAAGTCAACAGTTGACTTTTTCGGAAAAAGTCAAACTTCGAAATTTCAAAATTTATATTTTTGATAAAAATGGTTTCATTATGTTGGAATTGTTTGTGTTAGTAAAAATCGACATTTATTTCGATAATAATTGATATCTGGAGGTTATATTGACCAATCGGGTATTTAACCGGATAAATGAGCAATTAATTGCTATTATTTCATATGATTATAACTATTTGTTCACATGTTATACTATTGACTCACATTCTTGTTACTATTAGGGGAGTTGGTGCAAGATTGATAATACTTGCATGACTAAGTTAAAAATAGAGGTATAGAGGGAGGTACTATATTGTAATTAATTTTTCACATGTTTAAAACTATTGAGTCGCATGATTTTACTATTGATTCACATGAATTACTATTAGGGGAGTTGGTGCAAGTTTGATAATACTTGGATGATTGAATTAAAAATGAAAGAAAAGTTGGAGGTATTGTACTATAATATTTCGAGCCCCAAAACGTGCAATTATCGAAACTATGTTTTCCTATAAATAGAAGCTCATTCTTCCTTCATTTTTCACCAATTCAGTAAAGCTTTAGAGCCATTATTATAGAGAGAAATTATAGAGAGAAGCTATAGAGAGAAAATCTATAGAAGAAGAGAAGTCTGCTCCCTCACTACTCCTATATCCAGTTTCTTTCAAAGGTAGGGAATATTATTTCTTTCTTTCATATTCATGAAGAGAACTTCTGTTGTTCCATTCGTTGTTATTATGTTGGAATAACCTGTTTATGCGAAGTACCACATACTTGGTGAAATTCTTCTATTATTCCATTCCTTATTATTCTGCTGGAACATCCTGTCTGTGCGTTCTACGCCGGACCTGGTTCCATTATTTATTATTCTGTTGGAACATCCTGTCTGTGCGTTCTACGCCGGACCTGGTTCCGTCTTTACTATTCTGTTAGAATATTCTGTCTGTGCGTTCTACGCCGGACCTGATTCCGTCTTTACTATTCTGTTGGAATATCTTGTCTGTGCGGTTCACGCCGGACCTGGTTCCGTTATTTATTATTCTGTTGGAATAACCTGCCTATGCTGTCTATCGCATGCCTGGTGATTTCTTTTGTTATTCCATTCCTTATTATACTCAGTTGGTTAAAGTTTTGATTTATATACTCCATGAAATTAGTGGAATATCCTTTATATTTGCGCTTCATCCAGTATCTTTTCATGGAAATATTCTTCTGAGCATTTTTGAATTTTACTCCACAAAGCAGTATCATGTTGACAATTTGGACGTTATCAGTTCCTGGATAAATTAATTCTTGAACTTGTTTTATTGAATTCGTATATCATTGTCATTATCCTCATGATTATATTTTGTTGAAAGTCATCTGTGGCCTGTAGTGCATAAATGGACTTGGTATGATTATGACCAGGGATTATTCGGTGTAATCATGATCGTAATGTTACAAACGATGTGGTAAAAATCCTCATTTTCCGTAGTGCATTGATGGACAGTTTTTGGTATGATTATGGCTATGGATTCTCTTTGGTCGTAGTGCAAAGAAGAATTGTTTTATGGCATGATCAGGACCGTTGATGAAAATATGATTATCTTTAGCCGTAGTGCATGGATAATTCGTGGTCATGATACTAAATAATATACTTGGCCTGTAGTGCAGGGATGATTTGATGATGTGGATTATTTATTAAGCTGAGTCTCAGCGATAAAAGTGATGAAAAACCTTTTTAAATCATAAAAGATGGTAGATTGTATTCTCTACTTGACTCTTTTAATGGATTATTTGTTCCGCTGCAGTTAAACTTGTTGTTTATTGTATTCTATCAGTTTAACACTGTTGAAGGCTAATGATAATTTATTCTGCCTTATCTTAGTCATAATATTTTTTACTGGGCTAGTTGAGCTCACTCTTTCTTTCACTGTTCTCTTCAGGAAATGAGAATATAGTTGGGACGAGTCAGGAAACGGAGTGATGGACTAGATGATAGCATTAGTAGTCCTCACTATTCTATGTAATAGTGTGATAATAATTGTAATGAGGACTCCTTTTGAGTATGGATACTCTTTAGAAGACAATATTTGTATTCAAACTCACAGTTTATGTTTTGTCGTATTGTACACGACAGTTGTATTATTAAGTTGTATTTGGTTTTTTTGTACCATGTAAGTGGCGACCCAAGATGGGTGATGTATACCAATTTTGGGGGCGTCACAGTTGGTATCAGAGCTTAGGGATATGTTCCCTGGCTAGGATGTGAGAATAGAACTAGGAGGGGAGAGACGGAGAATTCCTTCGCTAGTATGACCTACCTAAGTTTATTTGGTATTTAATTGGTCGGTCAGAATATAGGGATAATATGTTACATGTCAATTAACCTTTGTTTTGTGACAGTGTTTGGGAATGGCAGCTGAAAATGTTTACAATGGAGTGAATGAAACCGTGGAGACACCTATAATCACCAACCAGGTTAATGTGATTAGAAATATCTATGTGGTGATTGAGGAATTAAAAGTTGCACTCAAGCTAGTCGCAAAGGTAGCAACTTAGAGTGAGGAAGAAGAGGAACCTGAGGTTAATTTAGTAGAAGAACTTATTGATCAAAATGTAGAATTACAAAATCGTATTCATTAGAAGAGTAGGCGAAAGAACGACAGGTGGTCGTAGAACAAAGGGATGCAATAATTCAAAATTGTATTACCCGATGTGCGATGGTTGAACAGAAGCACTTTTTGGCAGAGTATACGATATTAAAGCTGGAATATGAGAATTCAAATGTCAAGGAGCAGCTGAAAAAAGAAATAACTGAACGAGTGAGAATGAAAGATGCATGGGTGAAAGCCGCACGACGCGTTGATATTGTGAAAAGAGAAGTCCGATCCAAGAAAGCTAAAATAGATGATATGTAAATTTTTTTTCGACAGTAATTGGGGAAATCCAGCATCGAGTTTTGAATTACACTAACGAGGAATCAAACGAAGTTATCACGGGTTAGTTAATTATAAATTCTTGCGAAGTCTATACCTTATTAGATACCGGTTCTACCCATTCTTTTATCTCTCTTGCTTGCGCTCAACGTTTAAATTTGACTTCGAAGAAATTAGACTTTGACTTATTGGTTGAAACTTCGATAGTAGAAACCTTCGTTACATCCACTATTTATAAATCATGTTCAAATCAACACTTTCACGTTACCTGTCGATCGTATCTCTTTGAAAATACTTGCCTTTGATGTGATTTTAGGAACGATTGGTTAACTACTCATCATTCTTTTCGTAAGGTGGTTAACTTTCATATTCCTAACCAACCTGCTATGCGAATTCAAGTAACCAAACCACTAAAGTCAATCATTGTCATATCAAGCCATAAGTAAAGAGCCCCGAGCCTTTCGCTGGTGACTTCCTTGTGTGGAATCCACCGAAGCTGAACTTTCCGTAGGGGACGTTGTGAATGACGATGTCAAGTTGATAGGTATCAATGTGACGTACTATCCAAGTCTTGGATGAGAGTCACAGTTTTGAATGATATTTCTATCGTTAATAAATTTCTTGACGTATTCTTGAAGACTTCTTAGCCTACCCTTAGAGCGTGAAATCGAATTTTGTATTAACCCTAGTACAAAACCCATTTCTTAAACCTTCAAATATTTCTTCAACCAAAACGAACGTATAATGCGCCAAAGACGTCGGCTCGAGCTGTTGAATATTACGATCGTACCATGCAATATCATCGTGGAAATGCGAACGTGGTAGCTGACGCGTTTAGTAGAAGATTGTATGCGTTTACGAGTGCGATGTTGTTAACACAAAGACCCATTTCTTACGACTTACAAATGATGAAGATAGAGTTAAAGACTCTAGGAACCCACGTGAAGATAACGAATATACGAGTAGAATCGACTTTAATCGATAAAGTTAAAGCCGCTCAAGCTACAAACTCAGAGCTGATGAATGTTAAGAAGAAGGTTCAAGAGGATGTTATTCTAGAAGCAAGAATCGACGAAGAGAGGAAATCTCAACCCTCGATTTAATTGACCCATTTTAAATCCTCGATCAAGTAAGAACTGTGTCTTATATACTCGTTTTACCGCCAAGTATGTCGCGTGTTTATAACGTTTTTAACGTGTCGATGTTATGTAAAAATGTGAACGACCCGAACCACATTATTAATTTAGAACCGGACGAGATAGCAGAAGATTTAACGTATGAGGAGATACATGTTAACATCTTGGATAAGAAGAATCGTATTCAACACTCAAAGGTTATACCTCAAGAGTTAGAATCTGACGAGGTATCCTCACCTCTTCAGCATTCCAAGTACGTACGTAAATTTCGAGGGCAAAATTCCATAAGGAGGGGAGATTGTGAGACCCCAGATTTTCTGAATAAATATTTAATATTCTCGAAATATTTTTATTTATTTATTTATTTATTTTATATTATGGTATGGATTTGATATAATGTTATAGTTGTGGGTAGTATTTATAAATTTTGTAAAGTATGCAAGTTGTTATATAATATTCGATTTGTCGGGGAATATCCGTACGACAGTATAATCATTGGCGGACCCCACAACGGAATTATTGTCGGATTGAGAAAACGACAAAAATATTTTATAGAAATAACGGCGGAAGTTTTACCGTTAACTGTTGAAACACCCCGTGTTAAAAGTACAGTAATACGCGTGGTTGCATAGTAACACACGGTATTGATTATTGATGCTTATGTGAGAAGTCACTCAGTATTGTTCAATCGAGTATTCGGGACACTTTTTGTGTCAGAGTACTATTCACGAGTTACTATTCACGAGTTACTATTCACGAGTTACTATTCACCCGAATATTATTCACTCGAGTATTTGGGGTACTTTTCGTGTCGGAGTACTATTCACGAGTTACTATTCATGAGTTACTATTCACGGGTTACTATTCACCCAAATTACTATTCACTCTAGTATTGTTCACTCAGGTATTTAGGACACTTTTTGTGTCGGAATACTATTCACGAGTTACTATTCACGAGTTACTATTCATGAGTTATAATATTAATGATGAATGTTGTTCGGAGTTGAATTTGGAGACGCAGACGTGATATTTGAGTCCGGAACGTCGAAATTAGTAAAAATAGTTTATAAACACAAAATTTTCCGAAAATCATTATTTGGTCAAAAAGTCAACAGTTGACTTTTTCGGAAAAAGTCAAACTTCGAAATTTCAAAATTTATATTTTTGATAAAAATGGTTTCATTATGTTGGAATTGTTTGTGTTAGTAAAAATCGACATTTATTTCGATAATAATTGATATCTGGAGGTTATATTGACCAATCGGGTATTTAACCGGATAAATGAGCAATTAATTGCTATTATTTCACATGATTATAACTATTTGTTCACATGTTATACTATTGACTCACATTCTTGTTACTATTAGGGGAGTTGGTGCAAGATTGATAATACTTGCATGACTAAGTTAAAAATAGAGGTATAGAGGGAGGTACTATATTGTAATTAATTTTTCAAATGTTTAGAACTATTGAGTCACATGATTTTACTATTGATTCACATGAATTACTATTAGGGGAGTTGGTGCAAGTTTGATAATACTTGGATGATTGAATTAAAAATGAAAGAAAAGTTGGAGGTATTGTACTATAATATTTCGAGCCCCAAAACGTGTAATTATCGAAACTATGTTTTCCTATAAATAGAAGCTCATTCTTCCTTCATTTTTCACCAATTCAGTAAAGCTTTAGAGCCATTATTATAGAGAGAAATTATAGAGAGAAGCTATAGAGAGAAAATCTATAGAAGAAGAGAAGTCTGCTCCCTCACTACTCCTATATCCAGTTTCTTTCAAAGGTAGGGAATATTATTTCTTTCTTTCATATTCATGAAGAGAACTTCTGTTGTTCCATTCTTTGTTATTATGTTGGAATAACCTGTTTATGCGAAGTACCACATATTTGGTGAAATTCTTCTATTATTCCATTCCTTATTATTCTGCTGGAACATCCTGTCTGTGCATTCTACGCCGGACCTGGTTCCATTATTTATTATTCTGTTGGAACATCCTATCTGTGCGTTCTACGCCGGACCTGGTTCCGTCTTTACTATTCTGTTGGAATATCATGTATGTGCGTTCTACGCCGGACCTGGTTCCGTCTTTACTATTCTGTTGGAATATCTTGTCTGTGCGGTTTACGCCGGACCTGGTTCCGTTATTTATTATTCTGTTGGAATAACGTGCCTATGCGGTCTATCGCATGCCTGGTGATTTCTTTTGTTATTCCATTCCTTATTATACTCAGTTGGTTAAAGTTTTGATTTCTATACTCCATAAAATTAGTGGAATATCCTTTATATTTGCGCTTCATCCAGTATCTTTTCATGGAAATATTCTTCTGAGCATTTTTGAATTTTACTCCACAAAGCAGTATCATGTTGACAATTTGGACGTTATCAGTTCCTGGATAAATTAATTCTTGAACTTGTTTTATTGAATTCGTATATCATTGTCATTATCCTCATGATTATATTTTGTTGAAAGTCATCTGTGGCCTGTAGTGCATAAATGGACTTGGTATGATTATGACCAGGGATTATTCGGTGTAATCATGACCGTAATGTTACAAACGATGTGGTAAAAATCCTCATTTTCCGTAGTGCATTGATGGACAGTTTTTGGTATGATTATGGCTATGGATTCTCTTTGGTCGTAGTGCAAAGAAGAATTATTTTATGGCATGATCAGGACCGTTGATGAAAATATGATTATCTTTAGCCGTAGTACATGGATAATTCGTGGTCATGATACTAAATAATATACTTGGCCTGTAGTGCAGGGATGATTTGATGATGTGGATTATTTATTAAGCTGAGTCTCAGCGATAAAAGTGATGAAAAACCTTTTTAAATCATAAAAGATGGTAGATTTTATTCTCTACTTGACTCTTTTAATGGATTATTTGTTCCGCTGCAGTTAAACTTGTTGTTTATTGTATTCTATCAGTTTAACACTGTTGAAGGCTAATGATAATTTATTCTGCCTTATCTTAGTCATAATATTTTTTACTGGGCTAGTTGAGCTCACTCTTTCTTTCACTGTTCTCTTCAGGAAATGAGAATATAGTTGGGACGAGTCGGGAAACGGAGTGATGGACTAGATGATAGCATTAGTAGTCCTCACTATTCTATGTAATAGTGTGATAATAATTGTAATGAGGACTCCTTTTGAGTATGGATACTCTTTAGAAGACAATATTTGTATTCAAACTCACAGTTTATGTTTTGTCGTATTGTACACGACAGTTGTATTATTAAGTTGTATTTGGTTTTTTTGTACCATGTAAGTGGCGACCCAAGATGGGTGATGTATACCAATTTTGGGGGCGTCACAGTTGGTATCAGAGCTTAGGGATATGTTCCCTGGCTAGGATGTGAGAATAGAACTAGGAGGGGAGAGACGGAGAATTCCTTCGCTAGTATGACCTACCTAAGTTTATTTGGTATTTAATTGGTCGGTCAGAATATAGGGATAATATGTTACATGTCAATTAACCTTTGTTTTGTGACAGTGTTTGGGAATGGCAGCTGAAAATGTTTACAATGGAGTGAATGAGACCGTGGAGACACCTATAATCACCAACCAGGTTAATGTGATTAGAGATATCTATGTGGTGATTGAGGAATTAAAAGTTACACTCAAGCTAGTCGCAAAGGTAGCAACTTAGAGTGAGGAAGAAGAGGAACCTGAGGTTAATTTAGTAGAAGAACTTATTGATCAAAATGTAGAATTACAAAATCGTATTCATTAGAAGAGCAGGCGAAAGAACGACAGGTGGTCGTAGAACAAAGGGATGCAATAATTCAAAATTGTATTACCCGATGTGCAATGGTTGAACAGAAGCACTCTTTGGCAGAGTATACGATATTAAAGCTGGAATATGAGAATTCAAATGTCAAGGAGCAGCTGAAAGAAGAAATAACTGAACGAGTGAGAATGAAAGATGCATGGGTGAAAGCCGCACGACGCGTTGATATTGTGAAAAGAGAAGTCCGATCCAAGAAAGCTAAAATAGATGATATGTAATTTTTTTTTTTGACAGTAATTGGTGAAATCCAGCATTGAGTTTTGAATTACACTAACGAGGAATCAAACGAAGTTATCACGGGTTAGTTAATTATAAATTCTTGCGAAGTCTATACCTTATTAGATACCAGTTCTACCCATTCTTTTATCTCTCTTGCTTGCGCTCAACGTTTAAATTTGACTTCGAAGAAATTAGACTTTGACTTATTGGTTGAAACTTCGATAGTAGAAACCTTCGTTACATCCACTATTTATAAATCATGTTCAAATTAACACTTTCACGTTACCTGTTGATCGTATCTCTTTGAAAATATTTGCCTTTGATGTGATTTTAGGAACGATTGGTTAACTACTCATCATTCTTTTCGTAAGGTGGTTAACTTTCATATTCCTAACAAACCTGCTATGCGAATTCAAGCAAACAAACCACTAAAGTCAATCATTGTCATATCAAGCCATAAGTAAAGAGCCCCGAGCCTTTCGCTGGTGACTTTCTTGTGTGGAATGCACCGAAGCTGAACTTTCCGTAGGGGACGTTGTGAATGACGATGTCAAGTTGATAGGTATCAATGTGACGTACTATCCAAGTCTTGGATGAGAGTCACAGTTTTGAATGATATTTCTATCGTTAATAAATTTCTTGACGTATTCTTGAAGACTTCTTAGCCTACCCCTAGAGCGTGAAATCGAATTTTGTATTAACCCCAGTACAAAACCCATTTCTTAAACCTTCAAATATTTCTTCAACCAAAACGAACGTATAATGCGCCAAAGACGTCGGCTCGAGCTGTTGAAGATTACGATCGTACCATGCAATATCATCGTGGAAATGCGAACGTGGTAGCTGACGCATTTAGTAGAAGATTGTATGCGTTTACGAGTGCGATGTTGTTAACACAAAGACCCATTTCTTACGACTTACAAATGATGAAGATAGAGTTAAAGACTCTAGGAACCCACGTGAAGATAACGAATATACGAGTAGAATCGACTTTAATCGATAAAGTTAAAGCCGCTCAAGCTACAAACTCGGAGCTGATGAATGTGAAGAAGAAGGTTCAAGAGGATGTTATTCTAGAAGCAAGAATCAACGAAGAGAGGAAATCTCAACCCTCGATTTAATTGACCCATTTTAAATCCTCGATCAAGTAAGAACTGTGGCTTATATACTCGTTTTACCGCCAAGTATGTCGCGTGTTTATAACGTTTTTAACGCGTCGATGTTATGTAAAAATGTGAACGACCCGAACCACATTATTAATTTAGAACCGGACGAGATAGCAGAAGATTTAACGTATGAGGAGATACATGTTAACATCTTGGATAAGAAGAATCGTATTCAACACTCAAAGGTTATACCTCAAGAGTTAGAATCTGACGAGGTATCCTCACCTCTTCAGCATTCCAAGTACGTACGTAAATTTCGAGGGCAAAATTCTATAAGGAGGGGAGATTGTGAGACCCCAGATTTTATGAATAAATATTTAATATTCTCGAAATATTTTTATTTATTTATTTATTTATTTTATATTATGGTATGGATTTGATATAATGTTATAGTTGTGGGTAGTATTTATAAATTTTGTAAAGTATTCAAGTTGTTATATAATATTCGATTTGTCGGGGAATATCCGTACGACAGTATAATCATTGGTGGACCCCACAACGAAATTATTGTCGGATTGAGAAAACGACAAAAATATTTTATAGAAATAACGGCGGAAGTTTTACCGTTAACTGTTGAAACACCCCGTGTTAAAAGTATAGTAATACGCGTGGTTGCATAGTAACACACGGTATTGATTATTGATGCTTATGTGAGAAGTCACTCAGTATTGTTCAATCGAGTATTCGGGACACTTTTTGTGTCGGAATACTATTCACGTGTTACTATTCATGAGTTACTATTCATAGGTTACTATCCACCTAAATTACTATTCACCCGAATATTATTCGCTCGGGTATTTGGGGTACTTTTCGTGTCGGAGTACTATTCACGAGTTACTATTCACGAGTTACTATTCATGAGTTACTTTTCACGAGTTACTATTCACGGATTACTATTCACCCAAATTACTATTCACTCTAGTATTGTTCACTCAGGTATTTGGGACACTTTTCATGTCGAAATACTATTCACGAGTTACTATTCACGAGTTACTATTCATGAGTTATAATATTAATGATGAATGTTGTTCGGAGTTGAATTGGAGACGCAGACGTGATATTTGAGTCCGGAACGTCGAAATTAGTAAAAATAGTCTATAAACACAAAATTTTCTGAAAATTACTATTTGGTCAAAAAGTCAATCGTTGACTTTTTCGAAAAAAGTCAAACTTCGAAATTTCAAAATTTATATTTTTGATAAAAATGGTTCATTATGTTGGAATTATTTGTGTTAGTAAAAATCGACATTTATTTCGATAATAATTGATATCTGGAGGTTATATTGACCAATCGGGTATTTAACCGGATAAATGAGCAATTAATTGCTATTATTTCATATGATTATAACTATTTGTTCACATGTTATACTATTGACTCACATTCTTGTTACTATTAGGGGAGTTGGTGCAAGATTGATAATACTTGCATGACTAAGTTAAAAATAGAGGTATAGAGGGAGGTACTATATTGTAATTAATTTTTCACATGTTTAAAACTATTGAGTCGCATGATTTTACTATTGATTCACATGAATTACTATTAGGGGAGTTGGTGCAAGTTTGATAATACTTGGATGATTGAATTAAAAATGAAAGAAAAGTTGGAGGTATTGTACTATAATATTTCGAGCCCCAAAACGTGCAATTATCGAAACTATGTTTTCCTATAAATAGAAGCTCATTCTTCCTTCATTTTTCACCAATTCAGTAAAGCTTTAGAGCCATTATTATAGAGAGAAATTATAGAGAGAAGCTATAGAGAGAAAATCTATAGAAGAAGAGAAGTCTGCTCCCTCACTACTCCTATATCCAGTTTCTTTCAAATGTAGGGAATATTATTTCTTTCTTTCATCTTCATGAAGAGAATTTCTGTCGTTCCATTCTTTGTTATTATGTTGGAATAACCTATTTATGCGAAGTACCACATACTTGGTGAAATTCTTCTATTATTCCATTCCTTATTATTCTGCTGGAACATCCTGTCTGTGCGTTCTACGCCGGACCTGGTTCCATTATTTATTATTCTGTTGGAACATCCTGTCTGTGCGTTCTACGCCGGACCTGGTTCCGTCTTTACTACTCTGTTGGAATATCCTGTCTGTGCGTTCTACGCTGGACCTGGTTCCGTCTTTACTATTCTGTTGGAATATCCTGTCTGTGCGGTTCACGCCGGACCTGGTTCCGTTATTTATTATTCTGTTGGAATAACCTGCCTATGCGGTCTATCGCATTCCTGGTGATTTCTTTTGTTATTCCATTCCTTATTATACTCAGTTGGTTAAAGTTTTGACTTCTATACTCCATGAAATTAGTGGAATATCCTTTATATTTGCGCTTCATCCAGTATCTTTTCATGGAAATATTCTTCTGAATATTTTTGAATTTTACTCCACAAAGCAGTATCATGTTGACAATTTGGACGTTATCAGTTCCTGGATAAATTAATTCTTGAACTTGTTTAATTGAATTCGTATATCATTGTCATTATCCTCATGATTATATTTTGTTGAAAGTCATCTGTGGCCTGTAGTGCATAAATGGACTTGGTATGATTATGACCAGGGATTATTCGGTGTAATCATGACCGTAATATTATAAACGATGTGATAAAAATCCTCATGTGCCGTAGTGCATTGATGGACAGTTTTTGGTATGATTATGACTATGGATTCTCTTTGGTCGTAGTGCAAAGATGAATTATTTTA
Organism: Panax notoginseng; assembly: GCA_016801055.1. Classification (NCBI taxonomy): domain Eukaryota; kingdom Viridiplantae; phylum Streptophyta; class Magnoliopsida; order Apiales; family Araliaceae; genus Panax; species Panax notoginseng. Next base: position 55,964,974 of record CM029020.1, on the reverse strand, counting down.
TGGCATGATCAGGACCGTTGATGAAAACATGATTATCTTTAGCCGTAGTGTATGGATAATTCGTGGTCATGATACTAAATAATATCCTTGGCCTGTAGTGCAGGGATGATTTGATGATGTGGATTATTTATTAAGCTGAGTCTCAGCGATAAAAGTGATGAAAAACCTTTTTAAATCTTAAAAAATAGTAGATTTTATTCTCTACTTGACTCTTTTAATGGATTATTTGTTCCGCTGCAGTTAAACTTGTTGTTTATTGTATTCTATCAGTTTAACACTGTTGAAGGCTAATGATAATTTATTCTGCCTTATCTTAATCATAATATTTTTTACTGGGCTAGTTGAGCTCACTCTTTCTTTCACTGTTCTCTTCAGGAAATGAGAATATAGTTGGGACGAGTCGGAAAATGGAGTGATGGACTAGATGGTAGCATTAGTAGTCCTCACTATTCTATGTAATAGTGTGATAATAATTGTAATGAGGACTCCTTTTGAGTATGGATACTCTTTAGAAGATAATATTTATATTCAAACTCACAGTTTATGTTTTGTCGTATTGTACACGACAGTTGTATTATTAAGTTGCATTTGATTTTTTTGTACCATGTAAGTGGCGACCCAAGATGGGTGATGTATACCAATTTTAGGGGCGTCACAATAATCCCAATATGCATGTTTTTGTAAGACCGTATTCGGTATTCGGAGAATTGTCAAAAAATATTCGTATTTAGTATTTAAAAATTATGTCCAAATGCGAAACATATTCAAACCTATGACCTATCATTTGGAACTTTGGTCATTTGACCGCTGGAGCAACACAAGTTATCTGTTAATATCTTGCGAGGATTAATATTTATATCAAAACATGAGATTTTCCCCATATATTACTTTCTTCTCATTCACTACATACCATTAATATAATCTCAAGAAGTTATATACTACAATAATAATAATAATAATAATAATAATAATAATAATAATAATAATAATAATAATAATAATAATAATAATAATAATAATAATAATAATAATAATAATAATAATAATAACAATAACAATAAAGTTGCACCAATGGTGTGTAAATTTTTTTTAACTCCCATTTTTCAAATTCTCCTTTTTCTTGACTTGTAAATTTTTTTATAATCAAATATTAATTTCTCTTTATATCTTGAATTAGAGGGTGTTTGGCAATGACTTTTAAGCTGGTTAAACTAAGTTATAAGTCATTTGTTATTATTTAGTATTTGACAATAACTTAAATTTTAACTTTTTTTTACTTATAAGTCATTATTAAATTTTTTTCATGCTTCATGTGCTATATTTGTTATTATTATTACTATTACTATTACTATTATTATAATTATTATTATTATATTTACTATTATTATTATTACTATTATTATTAATTTTTATTATTATTATTAGAATAATTATTACTAATCTTATAATTTTTATTTTTATTATTATAATAATTATAATAATTATTACTATTATTATTATTATTGTTGTTGTTGTTGTTGTTGTTGTTGTTGTTGTTATTTTTATTTTTATTTTTATTGTTACTATTATTATTGTTATTATTGTTTTTATTGTTGTTATTAATAATAATAATAATAATAATAATAATAATAATTATTATTATTATTATTATTATTATTATTATTATTATTATTATTATTATTATTAATCATTATTACAATTACTATTATGATTAATTATTATTATCATAAGTATTATAATAATTATTACAAGAATTATAATAATAATTATAATAGTACTAATAATAAAAAAGCCTGGCCCGGCCCGTGGGCTTTTTAAAAAATAAAATGAAATAATGCTCTCCTAGAGAATTGAACTCTAGACCTCCCACTCTCCTTAAACAAATGTTCAAACCAACAAGCTATGAGGAGATTTTATTATTAAGTTAGTTACTCGGCACTAAAATACTAAAAATATTAATTACATATTTTCATCAAATACTAAAAATACTAATTAAAAAAATACTAAAATACAAAAAAAAAATCAAATTCAAAAAAAAAATACTAAAATTCAAAAAAATATTAAAATACTAAAATTCAAACTATTTTGTTAATTAATCAAAACAACAAAAATTCAAATTACATCATTAAAATACTAAAATCATAACATATTTACATCATTTACATCATAATATATAACATATTATCATATTTAAATATTTACATCATTTACATCATAACATATTTACATCATTTAATCAAAATACTAAAATTTAAATACAAAAATTTTACTCAAATACTAAAATTTTACCATAGTTGTATAACATATCAAAATACTAAAAAAATTTCATAGTTGTATAACATATCAAAATACTAAAAGTCACTTACCTTACACTAAAATACTAATTACATATTTACATCAAATACTAAAAATACTAATTAAAAAAATACTAAAATACTAAAAAAAATCAAATTAAAAAATACTAAAATTCAAATTATTTTGTTAATTAATCAAAACAACAAAAATTCAAATTACATCATTAAAATACTAAAATCATAACATATTTACATCGTTTACATCATAACATAACATATTATCATATTTAAATATTTACATCATAACATATTTATATTATTTAATCAAAATACTAAAATTCAAATACAAAAATACTAAAATTTTATTCAAATACTAAAATTTTACCATAGTTGTATAACATATCAAAATACTAAAATTTTACCATAGTTGTATAACATATCAAAATACTAAAAGTCACTTACCTGACACTAAAATACTAATTACATATTTACATCAAATACTAAAAATACTAATTTAAAAAATCAAATTAAAAAAAATACTAAAATTTAAATTATTTTGTTAATTAATCAAAACAACAAAAATTCAAATTACATCATTAAAATACTAAAATCATAACATATTTACATCATTTACATCATAACATAACATATTATCATATTTACATATTTACATCATAACATATTTACATCATTTAATCAAAATACTAAAATTCAAATACTAAAATACTAAAATTTTATCATAGTTGTATAACATATCAAAATACTAAAAGTCACTTACCCGACACTAAAATACTAATTACATATTTATATCAACTACTAAAAATACTAATTAAAAAAAATACTAATTAAAAAAAACTAAAATACTGAAAAAAATCAAATTCAAAAAATACTAAAATTCTAAAAATTCTAAAATACTATAATTCAAATTATTTTGTTAATTAATCAAAACAACAAAATAAATATGATAATATGTTACATCATTAAAATACTAAAATCATAACATATTTACATCATTTACATCATAACATAACATATTATCATATTTACATATTTACATCATTTAGTATAATTGATATAATATGTTATGACGTAAATATGATGTAAATACGTAAATATGTAAATATATAAATGTGTTATATTATGATGTAAATGAAGTAAATATGTTATGATTTTAGTATTTTAATGATGTAATGTGAATTTTTGTTATTTTGATTAATTAACAAAATAATTTGAGTTTTAGTATTTTTTTTTAGTATTTTAGTATTTTTTTAATTAGTATTGTTTTAATTAGTATTTTTAGTATTTGATGTAAATAATAATAATAATAGACTATAAAAGAGATAACTTACAATACGTTAAACTTTAAAATTTCAAAAAATAAAACAAAATAAAAAATAAGGCTAAATTAGCCTTGAACAAATAAAAGGGTCTTCGTATGTTTATTATTTCTGTAAGATTAAAAACCCCAAAGATCCATCTTGTGAATTGCAACCTAACTCCTGATTTTACTTCTTAATTCTCATCCCAAAGCCCATCTATTCTCAATTACAAGCATGAACTCCCTATTTTGCTTATCAATCAACTGTGTTACTATCGTCATCTTGTGGATCTTAGTTTAGGGATAAAGGAAAATTAGGACGATCGAGATGAAAATATTTGCGCTAATTGAAAAGGCCTCAGGTGGATCTAATCCTTTCAACCAATGATAATCTTTAAGTAGCCCGGTCATCCCTCCCGATTTGTGAGTAATCTTTTATTGTTCTTATTTATTTTTCATACCTAATATCCTTAAACCCCTAATCTCGTCTTTTACAAAGACTTGCGCAGCCTTTCTGACGAGTAGGTTTTATACCTATGAATCCAATATTATTAAACTTAATTATTGTTATCTTTAATTATTTTTTAGTATCTTTTTATGTGTTTTGTGTTTATTTCTTATAGGTTGGAGCTGGAGGGATAAATTGGTTATTTGAAAGAAGAAAAAGGTCAAAAATCATTAAAATTAGAGCTGAGTGGCATTTTTGTAAATACGCGATCCTGGTCAAGTGCCTAGGCGCTTGGAAATGGCTTGGGTTGAGCGCCTAGGCGCTCATGTGCGGCTGAAAAATGATTTTTCTACTGCTAAATGGGTTTTTGAAGCCAAAAAGGAATCTAAAAGAGGGGGGAGAGCAATACAAATAGGAGAAGACTTTAGAAAAGACGTATCACTCAATTTTTCAGGAGATTTGCAGAGAGAACAACGAAGGAAAACACGAAGGAGAATTGCAAGGGCTGAAGATCAAAGAGAGAGTATTGGAGCAAATTCAGAGTTTTTTCTTCTCCTCTCTAGTTTTATCTTTTGTAATTATCTGGGATATTTGAATTATTAATCTGGATGATGTTTTTCTTTATTATTATTATGAACTAAATTTTCATTAAGATTGCAACGGAACTTGGTATGTAATTTAAATTAAATCTTCCCATTGAATAAAAGTTGGTTTTTATTGAATTGTTTATTAAATCTTTTGCTTATTGATTAATTATTTGGCGAACAATTACTGTGATAATCTATATAAAATTGGAAGATAGAGTATAGATTGAGATCTGGATATGATAACATCTGTTCATATAATCTGATTAGGGTTAATATGATTAGCATATAGGATAGGAATATACATATGTATCTTTTGTATCCATTGAAAGAATTTGTGCGTTAAACCCTAATTAACTTGATTCACATATGAATATAGTGAGTTGATTAACTGGGGTGTTCCTTGTAATTCTGTGTCTTGAGGATCGGATTTAGGAGGATTTGTTCACGTGTCTTTGGAAGAAACGCGTGAATTCTATAAAACATTCTTGGATAATGATTCATATTAATTAATTGATTTAAATGGGAAGTAAATTGGTTTAAATGAAATACTAAGGGAAGTTGTAATCTTAATTTGTTAAATCTGCAGTTATTCTTGTGAAATTTTGATTTTAATTATTAGTTTTGATAAGTTTAATTTTCAAATCATAAACAATATTTCGTGGTTTAAAATAGGATTAATTGCATTGAAATTAGTAATTGATAAATATTAGTCTGTTTCCTCGTGGGAACGATATCCTTGCTTGCTGAATATTACAATTGAACGCGTATACTTGCGTGTTAAAGTGCTATTAAAAAATTAGGCAACAAGTTTTTGGCGCCGCTACTGGGGAAATTAGTTTAATATTTTGTCATTATTAATTTCAATCAAATTAATCTTAATTTAAATATTTTTTTATTTTATTTTATTTCTCTCTCTAGTCTAATTCTTTTTCAGGTACCATGGACAACTATGACTATCATTGGCCATATTCGAGAATGACTCGGCCAAGGGAGGCAGAGAATTATGGACTCGATGAATTGTCAGCACAATTTGGGACACTTTCGAGGAAGATTAACGCTTCATCAGCACAACTTATTCAAAGTGTAGCGGTAATATGTGAGTATTGCGGTGGAAACCATCTGAGCCATCAATGTGCCATCAGTTTCGAGTCGATACAATATAGTGGCAACTTCGACGATTACCCTAATAATTATGAATATTCCAGTAATTATCATCATGACTGGGGGAATCCGCTAAAGTTTTCATGGAGCGATGACAATCTAGCCCAACCCTTTGCTCCAAGCCAATCATACACTCCTAAATTACCAGTTCATGCTCCTACTCATGAAGAAGAAAGGATTTTAAACTTGGAGGGACTTATTTCCAAGTTCATGGTTTTGATTGAGGAGCAGACGAATAGTCAGGAGATGTCGATTCAAAATCTTGAGAACCAGGTGGGACAACTTTTCAATGCCATTATCAATCGCCCTCAAGGTGAAGTGTCAAGCAACATGGTTCTCGAGACTGATGGATTGCCCTTGCTAAATCTGGAACCGGATGTGCCAAAAGAAAAGGACGTGGAAAGGGAGGAGACAAGTGGGGAGCAGGAAAAGAAGGTCGCCAAAGATCTAGCCTTGAGTTCCGACATAGATGAACCGATTTTGATAGTGCCCCATATATCTTCTCCACCAAAGTTTAAGGATCCGACTAGATTTGCAACCTTATGCTCAATTGGTAGCCATTTTTTTGATAAATCTATATATGACATGGAAGCTAGCTTAAAATTGGTGCCATAGTGTGAAGAGAATGGGAAGAGAGATGAAGAACCAGTTGTTCTGGAAAAGCTTCAACGCAAATATTCGTTCACAGATACAACTCGAAAAATGCCTAGTTATTTGAAGGTTGTAAAAGAGAATCTACCTAAAAAGAACAAGCTAGGTAAATTTGAATCAATAACCCTTACTGATGGGAAACTCTCGGAAGTTACGTTATTACTAATGGATGGAGGGTATCTCAATTTTCGAAGGGGAATTGGATAGAGAAAGTTGAAGGAGTCGGGCTGAGGACGTTAAATTAAGCGCTCACTGGGAGGCAACCTAGACTTACATTTTATCTCCTTAAATTTTAGTTCATTAATTTTATTTTAGTATTTAATTTCATTTAGCTATATATTTTATCTTAGTTTAGGGTTGTATGTTTAGTTGTAATCTCCTTGCAAATGATAACTGAGAATTGGGTTCATGGCTTGCAGGTTAGAAGGATAAAAGAGCACAAATTTTGGCTAAGGCTGGCCCAAGCGCCTAGGCGCCAAAAACAAGCCTATTCCAAGCGCCTAGGCGCTTAACTGCAGAATGCCCAGACACGCCCAAGCGCCTAGGCGCCCATTCCAAGCTATTTTCAAGCGCCTAGGCGCTCACCATCACCATCAGATTCTGCTCCCAAGCGCCTAGGCGCTCCAACCTTCACAATTTCAAGCGCCTAGGCGCTCTACCTGTGCACTTGAAAAAAAAAATAAAGCCCTAAGTAAGGCAATTCTAATTCAAACCCAATTTCTTTCACTCCTAATTCAAAAGTAACTCCTTCTAAGCCCTTGCACCATAATAACACCAACTCTTGCACTCTCCCAATCAAAATCTAATTCATCTTCTCCAAACCACAATCAAGAAAAAAGCAAGCTAAAGTCAACTTCTTTATCTCCTACTTGGATTCCATCTGCAACAATTTAAAGCAAAGTTCAAGCTTCAAGATTTGCTCTAAACCAAGTTTGGGGGAGGTTCACACAGGGGTCTAAGCCTGCAAGTGATTGGCGCTCCATAACAGTTCCCACCACCTCCACCCTTGTCCGTGTACCCTCCCGACTGACTTAGCTCCTAAGGATGATGCTAATACAGAAGAAGTAGATGATGCTGATGAAGAGTAAAGCTTCAATCTTTCAGGGAAGTCCTCAGTGCCTAATTTCTTATGTTTTTTTAATATACAATGAGGACATTGCATATGTTAAGTTTGGGGGTGCTTTCTTCTAGTTCCAGCTGCATTCATTTAGTATAACTTATTCATTGCAGTCATTTAGTTGCATTCATTTAGTATAACTTATTCATTTTGTAGTTTTTCATGTAGTTTTCATTCGAATTTCTTAAAAAAATGAAGAAAAATAACATGTTCCAGCTATTAGATAGTTTAAGTCTGTTTTGGCCAATGATGAGATTGGAATTGAGTAGACAAGTATAGTATTGACTATTAAGACTTTGATGTGATTTCTTGTCATGATTTGAATCTTTACCTGTTTGAACCTGATATAATAAAGATAGCACAGTAAAAATAACTATGTTGATTGATTGAGTCTAAATTGACACGTAATGGTCTTCTTGAGGATAATACTAGTTTGAATGAATGAAAGATATGAATAGGCGGAGATGACTGAATTTAGACAAAAATTTAAGTTTGGGGGAAAAATTTGGGATATATAAGCTATAAAAAAAGAAAATGAAAGAAAAAAAATGAATAAACACCGTGGCTAGTCTTGTTTCGGGGCCTTTGTTACTTGAGCAAGTACGCCTGAGGGGATTGTCTCTACACCTAGCGCCCTAAGGTCTTTATGGTCTGGGAGTCGTTGGTTGAAAGCTCGCTAAGGGGTAGCACTGTTAGCCTAATGGAATGAGACATTGCACAGTCATGGTTAAAAAAAACAAACAATAAAACGGGAAAAGAGCAAAAAGCCCCCGTAATGATAACTAAAGCATAAGTATCCCGGATTGGACTCTTGAATTTGGTGGATGTTTAACTTTAGTTGGATCTAGCTTGTTCATGAATTTTGTGAGTTTACACGGTATGATGCATTTAAAGAGATCTATTATGTGTTGTATTTAACATTATATTATTTAGTATTGTTGTTGAGCACACACGCACTATATCAGTAATAACAGGGTAAGATTTAATGATTGACTAGGAAATTATTGATCTGTCTTGGTATGAAGTACTAGCATGTTTGTTGTGATTTCTCTGAGGCTTGATAAATAGATTTTGTTCATTTGACTGTTGGAATTTTAGGCACGTAGATAGCTGCATTTGCATTTGCATATTTAGTTATTGCATTGTGTTTAGTTGCTTGGGGACAAGCAATTGGTTAAGTTTGGGGGTATTTGACGAGTAGGTTTTATACCTATGAATCTGATATTATTAAACTTAATTATTGCTATCTTTAATTGTTTTTTAGTATCTTTTTATGTATTTTGTGTTTATTTCTTATAGGTTGGATTTGGGAGAAGAAAAAGGTCAAAAATCATTAAAATTAGAGCTGAGTGGCATTTTTGTAAATACATGGTCCTGGTCAAGCGCCTAGGCGCTTGGAAATGGCCTGGGTTGAGCGCCTAGGTGCTCATGTGCGGCTGAAAAATGATTTTTCTACTGCTAAATGGGTTTTTGAAGCCAAAAAGGAATCTAAAAGAATACAAATAGGAGAAGACTTTAGAAAAGACATATCACTCAATTTTTCAAGAGATTTGCAGAGAGAACAACGAAGGAAAACACGAAGGAGAATTGCAAGGGCTGAAGATCAAAGAGAGAGTATTGAAGCAAATTCAAAGTTTTTTCTTCTCCTATCTAGTTTTATCTTTTGTAATTATCTGGGATGTTTGAATTATTAATCTGGATGATGTTTTTCTTTATTATTATTATGAACTAAATTTTCATTAAGATTGCAACGGAACTTGGTATGTAGTTTAAATTAAATCTTCCCATTGAATAAAAGTTGATTTTTATTGAATTGTTTATTAAATCTTTTGCTTATTGATTAATTATTTGGCGAACAATTACTGTGATAATCTATATAAAATTGGAAGATAGAGTATAGATTGAGATCTGGATATGATAACATCTGTTCATATAATCTGATTAGGGTTAATATGATTAGCATGTAGGATAGGAATATACCTATGTATCTTTTGTATCCATTGAAAGAATTTGTGCGTTAAACCCTAATTAACTTGATTCACATAGGAATATAGTGAGTTGATTAACTGGGGTGTTCCTTGTAATTCTGTGTCTTAAAGATCGGATTTAGGAGGATTTGTTCACGTGTCTTTGGAAGAAACGCGTGAATTCTATAAAACATTCTTGGATAATAATTCATATTAATTAATTGATTTAAATGGGAAGTAAATTGGTTTAAATGAAATACGAAGGGAAGTTGTAATCTTAATTTGTTAAATCTGCAGTTATTGTTGTGAAATTCTGATTTTAATTATTAGTTTTGTTAAGTTTAATTTTCAAATCATAAATAATATTTCGTAGTTTAAAATAGGATTAATTGCATTGAAATTAGTAATTGATAAATATTAGTCTGTTTTCTCGTGGGAACGATATCGTTGCTCGCTGAATATTACAATTGAACGCGTATACTTGCGTGTTAAGGTGCTATTAAAAAATCAGGCAACACTTTCCATCTGTTGCAGAACCCTAAATCGCCTCTCCAACGAAGATTTTCTCTGGGCCTCTTTTGTCTCTTCCGATTTCCCTCTGTCTCGACTTCAATCATCGTCTTCTTCTTCTTCAATTGATCTTTCGCCTAAATCCCTCTATAAACGGTCTATTCAATAGTGTAAAAATGTTTCAATTCATTGGTTTGATTTTCTCCCTTTATCAGTCCAATATAAGGAGTAATTGTTGTTTGTGGAAAATCTAATAAAAATCTAATCTTTAATGAAATTAAATAGGTTCGAGAGGGATAGAGCTAGGAAGCTTTTGGTCCATCGACGGGCTATTCTCAGAATTGAGAGTCAAATTGTTGAGCATTCGAGGAGGATTTTGGAAATCAAGCATATATTTGCGGCGGATTCTGAGAAAATGAAGAGCACTATTTCGAAATTGTCAAATTTACAAAATGTCAAGTAATAATAATAATTACAATCAGTTACGTGACTCGATTATCTGTTTAGTTTAGTTATGTGTTTTCAAATCATATAATGGGTGTTAAAATAGTAATTTATATCAAGGATCTATTTAGTTTATTTTAAGTTGTTTATGACTGTTTGTGATTTAGAAGAATAAAATTTTGTCTAGTTACCTCAATGTTACCCCCAGAAATACTTGAGTGGAGGTTCTGTAAGTAAAAATAAATAATAATAATAATAGTCAGTTGCTTGATTTTTCTAGACATTCTCCCGTCATTTATGTAAGATAACAAATTCAGAAGAATTACTTTGGGAATTTTGCAATTTGCCTTCTTCTTCTTCTTGCCTTTTTTTTGGTCATTTGGAATGAAGGGGCAATTTACTATAAATGAATTGTCACAAATATTTTTTTAGTTGCCTAGCCATTTTCTTAGTTATGCATCTAGACTTGAGTGGTTTATAGAAGTTTATGTATTTTTTTGTTAAAAAAATATTGTGTTCAAGAAGAATATGGAATATGAAACAGTCATTATTATAGCTGCTAAATATTAGTTGTTAATGTTCATTCCATTTGTTATGGCTACTGGTAACAGTTATATGTTGCCACCACTATGCAGCAAGTCCCTCCTTGGTTGCCCACCTTATTTAATCTTTTTATAAAATAGGTGGTGCAGTCCCTTGCCCCAAATCACAATATTACCTACAGCACCTATACACAAAAGGCTTCTAAACAACCTATTCAACTGGACTTACAGGCCTTGCAGCCCTTAAAGGTTCTAATGCGTGGGCAACTAAGCTTCACTTGGCCCCGTGGGGCTTAGCTGAGCTTGGTGTGGCCTCGCAGCCCCTAACCTTTGCAACACACTTCAGTTTATTAGTCTTATCTAAAGAAATTTCTATCCCATTAATATTTTTCACGTATGAATACATTGATGCCAACTGCTGTTGCTGTCGCTGCTGTCAAAGACAGCAGCCCGGCTCCCCTATTCAACTCTTCTTCCTTGCTTAATGGTCCAGCTATTAACTCATCCTTTATCAATGTAGAGATACACATTTAATTATTACCTAGGCACAGCAATTAGGAAATTTTATAGCCTAACTATACTCAACAAGAGTTCAACAACGAAAATATTATTCTTCTCTTGTCCATGTGCACTGCCGCTGTCGTGGACAGCAGCTTCGCCACCTAGTTCGTGCCATTACCTCCCTTACCATGACCCTTTAACAATATAAAGATACACATTCATTTACTAGAATAACTTGCAAGGAACCTAAAAACCTTTGCTAAACAAAATGCAGCAACAAGGAGTTCCTAGCTGCTACATACTGCTGTTGCTCTAAAACCACATTCCTTACCTCTTGCTTTTGGTAACTTGTGCTCATTCAATTTCTATAACCTCTTTAGTAGGTTATATACTTTTTTTATATCCTTATTTTGTAGAGATAATAATTCAAATTTTATGGGCATCTTATCATAGCTTATTAATACTACTTTAGTAGTAGCTAGCAACCAACTGCTGCTGCCAATAGGCAGCAGCCACAAGTCTCATGCCATTACCTACTTCAAAAAGGTTCTTTTAATAACTTATCAATGAAATACTAATGGCTGGAAATCCTAGAACAGCACAAGTTCACTAACTGAAAGCCAAAAAAAAAACTTCTAGCCAATGCTATGCATGTCCACTTCTACTACTACTGTTGGAACACGCTGCTGCCACCGGGTAGCAGCCCTTTTCCTTCTCCCGCGTGGTCACTTTGAGGTCTTGTTTAATTTAGTTCATATATGTATTTGCTGAATATTGTCTTGTATACACTGGTTTTGCAGTTCAATTTTCATGGAATTATTTCATCTTGCTTTGAACCTCATTTGACGGTATATGTAGAACTAGAAGATAAGACTATTTACTGAATATTGTCTTGTATACACTGGTTTTGCAGTTCAATTTTCATGGAATTGTTTCATCTTGCTTTGAACCTCATTTGACGGTATATGTAGAACTAGAAGAGAAGACTCTTATGGAGCATCTAGAGAAACTTGTTCAGGTGAGTTTGATGAACCTTTTAGAATTTATGTGGTCCTTTGTTTTGATGTATTTTACTAATATGCATTATGTTTTGTACAACAAACAGGATGAAACATGGGAAATTGAGGAAGGAAGCCAGACTAATATATTGTCTCGTAGCATGCAGGTAAAATATGACTTCTTGTTGGGAGGTTTGTCTTCTCCTAAATAGTGAGAATATAATTCTTACTATTTAGTTTTTATGCTGTATACATTTGTCAATTTTCCTGCTAAATTCCTTGTGGCATCTATTATATTTTTGAGTTGACAGTACAAACTTTTGAGAGTTTCAGTTGTTATAGGGAACTTGTCATTTTCTTCCATTCTCAATCAGAGAGCATATGCTTTTCTGAGACTGCACTGACATATTATTTATTGATTTCCACTTGTTTAGGGAGGGTGAACTTGTTTCCCCCTTCTGTTCTTGTATCCTATTTGTATCTCAAAACTTCTATTTATTTATTTTTTGGCATTTTCAGAACTACTTATGGTGGATTTTCTATAGTGCTATTCTAGGTCTGTTAATAACCTATTTGATCCTTCAGTCATTGTATGTTCCTCTAAACTGTTTAGTTTTAATTGTTGATGTCCTATCAATTCAGTCATTGTATATTCTTACACTTTAGCTCAAGTAAAGACATGTATCAACTACTTAACTTTGCTACAAGAATCTGATTTTGCCATATTGCTACATTAAATATGTCAGTTTTGATGCTATTAGACAAATAAGACTGTTACAAAGGATACACCTGAATCTTATTGTGTGTCATAGATAAAAGACCTAAATTTAATAAATATTAGTTAATTCAACTTTGGGGGTATTTGAACCAGGATTCCCAAAAGTTTTACCAACCAATTACCAATCCTCTTTTGTTGTTTGTCTTTCAAACTTGCTTCAAAAAGTAACTAGCCAAATCATCCGTATTATATTAACCTAAATTCTCACCTTATATGCTATTGGTACTTTGAAAGATTATTTTTCTTTTGTCTTTTTTCTTTTCCTCCTTTTTTATTTATTTATTTATTCTTTAATCGTAGCTTAGGTCAGGGAAGGAGACAGAAGAAGTAATTTGCTGCAACAGTTATCAGATGCTTGCTTATTTGTTGATGCTTTACAGACTGGAGATTTCTTATAACCTGAGAAAAACATCAAATTATTTTTTTGGGGTTCTGGTAGTTTCTTGTTTGGTTGATGATAATTCTGAAGAAAATGCTGAATCAGTGTCTTCAAATGGCTCCAGCCCAGTATATTCTTATTGATGCAATAAATTTTTATAGATTAATATGTTCTTTTGGCACTAATCAAATTTTAGGACTTTATGTTATTCATGCTATAAACTAATCTCCAGTGTTAGTATGCATAGGTGGGCAGTGTGAGTTTGATTGCGTTCACACCTTTATACAGATTTCAGTTATTGTTAGGTACCAATAATTTTTATAGTTGTCTGAATTTGAAGGTTGATGTTGAATGTATTAGGATTGATTATTGTGGATAGTTGGAAAATTGTGCAATAGTCAGTAAGTGAAATGTGTTAAATATAGATAAAATGTCTTATTAATATATAGATACTAGCACCTTTATGATCATAATTTCCCTTCATTTTCCTGACTTTGCTATTATTTTTAAATATGTGCAGGAAGACTGCTTCTACGACCTGCCTTACAATACTAGTTATCAAATTTTTGTGCTACGTTTACAGAAGACAAGGGACGAAATTATGAAGTGTACTCTCTCTATATATGTAGATATATACTTTGATTGATGAACTGTGGTAGCTTTAGATGGTTAATTGTAAAGATAATTAATGATTATGTAGTGGATGATTTTATTAAATTAATACTATTTTAGTTTTTTATATTTTTGCCATCATTTGCTATGGGAACATTGAGCCAGCCAGGTATACAAAAAAAATGTCAAATTTTGATTTGGCAACAATATAATTCGTTACCAAAGCATTGAACAAGTTTTGATATAGCAACAATTTTTTATACATTTAGCAACAAATTTTCGTTGCTAATGGCATTAAAAATATAATATTTGGCAACGAAAAATTTATCTAATAACAACGGAGAGGATATTGTTGCTAATACTAACATAAAAGGTAACATTTTTTATCGTTGCAAATCATATCAACTTTCGTTGCACATATAAAGAAACGGCAACATATAATGTCGTTGCTAATCGACGACTTTCGTTGCTATTAAAAAAAACCAGCAACAAACATTTTCGTTGCTGATTTAGCATAATGTCGTTGCCAAATAATATAATCAGCAACGAAAATCGTTGCTAAAAAGTTTACATTCCACAACGAAAGCAAGCTTAGGCAACAATTTTCATAATTTACTGCAACAAAAAATGTCGTTACAAAATGGTGTCAATTGCAACGAAAATGCATGGTCGTTGCAAAAAAAAAAAAAAGAGTTCATTTCGTTGCCAATTAGCAGACTTTTGCAACGAAATGGGGTTTTTAGCAACGAAATTTTAATTATTCTGCAACAATACATTTTGTTGCTAAAGGATCGATGTCTCTGTACGAAAGCTAAATTTCGTTGCAAAATGTATTACTTTTGGCAACGAAAAAAATACGTTCGTTGCGAAATAATTAGCAACGCTCATTGCGCAACGAAAGATGCAACGACAGTAAAGTCGTCGCTAAAACCCTTTAGCAACGAAATTTGGCACCTTTAGCAACGAAAATCGGTTGTTGTTAAAGCCCCATTTTTTTGTAGTGTAGTTATTAGTAATAATATTTTGAATATATGCGATATGGATTTAGCAAAATAGTCAATTTAAATTTTTAAGTTAACTGATAATAAAAGTTAAGTCAGATATGGTCCATAACCCTAATTCACGGATTATGAACAAGGAATGAGAATATTAGTATATAATAATTATATTTCAAGATGATATATATATATATATATATATATATATATATATATATATATATATATATATATATATATATATATATATATATACACTGTATGTGTGTATTATTTAGTGTTGATCAGAAATAGCAGAGTATTAGAAAATCCTAAGTTTAAACCGATAAACCCTAATTCAAACCCCAAATAAGAAACTAAGACTGATTATTAATCAGGTATATGTGATCAAGGAGATATGTTAGTGAATATGAATCTAATTAGGGAAAACCCTAACGATGATGTAGAAACCATAATTATTAAGTGTGAAACCCTAATTTCATTACTGAGAAACCCTAAACCCTAATTGGAAATTAGCAAGCCTTAATGTTAATTAGAAAATCCTAAGACTTAAAATTTATGGGAAATGTATGAAATTACCAAACTACCCTTAAAATTTAGATGAAAATGACCAAAATACCCTTTAGTGTGGAAAATGACCAAATTACCCTTTACTTATGATTTAAGCAAATGAGGTGGCAAATCTTGTGACTCGCCTTGTTAAGATCTCACACGTGCCTTAAAATATCAGCCAAATCTTATCTTTTTTGACACCTTGCAAGATTAGATACATGAATCAAATATAGGAAGATTAAAGAAAGAGAAAGTCTAAGCATTTGGCTCATTCTTACCCAAACACTCAACCAACTCTTTTCTCTCTCCAAGCCACGAAATCTCTAAGTATTTCAGTCCCTAAACAACCCTCTAGAACAACAAGATCAGTTATATAGAGCAAGATCAAAGCATCTTCAAGAGAGAGACATAAAACCCTAGCCCTATTTTATCGTACATGTTAGGATAAATTTCGTGTTTAAGTGTTTAGATGCATGCTACAAGATGTTATATGATGATCTATGATGTTATATCATAGATCTATAGCCTCAAAATGCCTTACAATTAAAGTTTTTCAAAACTGCCATGAACCCTAACTTTGTGTCTGACAAGCAAAAGTCAGAGGCTGTAGATCCGTCTCTATTAATGATTTTGTGCGTTTTATGTTTTAGACTTGTAGTTTGCTATAAGGACTTTGATCTAAACTTGAAAGAATGCTTAGATCATGTCCAGGATACAAGTTATTCTTGGTCAAACCCAGTTGACCGAGCATGACCAAGAGTTTCTGGGCAACCCAGAAACTCAAAAAATCAGTGTCTGACAACAAGTTCATGAGCCCAGATCTTGCATGTTTTTGCTTATTTGCTTGTGTTATTGTATTAAGGCTATACTTTTGTATGTGTACTACATATTCATGCTTTTATATCACTTAGATAACTAACAGAATGAAAATGATTGATGGTCAAACTAGCCTACTCGAACATGAACTCGGTTTTCTGGGAAACCCAGAAAACTCAAGAACATCCTTTCTGACAAGGTTTGACCTTATGATATCTTATGAATCTGATGTAGTTTGACTGATCTGATGATTGATATATGTACATTGACATGTGGACTACAAACCTGAACCCTTAGAACACCATAACATCAACCAGAACTTTAAGATTTTTAAGCCTCAAAATGGACCCTCGAAGCTGACTGGGTTTCTGAATAACCCAGAAAGCTCTGACAACGAATTTGAAAGGCCAGATCTTCATGTTATGTGATTGTATGACTTAGATGATGCTTGATTCATGTAGTATTACATAAAAACTACATGATCAATACTTAAGATTGTCCAAAACATGTTTAGACTATAAATTAAGGACGGTCAAAGGGAGCCTCTTGAACACTGATTATCAGTGTTCTTGAGCCTCAAGAACACCTACTACGACAGAAACTGTCGCTATAGCCTTTAGCGACGGATTTAATTATTTTAGTTTTTTAATTTCTGAAAAATTCATTAAAAATAGAAATAAATTTCTAAAAATTACAAAATTAGTTTTAAAAATTATTTTAAGTTATAAAAATTAACTTTTGATAAGTTGACATATTTTTCATTAATATTACTATTTATTTGAATATTAATGACATTAAATTTATTTAATAAATATAGTAAATAAATTGATTAAAAATAATTTTTATATTATAAAAATAATTTTAAATGATAATAAGGTGTTTTAAAATGTTTTAAGTTATAAATCATGACTTTTAATATTTTGAGGTAATTTTCATTAATAATTTAAAATTAATGATAATAGGTTTATTTAATAATTATATTAAATAAATAGTTTAAAAATGGTTTTAATGATTTAAAAATGATATAAAGGATTTAAAAATATTTTAAGTTATAATAAATGGCTTTTAATATTTTGATGAATTATACATTAATATTTAAATATTAATGGTAATTGTTTAAAAAGAATTTTAAATGTTTTAAAAATCATTTAAAGGGAAAACTAGTATTTTAAAAATATTTTAAGTTATTATAAATAACTTTAATATTTTGTCAAGTATTTCATTAATATTTTTATATTATTTAAATATTAATGATAATGGAATTATTCTGTATTTAAATCATTTAAAAATGGTTTCAGTGTTTGAAAAATTATGATAAATTATAATAATTATTTAAAAATTATTATAATACCTTGAAAAATAATATGATTAATATTTTAATTATCTAATAAAGTATTGAAGTTACAGAATAAAGTTTAAGTGAATATAAACTTGATTATTATCTGATAAAGCCGTCGGTACATCGAAATGAATCCGAAGTTGACCCAGAGTTATATAGATTGACCTGATAAGTAATTATTTATGTTAGAATGACTGCTATAACTATGTGACAATGTGTTTAAGCTATATGATGACTGCATATAGCAGTATTATGTGTTATGATATATTATTCTGATCAAAAGAATAATTTTATATGATAGGTTTCAGTATAAAAGATAAAACTAAATTGTGTAAGCAGCAGATCAGGCAAGTATCCTTACTCTTTGTATCTACTTATGCAATAATCCTGTGTAAGTAAGTTAGTGAGCTATACTCTTGTTATATAAACTTTTTAACTCTACTGTTATTGATCATGTATCTAAACCATAATATTCATGCCAGTGATCGAACTCCATTTGTTTACCAGTACAGTAGTAATGTATGATCAATATATATACCCTGTTTATAGATAGTTAAGTTAGATTACACAAGTGCCCTCACTTGGATAATAATTGTATTTAATCACATGTTGACACATACCTACTAGTTTTCAAGTATGTATATATTATTTAAAAACTGTCTAAGCTATTTAACTTAGCTAGACACATATTTAAAAATATTGTTGACCAGAATAGAACATTATTGTTTCTCAACTGAATTATTTTAGTTCAGATTCTAGACTAATTATGAGCATCCCGAACATGGAAAACTTTTATGCGCCAAAGGCGGACCAGATATATCGTTCGAATACGTAGTATTGATCAATACAGGACATAACGGGCTGATCACCCTCCGTGTCCGTAAGACATGACGGTTTACTGATGAATTTCTGTTTAACCTTTTTAAAAATTAAAAATAAACTTCATAGTTTGTCAAATGTTCCCCATTTATAGTCAATACGTAGTTTCAAAACAAAATGAAATAGAATTGATATGTAGTTCAGTATTGTTTCTGCTTACTTCACAACTATAGCTTCGTTGTAGAAGTGTCGTTCAAAGAAAACATTTAAATTCTTTCAGATAATCTTTATCCATTGTTATTACTTGCTGGGCACTCAAATGCTTATTCTTGCTTTAAATTTAAATGTTTTCATCTAAGCTAGCACTACCTGAAGGTTCTGACAAGGACAAAGGGAAGGGGAAGCTACATGATTAGATTATATTATGTTATTTGTAATGACTGTTTGTAGTAGGATAATATAATATTTATCATGTAATGTAAGACTTAAAGGTTCTCGAGACTGGGAAGATAGATAACTTTGATATAATAATTTTGTTTAATTAATACATTAAGTAGTTGAATGAATGTTATCGTGGAGCACCAAGTACGGGTTTCAGTTACTCTGATTTGGGGGCGTCACAACATGATATTAAAGCTTTAGAGTTAGAAACCTTAGGTGGGAGTAGACCTTAGGCTATAACCTTAGGACAGAGGGAAACGTTGAAAATATAAATAACTCAAATAGAGTTTAAAGGAGATGAATTAAATAAATTCATCGTAAAAAAAATAAATGATAACTTATATAAAACTATTATTTGTTGTGTGAATATAATATACTATGTGTACTAATCAAAATAATGTATGTATAGATGTCAGGCGAAAAAAGGATTATTATATGCTTATAACATGAAGAAGGATCAAATCAATACACCCGAGCTAATATCGAAGCCAATAGCTAAAATAGAGGCTCACGTTGAAAGTAACCTTGATGAAGTGATTATTTTGGAGAATATAGTACCAAACCCAGAAACGGTGAAACTAACAGATAGTGATTCAGACACCGAAGTTGGAGCTGATCAAGCATCAACGGAAGTACAGAATTTGAAGGACCAACTTTCTTCTTTAGAAAAGTTGTTGGAAATAGAAAAGCTATTTAATAGTCAATTGTAGAAGGTCAAAATAATGGAAGAACAAGATAAGCTTAAAATCCAAATTGATCATATGGGAACCAAAAGCAGAATGTGACGCCCCCAGAATAGGTATACAACACCCATTCTGAGTCGCCAAATACATGGTACAGAAAGCAAACTACAACTTCAATAATACAATTGTCGTGCAAAATACGACAACACATACTGTGAGTTTAAATACAAATATTGTCTTCTAGACAATATCCACACCCAAATAAATCCTCATTACAATTATTCAAATACTATTTTACAGAAATAGTGAGGACTGCTAATACATCTTTCTAGAACCATCACTCCATACCCCGACTAGATCCTGCTATGTTCTCACCTCCTGAGAAGAAAAATAGAACAAAAAGGAAAAGGGTGAGCTCAACTAGCCCAGTAAAGAATATTATGACTAAGATAATATACAACAAATTATCGTTAGTCTTCAACAGGGAAAAATCTGATAAAATATAATCGACAACAAGTTTTAGATCAACAACTGCAGCGGAAACAGCAAACCATTATAAGAGTCAAGTAGAGAAAGAATTCTACTATCTTCTAAGATTTAAAAGTCCATCATCAATATTTTATCCCTGTAACATCAATTAATAATCATCTTTAACCAAATATTCATCTTTGCACTACAGGCCAAAGATATTCATTTGTATCATCAGTCGGTCATGTTCATCTCAACACCTGTTCATCTTTGCACTACAGGCCAAAGATATTCATCAAGTAATTATACATCTTTGCACTACAGGCCAAAGATATTCAGTAATATCATCATTTAGGACTGAGGATGATGAAAAATATCTTAAAGAGAACGAATCCAATGAGACAGAAGGACAAATAGTAGGGATTCGTATAACAGTTTATCCAAGATCAATAATACTTCATAATAATCAATTGTGAAGCAGAATTCAAAAATAAAGATCAAAACATGGATACAATCAAAGATAGTAACCATAATAGACATCTTGGACAAAAAGGGAAAATTTTATTTTTCGATGAATAGTGCCGTATTCGTGAATAGTGCCGTATACGTGAATAGTGCCGTATACGTGAATAGTGCCGTATACGTGAATAGTAACCCCCGACACAAAAAGTTCCAAATTTGATAAAAACTCATATCAATATTTCAGCATAATGATATTGAAGAAAATAATATCATTAAGAAGAAAATAATATCTCTTACCTCAAAATATCAGTACTTCTGGTCGGAATACCGGTATAAGGCTGAAAGAAACTTGCTCTGATGAATAGAAACTCTCAAAGTATCTAAATACTCACAAAATACACTCAATAATCTAGAGAGAGAAAGAGAGAAAACTTGTTTCTGGTGTGATTTTCAATTCTAACTTAGCCCTCTATTTATAGGAAAATTTTGGTAGGTTTGACCTGCAACCTGATGGCTTTACCTGCTACTATTCCCACCCACCACATTTGAAATATAATTCAGCACATTTTTTCACCAACCACAAGTGGGGCCCACCAATTCTAGAATTTTCCACCAAAATGATAAACTCCGAAAATTCAACAATTTCTGAACCAGTCATCTTGTAAAATTCGTAATAAATCATACGTTCATTTTTAACGGTTCAAAATTTGTGGACATATACTCAACTTATATATGTATAACATATCCAAAAATTACCACGATCCAACGGTCGGATTAAAAATTATAACCCCCGCAAACTATCTCAAAAACCCTGATTTTTAATACCTCCATTCCGACAAAAATACTGACAAAAACCTCAACATTAACTCCTTCATTTTTAACCACAAAAATATATCCCTCATTTATATCCACATAAAATAAATATTTTCTTATCATATGAATCAATAATTAATTATTCACAAATAATATTACAGAATCACATTTATGACAACCAGGCCGTTCCCAGGAAAGAGGGGGCTTTCCAATAAGGATTTCTCCTTACTGGCGCGCAATTAGATGACCAAACCTCTCCTTAGACAGAACTTTCTAGACATTGCCAATAATGTTATCTAATAATATTATTCAAATAATATGAATTATTGATCTGATAAATGAAAATACTGTGCAGCAACAATTATTGAAACAACAATAATATAAAATATCAACGCAGCAATTATTGAATCAATAAAATAAAATATTGAATAATAACTACTGTAACAATTATTGAGTAGTGCCTTCTTACGTAAGAATCAATAATTGGTGCAATACCGTGTGCTACTGTATTTTAACCACCGGGTATTCCAACAGTATTAACGGTAACAACTACGCCGTTATTTATAAACAACTTATACTTGTCGTTTTCTTCATCCAATCGCTTTCCGTTATGGGGCCCACACAAGGCTGCGTCGTCGTACGAATATTCCCCGACAGCAAGAATATTCCACGACCAACCGAATATTCACCGACCAAAAATAAATATTTTATAACCACTTGCTTATTTTGCAAAATTTGCACATTTCACCCATAACCAAAGTATTATATCAAATTAACCCCTTATTATTCACAATAATATTTAGAGAAAATTTGATTTTATTCATTAATAAGTTGGGGTCTTACAACCTCCCCTCCTTATGAAATTTCGTCCTCGAAATTGACGTACGTACCTGATGTTTCAAAAAGGTGAGGATACCTCGCTTTCATTTCTGATTCCAACTCCCAGGTCATTTCTTCAATAGCATGGTTTCTCCACAAAACCTTAACTTGTGGTATAACCTTCGTGCGTAGGACATGCTCTTTCCTATCCAAGATCTTAACAGGTACCTCCTCGTACGTTAAATCTTCAGCTATCTCGTCTGGTTCTAACTCAATAATGTGGTTCGGGTCTTTAACATATTTACGAAGCATAGATATGTGAAAAACATTATGAACACGAGACATGCTTGGAGGTAATGCGAGTCTATATGCCACATTTCCTATTCGCTCAAGAATCTCAAATGGACCAACAAATCTTGGATTGAGCTTTCCTCTCTTCCCAAATCTTGTAACTCCCTTCCATGGTGCAACACGTAACAATACATGATCCCCAATATTAAATTCCACGTCCTTCCGATGAAGATCCGCATAACTCTTTTGTCGATCCTGTGCCGTTTGTATACGTTGTCGAATCGTTTGGATCTTCTCTGTAGTAATGCGTACCAATTCTGGTCCCAACAATGTTGCTTCACCCACCTCGTCCCAGCATACTGGAGAACGACATTTTCTTCCATACAACGCCTCAAATGGAGCCATACCTATGCTCGCCTGATAACTGTTGTTGTAGGAGAATTCCACCAATGGTAGGTACTTATCCCAACTCCCTTTGAGATCTAAGACACAAAGTCTTAATAGATCTTCAAGAGTTTGAATAGTCCTCTCTGATTGTCCGTCCGTTTGAGGATGGTATGCTGAACTGAATCGTAAATCCGTGCCCATAGCTTTCTGCAAGCTAACCCAAAATCGTGAAGTGAATCTTGGGTCACGATCCGAAACTATGGATACTGGCATGCCATGCAATCTCACAATCTCGTTCACGTACATACTAGCAAGACGTTCAAGGGAATAAGTCTCACGTATCGGCAAGAAATGAGCGGACTTGGTTAATCTATCAACAATAACCCAAATCGCATCTATGCCTTGAGAAACCTTGGGAAGACCTGTAACAAAATCCATAGTAATGTGTTCCCACTTCCATTTCGGAATCTCAAGTGGTTGCAATGGACCCTTTGGTACTTGATGCTCCGCTTTTACACGTTGACAAGTTAAACATCTCGAGATAAACTCCGCGATCTCTCTTTTCATATTGCTCCACCAAAATGTATGTCGAAGATCGTGATACATTTTGGTACTCCCAGGATGGATTGCAAACGGTGTGTTGTGTGCCTCCATCATTATTCTATGCTTCAAGTCAAAATCGTTAGGAACACAAAGTCTGGAGTTGACTCGAAGTATTCCTTCTTCATCGATTCTTGCTTCTGGAATAGCACCTTCTTGCACTTTCTTCTTCATACGCATCAGCTCTATATCCGTAGCTTGAGCAGCTTTAACTTTATCGATTAAAGTCGGTTCTACTCGTATATTTGATATCATCATGTGGGTACTTGGAGCCTTCATCTCTATCTCCATCCTTTGCAAGTCATACAAAATGGGCCTTTGTGTTAAAAACATTGCACTCGTACCCGCATATGATCTTCTACTCAATGCGTCAGCTACTACGTTTGCTTTTCCAGGATGGTATTGGATGGTATGATCGTAATCTTTCAACAGCTCAAGCCAACGTCGTTGCCGCATGTTGAGTTCCTTTTGGGTGAAGAAATATTTGAGGCTTTTATGATCTGTATAGATCTCCACTTTCTCCCCATACAGGTAGTGTCTCCAGATCTTCAACGCAAAAACGACTGCTGCCAACTCCAAATCATGAGTAGGATAATTCCTCTCATATTCTTTGAGTTGTCGTGAGGCATAGGCTATGACTTTCCCATGTTGCATGAGAACACATCCTAACCCTTTGCCTGAAGCATCGCTGTAGATAACAAATCCATCCGAACCAGATGGTATTGTCAAAACAGGTGCCGAAATGAGTCTCCTCTTGAGTTCTTGGAAACTCTTCTCGCATTCCTCACTCCATACGAATTTTGTATCTTTCCGAGTCAGCTGAGTTAACGGAGTAGCGATTCGAGAAAATCCTTCCACAAATCTCCGATAATAACCAGCTAAGCCCAGAAAGCTACGTACTTCGGTTACCGACTTCGGTTGCTCCCAACTTTGTATGGCTTCAATCTTCGCCGGGTCGACAGATACTCCATGTTTTGACACCACGTGCCCAAGGAATGCTACTTCCTCAAGCCAGAACTCGCATTTCTTCAGTTTGGCATATAGCTTGTTTTCACGAAGCCTTTGCAGTACCAGCTTCAAATGGCGCTCATGATCTTCACGGCTTTTGGAATAGATGAGGATGTCATCAATAAAGACAACAACGAACTGATCCAAATATTCTTTGAATACACGGTTCATCATATCCATGAAGGCAGCAGGAGCATTAGTCAATCCAAAAGACATTACTAAGAATTCATAATGCCCGTACCGAGTTCTGAAGGCAGTCTTTGGAATATCCTCAGTTTTAATCTTCAGCTGATGATATCCAGAACGAAGATCGATCTTTGAAAAGAATTGTGCTCCTTGCAACTGGTCAAACAGGTCATCAATGCGAGGTAGCGGATACCTATTCTTGATGGTGACATGGTTCAATTCTCGATAGTCAATACAAAGTCGCATACTCCCGTCTTTCTTCTTTACGAATAAAACAGGAGCACCCCAAGGAGACGTACTAGGACGAATAAAACCGATGTCCAACAACTCCTGTAGTTGGACTTTTAACTCCTGAAGTTCAATAGGAGCCATTCGATATGGGGTTTTAGAAATGGGCTTTGTACCGGGTTCAAGGTCAATAAAGAATTCAATTTCTCGTTCCGGGGGTAGACCGGGAAGTTCTTCAGGAAATACATCGGAAAATTCTCTAACAATAGAAATATTATTCAAATCTGACTTGTCTTTGTTCAAATCCATAACATGGGCTAAGAAAGCTTGACATCCGTTTTTCAATAAACGAATAGCTTTGTGGCTTGATATGACAGTGACTGATTTTAGTGGTTTAGTAGTTTGAATTCGTATGACAGGTTGGTTAGGAATATGAAAACTAACAACCTTACGAAAACAATCAATTTTAGCATGATGAGTGGTTAACCAATCAATTCCTAAAATCACATCAAAAGCAAGTATCTTTAAAGAGATAAGATCAACAGGTAATGTGATAGTGCCAACTTGGATCATGCAAGATTTATAAACTGTAGATGTAACGAAGGTTTCACCCAACGGAGTTTCAACAGATAAGTTAAAGTCCAATTTCTCCGGAGTCAAGTTTAAACGTTGAGCACAAGCAGGAGAGATAAAAGAATGGGTAGAACCGGTATCTAGTAAAGTATAAACTTCGCAAGAATTCAAGATTAGCTTACCCGTGATCACCTCGTTCGGGTTTCTCGCGTTTTGGCCAGTAACGACAAACGCCCTTCCAGGAACCGCTGATTTCGACTTATCCGGGATAACTTTTGGAGTCACCATCCCCGCTGAACTTGGTTTTGCTACAGAACACTCTCGAGCTATATGACCTTCCTTTCCACAGTTATAACATACCTTGGATTGTTGTGGGCAGTTTGGGCTGATATGTCCCTCTTTCCCACATTTGTAACATACGACCGGTGGTCGTTCTCCTCCCCTAGAAACAGTTGATGTTTGTGCTGACGTCTTCACGTTATCATTGTTGTACCTTCTCTTCTTGAAATCTCCTCCCGACTCGCTCCTTCTATTATCACGACCACGATTACCACCAGAGTGGTTACCGCTTTTGTCCGAATGTTTTCCTCCCTGCTGGTTTTCATTGCTTCGATGACTGCCGCCACCGGTATGACCCTGGTTGTGGTCCCTCGGTTGCACATACTCATTATCTCGCTCTAATAATTGAGCCCTGTTTACAACATCTGAATATAAAGAAAATTTATGAGAGATAAGATATTGCCGAATCTCGGGTTTTAGACCTCTCAGAAACATCCTTGTCATTCGTTCCTCATTTTCGACCAAATGAGGTGCAAACCTGGATAACTCTGCAAACTTCGCCTCGTACTGGGACACCGTCATGTTGTTTTGTTCCAGTCTAATAAACTCAACCTCCTTCATATGACGAATACTTTCAGGAAAGTACTTGTCATTGAACAGTTTTTGAAATGTTTCCCAGGACATGTTGAGTGCGTCAGGCTGGGTACGCTTCACAGACTCCCACCAGTAGTCTGCCTCACCGCGGAACATAAATGTGGCGAATGGAACCTTCTGTTCCTCCGTGCATCCCAAGACATCAAATATCTTGGTAATTTGCTTGACCCACGTTTCCGCCATGATCGGATCCGGCTTTCCCTTAAATTCTGGTGGTCCCAATTCTTTGAACTGCTTAGCTGTGACAAACCGCGCGTTGTTATCATTTCCACCCGTATTCTGCACACGAGTCTCCCTCGTCTGATTTTGCATGAACTGCAAAAAGCTCCTAAACATTCCATCATTCATCGTTTGCTCGGTAACGTTGTTTACAGGAGGAATATTGCCTTCCTGTTGCACGTTCCCCTGGGTAGTGATCAAAGGTGTCTCCACGGTCTGATTTACTCCATTATTAACGTTCTCAGCTGCCATTCTTAAATACTGCCATAAAACAAGGGTTAATAGTCATGTCATATATTATCCCTATACTCTGACCGACCAAATAAACACCAAATAAACTTAGTCAGGTCATACTAGCGAAGGAATTCCCCGTCTCTCCCCTCCTAGTTCTTGTCTCACATCTCAGCCAGGGATCATATCCCTAAGCTCTGATACCAACTGTGACGCCCCCAGAATAGGTATACAACACCCATTCTGAGTCGCCAAATACATGGTACAGAAAGCAAACTACAACTTCAATAATACAATTGTCGTGCAAAATACGACAACACATACTGTGAGTTTAAATACAAATATTGTCTTCTAGACAATATCCACACTCAAATAAATCCTCATTACAATTATTCAAACACTATTTTACAGAAATAGTGAGGACTGCTAATACATCTTTCTAGAACCATCACTCCATACCCCGACTAGATCCTGCTATGTTCTCACCTCCTGAGAAGAAAAATGGAACAAAAAGGAAAAGGGTGAGCTCAACTAGCCCAGTAAAGAATATTATGACTAAGATAATATACAACAAATTATCGTTAGTCTTCAACAGGGAAAAATCTGATAAAATATAATCGACAACAAGTTTTAGATCAACAACTGCAGCGGAAACAGCAAACCATTAGAAGAGTCAAGTAGAGAAAGAATTCTACTATCTTCTAAGATTTAAAAGTCCATCATCAATATTTTATCCCTGTAACATCAATTAATAATCATCTTTAACCAAATATTCATCTTTGCACTACAGGCCAAAGATATTCATTTGTATCATCAGTCGGTCATGTTCATCTCAACACCTGTTCATCTTTGCACTACAGGCCAAAGATATTCATCAAGTAATTATACATCTTTGCACTACAGGCCAAAGATATTCAGTAATATCATCATTTAGGACTGAGGATGATGAAAAATATCTTAAAGAGAACGAATCCAATGAGACAGAAGGACAAATAGTAGGGATTCGTATAACAGTTTATCCAAGATCAATAATACTTCATAATAATCAATTGTGAAGCAGAATTCAAAAATAAAGATCAAAACATGGATACAATCAAAGATAGTAACCATAATAGACATCTTGGACAAAAAGGGAAAATTTTATTTTTCGGTGAATAGTGCCGTATTCGTGAATAGTGCCGTATACGTGAATAGTGCCGTATACGTGAATAGTAACCCCCGACACAAAAAGTTCCAAATTTGATAAAAACTCATATCAATATTTCAGCATAATGATATTGAAGAAAATAATATCATTAAGAAGAAAATAATATCCCTTACCTCAAAATATCAGTACTTCTGGTCGGAATACCGGTATAAGGCTGAAAGAAACTTGCTCTGATGAATAGAAACTCTCAAAGTATCTAAATACTCACAAAATACACTCAATAATCTAGAGAGAGAAAGAGAGAAAACTTGTTTCTGGTGTGATTTTCAATTCTAACTTAGCCCTCTATTTATAGGAAAATTTTGGTAGGTTTGACCTGCAACCTGATGGCTTTACCTGCTACTATTCCCACCCACCACATTTGAAATATAATTCAGCACATTTTTTCACCAACCACAAGTGGGGCCCACCAATTCTAGAATTTTCCACCAAAATGATAAACTCCGAAAATTCAACAATTTCTGAACCAGTCATCTTGTAAAATTCGTAATAAATCATACGTTCATTTTTAACGGTTCAAAATTTGTGGACATATACTCAACTTATATATGTATAACATATCCAAAAATTACCACGATCCAACGGTCGGATTAAAAATTATAACCCCCGCAAACTATCTCAAAAACCCTGATTTTTAATACCTCCATTCCGACAAAAATACTGACAAAAACCTCAACATTAACTCCTTCATTTTTAACCACAAAAATATATCCCTCATTTATATCCACATAAAATAAATATTTCCTTATCATATGAATCAATAATTAATTATTCACAAATAATATTACAGAATCACATTTATGACAACCAGGCCGTTCCCAGGAAAGAGGGGGCTTTCCAATAAGGATTTCTCCTTACTGGCGCGCAATTAGATGACCAAACCTCTCCTTAGACAGAACTTTCTAGACATTGCCAATAATGTTATCTAATAATATTATTCAAATAATATGAATTATTGATCTGATAAATGAAAATACTGTGCAGCAACAATTATTGAAACAACAATAATATAAAATATCAACGCAGCAATTATTGAATCAATAAAATAAAATATTGAATAATAACTACTGTAACAATTATTGAGTAGTGCCTTCTTACGTAAGAATCAATAATTGGTGCAATACCGTGTGCTACTGTATTTTAACCACCGGGTATTCCAACAGTATTAACGGTAACAACTACGCCGTTATTTATAAACAACTTATACTTGTCGTTTTCTTCATCCAATCGCTTTCCGTTATGGGGCCCACACAAGGCTGCGTCGTCGTACGAATATTCCCCGACAGCAAGAATATTCCACGACCAACCGAATATTCACCGACCAAAAATAAATATTTTATAACCACTTGCTTATTTTGTAAAATTTGCACATTTCACCCATAACCAAAGTATTATATCAAATTAACCCCTTATTATTCACAATAATATTTAGAGAAAATTTGATTTTATTCATTAATAAGTTGGGGTCTTACACAGAATATCAGGTGCAGCTCCGGGCAAGAAGGGGAAAAGAAAGATGAACAACCGTGAGTTAGAAAATTCTGAAAACTTTAAAAAAATAGGAAAGTGTACAAACTGTAAGAGGAAACATAAGGGCATGTGCCGGACAGGGAAAAAGATATGTTATAGTTGCGGACATGAGTGACATTTCTCTCCTCAGTGTACCAATTTTAAGCAAGGTGCATGTTTTAATTGTGGGATGGAAGGTCATCGGGTGAAAGATTGTCCAGAATCAGGAGAAGGTGTAAGAAATAAGTAGGAATAGTATTTGAATATGTATGTTTGATAATATGATATGTAAGAATATGTAATGAAATATTTCTAACTTTTGTATAAGTGATAGTAGCAAATCTCGACTTTTGTGGTCATAAAGGGATAGCGAATGTTTATAACAATATGTATTATCTTGTGTAAAGTACTATGAATTAGTTGAATGAATATGAGTATATGTTTGTTTAATGAAATAAGTTTTTATGTATCTATCTGATAATTTGATAATACAGTAAATCAAGCTTCAAAATTTAATATTTTAAGTATATGATTATTTGAGTTTGAAATCACGCGTTATATGTTAAACATATACGATAAGACATAGAATGTAAGTCAATAAAAGAATAGTTTATGATTTTATCAGATAATGCCGCCAAGAAGACAAAATTGAAACCAAAGAGTTGAAGAATCTGTCAAGAATGCAGAAGGACAACAACAACCAGACCCAATACAGAATTTTGCAAACATGATAGCTCAAGCTATGCAGAATGCAGTACCAGTTGGAGGAAATCAGCCCGATAATCGATTGGAAAACTTTAAAGACTTCAAAGCAGTAGGACCGCTAGAGTTTAGAAGAACAACTGACCCGGTAGAAGCTCAGATTTGGATAAAGGAGATAGAAAAGGCTTTTATGATCGCTAGGGTAGCAGAAGGGCAAAAGACAACTTTTGCTACTTATATGATGAAAGGGGAGGCAAATTTCTGGTGGGAAGCTAATCAAACTAGAGCTGGAGTAGGAGAAGTGGCGTGGACTAGGTTCAAAACACTGTTCTTTGAGAATTAATTTTCGACTAGTATGCAGGCCAGGATGGAGGTGAAATTTCTAGAGTTGAAGCAGGGGGACATGTCAGTTGCAGAATATGCCGCAAAATTTAATGAATTAGCTAGGTTCGCTCCACATCAAGTGGACACGAAAACGAGGAAGGCACGAAGGTTTGAGCTGGGCTTAAAACGCTGGCTCTACAACAAGGTGGCGGTATTATAGATTGGTACTTTTGCAGCACTGTTGGACAAGGCTATCATAGCCGAAGAGGGAAGTGAAGCCATGACTCTTTACAATAAGGAGAAGAAGAATAAGGCTAAGATTGAGGGAGCTGTCAAAGTGGAAGGGAGCAGTGGAAGTAAGATGGGAAAGAGAAAAGGGGACAATTTAGGAAATATAAAAATTAAGCAGGAGGGTGTGAAGAAACAGATTGTGCAATGTGAAAACTGTGGGAAGAACCATTCTGGAGAGTGCTTGAAGGGAAAGTCTGTGTGTTTTAAGTGTGGGCAGGAGGGACATATATCTCCCAACTGTCCAAATCCAAGGATGAATAGTGGTTATTTTATTTGTGGATCAACAGAACATAAGGTGAGGGAATGTCCGAAAAGGAGAGCTGATGGGGGAAATGTCAATACGGGGAAAAATAATGGGACGCTAGCAATAACTAGTCCAGCTCCACCAAACAAACCAACCAAATCAACTGCAAGGACCTTCAATATGATAGTTCAAGATATGGTCGCAGCCGGAGATGGAGTTCCAGGTATGAACCCGACCAATAATATTAACATATACACCTGATTCGGATTTAACCTATTCTCTTGTCATAAGTTTGATAAAACAATATAATAATTCATTAATAAAAGAATTTTTGAAGGAGGAATTTGAGTTCCGGATTCGTAACACAAATCTTATAAGGAGGAGAGAATATAGTAATTCAATTTTTCATAATAATAAAAATCTAAGGATAAAACATTAATATTAAGGGTAAGGTAATGGTGATTCCGAGGACGGAATCTTTATAAGGAGGGGAGAATGTAAAGACCCAGAAATTTTTGAATAATTTTATCTAGATTTTTACGAATAATTTTTTTATTTATTTTAATTTATAAATTATTATGATTATAGTTATCAGTAATAATATTTTGAATATATACGATATGGATTTAGCAGAATAGTCAATTTAAATTTTTAAGTTGACTGATAATGAAAGTTAAGTCAGATATGGTCCAGAACATTCACGAATTATGAACAAGGAATGAGAATATTAGTATATAATAATTATATTTCAGTATGATATATATGTACTGTATGTGTGTATTGTTTAGTGTTGATTGGAAATAGCAGAGTATTAGAAAATCCTAAGTTTAAACCGATAAACCCTAATTCAAACCCCAAATAGGAAACTAAGACTGATTATTAATCAGGTATACGTGATCAAGGAGATATGTTAGTGAATATGAATCTAATTAAGGAAAACCCTAACGATGATGTAGAAACCCTAATTATTAAGTGTGAAACCTTAATTTCATTATTGAGAAATCTTAAACCCTAATTTTCAAACCCTAATTGGAAATTAGCAAGCCTTAATGTAAATTAGCAAATCCTAAGACTTAAAATTTATGGGAAATATATGAAATTACCAAACCAAAATACCCTTTAGTGTA
Organism: Panax notoginseng; assembly: GCA_016801055.1. NCBI lineage: Eukaryota > Viridiplantae > Streptophyta > Magnoliopsida > Apiales > Araliaceae > Panax > Panax notoginseng. The sequence goes on along the minus strand of CM029020.1, from coordinate 55,932,397 downwards.
CAAAATAACCAAATTACCCTTTACTTATGATTTAAGCAAATGAGGTGGCAAATCTTGTGATTCACCATGTTAAGATCTCACATGTGCCTTAAAATATCAGCCAAATCTTATCTTTTTTGACACCTTGCGAGATTAGATACATGAATCAAATATAGGAAGATTAAAGAAAGAGAAAGTCTAAGCATTTGGCTCATTCTTACCCAAACACTCAACTAACTCTTTTCTCTCTCCAAGCCACGAAATCTCTAAGTATTTCAGTCCCTAAACAACCCTCTAGAACACCAAGATCAGTTGTATAGAGCAAGATCAAAGCATCTTCAAGAGAGAGGTATAAAACCCTAGCCCAATTTGATCTTACATGTTAGGATAAATTTTGTGTTTAAGTGTTTAGATGCATGCTAGAAGATGTTATATATTGATCTATGATGTTATATCATAGATCTATAATCTCAAAATGCCTTACAATTAAAGTTTTTCAAAACTGCTATGAACCCTAACTTTGTGTCTGACAAGCAAAAGTCAGAGGCTGTAGATCCCTCTTTGTTAATGATTTTGTGTGTTTTATGTTTTAGACTTGTAGTTTACTATAAGGACTTTGATCTAAACTTGAAAGAATGCGTAGATCATGTCCAGAATACAAGTTATTCTTGGTCAAACCCAGTTGACCGAGCATGACCAAGAGTTTCTGGGCAACCCAGAAACTCAAAAAATCAGTGTCTGACAACAAGTTCATGAGCCCAGATCTTACATGTTTTTGCTTATTTGCTTGTGTTATTGTATTAAGGCTATACTTTTGTATGTGTACTACATATTCATGCTTTTATATCACTTAGATAACTAACAGAATGAAAATGATTGATGGTCAAACTAGCCTACTCGAACATGAACTCGGTTTTCTGGGAAACCCAGAAAACTCAAGAACATCCTTTCTGACAAGGTTTGACCTTATGATATCTTATGAATCTGATGTAGTTTGACTGATCTGATGATTGATATATGTACATTGACATGTGGACTACAAACCTGAACCCTTAGAACACCATAACATCAACCAGAACTTTAAGATTTTTAAGCCTCAAAATGGACTCTCGAAGCTGACTGGGTTTCTGAATAACCCAGAAAGCTCTGACAACGAATTTGAAAGTCCAGATCTTCATGTTATGTGATTGTATGACTTAGATGATGCTTGATTCATGTAGTATTACATAAAAACTACATGATCAATACTTAAAATTGTCCAAAACATGTTTAGACTATAAATTAAGGACGGTCAAAGGGAGCCTCTTGAACACTGATTGTCAGTGTTCTTGAGCCTCAAGAACACCTACTACGACAGAAACTGTCGCTATAGCCTTTACCGACGGATTTAATTATTTTAGTTTTTTAATTTCTGAAAAATTCATTAAAAATAGAAATAAATTTCTAAAAATTACAAAATTAGTTTTAAAAATTATTTTAAGTTATAAAAATTAACTTTTGATAAGTTGACATATTTTTCATTAATATTACTATTTATTTGAATATTAATGACATTAAATTTATTTAATAAATATAGTAAATAAATTGATTAAAAATAATTTTTATATTATAAAAATAATTTTAAATGATAATAAGGTGTTTTAAAATGTTTTAAGTTATAAATCATGACTTTTAATATTTTGAGGTAATTTTCATTAATAATTTAAAATTAATGATAATAGGTTTATTTAATAATTATATTAAATAAATAGTTTAAAAATAGTTTTAATGATTTAAAAATGATATAAAGGATTTAAAAATATTTTAAGTTATAATAAATGGCTTTTAATATTTTGATGAATTATACATTAATATTTAAATATTAATGGTAATTGTTTAAAAAGAATTTTAAATGTTTTAAAAATCATTTAAAGGGAAAACTAGTATTTTAAAAATATTTTAAGTTATTATAAATAACTTTAATATTTTGTCAAGTATTTCATTAATATTTTTATATTATTTAAATATTAATGATAATGGAATTATTCTGTATTTAAATCATTTAAAAATGGTTTCAGTGTTTGAAAAATTATGATAAATTATAATAATTATTTAAAAATTATTATAATACCTTGAAAAATAATATGATTAATATTTTAATTATCTAATAAAGTATTGAAGTTACAGAATAAAGTTTAAGTGAATATAAACTTGATTATTATCTGATAAAGCCGTCGGTACATCGAAATGAATCCGAAGTTGACCCAGAGTTATATAGATTGACCTGATAAGTAATTATTTATGTTAGAATGACTGCTATAACTATGTGACAATGTGTTTAAGCTATATGATGACTGCATATAGCAGTATTATGTGTTATGATATATTATTCTGATCAAAAGAATAATTTTATATGATAGGTTTCAGTATAAAAGATAAAACTAAATTGTGTAAGCAGCAGATCAGGCAAGTATCATTACTCTTTGTATCTACTTATGCAATAATCCTGTGTAAGTAAGTTAGTGAGCTATACTCCTGTTATATAAACTTTTTAACTCTACTGTTATTGATCATGTATCTAAACCATAATATTCATGCCAGTGATCGAACTCCATTTGTTTACCAGTACAGTAGTAATGTATGATCAATATATATACCCTGTTTATAGATAGTTAAGTTAGATTACACAAGTGCCCTCACTTGGATAATAATTGTATTTAATCACATGTTGACACATACCTACTAGTTTTCAAGTATGTATATATTATTTAAAAACTGTCTAAGCTATTTAACTCAGCTAGACACAGATTTAAAAATATCGTTGACCAGAATAGAACATTATTGTTTCTCAGCTGAATTATTTTAGTTCAGATTCCAAACTAATTATGAACATCCCGAAAATGAAAAACTTTTATGCGCCAAAGGCGGACCAGATATATCGTTCGAATATATAGTATTGATCAATACAAGACATAACGGGTTGATCACCCTCCGTGTCCGTAAGACATGACAGTTTGCAGATGAAGTTCTGTTTAACCTTTTTAAAAATTAAAAATAAAGTTCATAGTTTGTCAACTGTTCCCCATTTATAGTCAATACGTAGTTTCAAAACAAAATGAAATAGAATTGATATGTAGTTCAGTATTATTTCTGCTTACTTCACATCTATAGCTTCGTTGTAGAAGTGTCGTTCAAAGAAAACATTTAAATTCTTTCAGATAATCTTTATTCATTGTTGTTACTAACTGGGCATTCAAATGCTCATTCTTGCTTTAAATTTAAATGTTTTCAGCTAAGCTAGCACTACCTAAAGGTTTCGGCAAGGACAAAAGGAAGGGGAAGCTACATGATTAGATTGTACTATGTTATTTGTAATGACTGTTTATAGTAGGATAATATAATATTTATCATGTAATGTAAGACTTAAAGGTTCTCGAGACTAGGAAGGTAGATAATTTTTTTATAATAATTTTGTTTAATTAATACATTAAGTAGTTGAATGAATGTTATCATGGAGCACCAAGTACGGGTTTCAAATACTCGGATTTGGGGGCGTCACATCTGCTATCCTTCACGAATCATGAAACTCCAATTCCCCCTTGATGTAGCGTCCCCAAATCCGGGTACTAATCACCACGAACCTGGTACATCATTTCTATAACTATTGCGGAAGATATAAACATAAATTATTTATATAATAACTTTTACACATAATCTCCAAGGTCGATAACCTTAACTTAATACACACATTCATATACTACAGGACTTATAATGTTATTTGCCTTCAATATTATTACAATCTTAACCTGTACAATAAACAAATATTGGAATTATCCTTGACTTTGCCTGTATCCAACGTTTTGTCTTAATCTGAAAATGTTTATCATGATCTAGCAAGGGTGAGCAACAAGTTTGCCCAGCAAGTTTAAGATACAATTGAAGATATATCATGATTGAAAAGAATAATAAGCTGGCTGACAAACATTCAACAATATAATAATTGTGAAAGAACATGAATCAGTTTTCATAACTAAATGACCGAGTCAATAACAATGAATGGCTAATAATGAACATGAACAACTATAAATGAACCAAATGGTAATGAAGGTGATCAGCCTTTCATACCTGATAAACATATACAACATGCACAACGTGCGAATCAATAAATCATAGACTTAATCTGAAAGACTTAATATTGATGAAAATCTAAAAGACTTAATATTAATCTGCACCGTAGATTACTGCTACACAAAGCTATTTTAGCTTCATCTGAAAGACTTAATATTGATAATATCGATCTCTCAATTAGAATAATATCATCACATACACTACTATTAATTACAGTCATTATACAACTTAAACATGTGAGACCCCGAATTTTATGAAATAAAAGCGTTCAATTTTTCTATTTTGGTGAATAGTTAAATTAATAAGAGTTTAAAGTTAAGGGTCATATTTGAAATTTTTAAAAGTAGACAAGTTGTCATAAAATACTCGGTTACTATTCACTCTAGTATTTAGGACACTTTTCGTGTCAGAGTACTATTCACAAGTTACTATTCACGAGTTACTATTTACCCAAATTACTATTCACTCTAGTATTGTTCACTCGGGTATTTGGGACACTTTTCGTGTCAGAGTACTATTCACGAGTTACTATTTACGAGTTACTATTCATGAATTATAATATTAATGATGAATGTTGTTCGGAGTTGAATTTGGAGACGCGGACGTGATATTTGAGTTCGGAACGTCAAAATTAGTAAAAATAGTCTATAAACACAAAATTTTCCGAAATTCAATATTTGGTCAAAAAGTCAACAGTTGACTTTTTCGAGAAAAGTCAAACTTCAAAATTTCAAAATTTATATTTTTGATAAAAATAGTTTCATTATGTTGGAATTGTTTGTGTTATGAAAATCGACATTTATTTCGATAATAATTGATGTCTGAAGGTAATATTGACCAATCGGGTATTTAACCGGATAAATGAGCAATTGATTGCTATTATTTCACATGATTATAACTATTTGTTCACATGTTATACTATTGATTCACATTCTTGTTACTATTAGGGGAGTTGGTGCAAGATTGATAATACTTGCATGACTAAGTTAAAAATGGAAGTATAGAGGGAGGTACTATATTGTAATTAATTTTTTACATGTTTAGAACTATTGAGTCACATGATTTACTATTGAGTCACATGATTTTACTATTGATTCACATGATTTACTATTAGGGGAGTTGGTGCAAGTTTGATAATACTTGGATGATTGAATTAAAAATGAAAGAAAAGTTAGAGGTATTGTACTGTAATATTTCGAGCCCCAAAACGTGCAATTATCGAAACTATGTTTTTCTATAAATAGAAGTTCATTCTTCCTTCATTTTTCACCAATTCACTAAAGCTTTAGAGCCATTATTATAGAGATAAGCTATAGAGAGAGAATCTATAGAAGAAGATAAGTTTGCTCCCTCATTACTCCTATATCCAGTTTCTTTCAAAGGTAAGGGGTGTTATTCTTTCTTATTCATGAAGAGAACTTCTGTTATTCCATTCTTTATTATTCTGTTGGAATAACCTGTAAAAGTGGCATACCCTATGCACGACCTGTATACGCGGCATACCCTATACTTGGTGAAATCCTTATGTTATTCCATTCTTTATTATTCTGTTGGAATAACCTGTATGTGTGGTTTACCCTATACTTGGTGGAATGACCTGTATATGCGGTTTACCCAATACTTGGTGATCTTCTTCTGTTATTCCATTCTTTATTATTATGTTGGAATAACATGTTTATGCGAAGTATCGCATACTTGGTGAAACTCTTTTATTATTCCGTTCTTTACGATTCTGTCGGAATATCCTGTCGGTGTGAATTTCACCTAACCTGATTCCATATTTATTATTCCGCATTTATTATTCTGTTGGGAATAACCTGTCTGTGCGGTCTCTATCGCATGCATGTGAATCCTTCTGTTATTTCATTCTTTATTATTCTGTGGAAATAACCTGTCTATGTGGATTGCCACATGCATGGTGAATGATCCTTTATATTCATTCCTTATTAAATTGTGGAAATGATATGTATACATGGATTACCGCATGGCTGGTGAAAATCCATTTGCAATTTCATATATTCTTTATTATACTCATTTGGTTAAAGTTTTGATTTCTATACTCCATGAAATTAGTGGAATATCATTGATATTTGCGCTTCATCCAGTATCTTTTCATGAAAATATTCTTCTGAGCATTCTTGACTGTTACTTTATAAAGAAGTATCATGTTGACAATTTGGATATTATTAGTTTCTGGATAAACTAATTCTTGAACTTGTTTAATTGAATTCCTATAACATTGTCATCATCCTCATATTTATTTTATGTTGAAAGTCATCTTTGGCTTACGTGCTTAGATGGACTTAGTATGATTATGACCAGGGATCATTCGGTATAATCATGAACTGTGATGTTATAAGTGGTGTGGTAAAAGTCCGCAGTGGCCTGTAATGCATTGATAGACAGTTTTTTGGATGATTATGACCAGGGATTTTTCGGTATAGTCATGACCATTGATGATTTAATGAATATCCTTGGCCCGTAATACAAGGATGATTAGAAGATGTGGTTTATTTATTAAGCTGAGTCTCAGTGATAAAAGTTGATGAAAACATTTTTAAATCATAGAAGACAGTAGGTTTTATTCTCTACTTGACTCTTCTAATGGATTGCTTATTCCGCTGCAGTTAAACTTGATGTCTATTGTATTTTATCAGTTTAACATTGTTGAAGACTATTGATAATTTATTCTTCATTATCTTAGTCATAATATTTCTTACTGGGCTAGTTGAACTCACCCTTTCTTTCAATGTTCTCTTCAGGAAATGAGAATATAGCTGGGACGAGTCAGGAAAAGGAGTGATGGTCCAGAAGATAGCATTAGTAGTCCTCACTATTCTGTTAAATAGTGTGACAATAAATATAATGAGGACTCCTTGAGTATGGATATTGTCTAGATGACAATATTCCTATTAGAACTCTCAGTTTATGTATTGTCGTATGTTACACGACATTTGTATAATTAAGTTTATATTTGTATTTTGTATCATATATTTGGCGACTCAAGATGGGTGATGAATACCTAATTTTGGGGGCGTCACAGTTGGTATCAAAGCTTAGGGATATGATCCCTGACTGAGATGTGAGATAAGAACTAGGAGGGGAGAGACGGGGAATTCCTTCGCTAGTATGACCTACCTAAGTTTATTTGGTATTTAATTGGTCGGTCAGAGTATAGGGATAAAATGTGATATGTTAATTAACCCTTGTTTTGTGTTAGTGTTTCAGAATGACATCTGAAAATACTGAGATAAGCAATGAAGCACATGAGAGTGTTGATTCAGCTCAAGCAAAAGGTAACGACCAACAACACGATAATAATCATACTGGTGGCAACGACTATCGGAACAACGATAACCATCGTGGGGGAAATTATCATGCCAAGAATGGTAACCACTTCGGTGTTAATCTTGGCAAAGATAATAGAAGTGGAAATTGCAAGAAGAGAAGGTCATTTAGCCTGATTTTGTCGTGCACCAAAGTCAAGTCCAGCTGGGACTGTGGCACCAAAGGCGGATACGGACAAAACAAAGTCGTTGGTTTTAGGAATAGCATTTTTCATGACTTCTCAAAAAGCGAGTAAACCGAACGAAGTTAGCACGGGTTAGTTAATTATAAATTCTTGCGAAGTCTATACCCTATTAGATATCGGTTCTACCCATTCTTTTATCTCTCTTTTGCTTGCGTTCAACGTTTAAATTTGACTCTAGAGAAGTTGGACTTTGACCTATCAGTTAAAACTCCGTTAGAAGAAACCTTCATTTCATGTGCTATCCAAGTCTTGGATGAGAGTCACAGTTTTGAATGATATTCTTATTGTTAATAAATTTCTTGACGTATTCTTGAAGACTTCATAAACTACCCCTAGAGAATGAAATCGAATTTTGTATTGACCACAGTACAAAACCCATTTCTAAAACCCTCAAATGTTTCTTCAACTAAAAGGATCTGTTTACGTGGATTATGATGAAAGTCATAATAAAAGCATTGGACTAATGAAAATCATGGGTATACGTGGTGTTAGTAAGTGTTATGATGTGTTATGTTGGTTATTATGTGAAAACATGAAAGTTTTTTAGAAATCACAAAGTGTTGAAAAATTAGATTTTGGTAAAAACGTAACACGAAATTCAATTGACCATATCTCCTATTATATTTTGAATTTTTGAGTGTGGTCAAGTCCTAGAGTTAGATATATGAGTTACCTAACTAATCCAAGTGGAATCACTAAAAAAGGTGTTGTAAATTTTCGTGTGGACTGATTTTAGCAAAGGAGGCGAAAACTGAAAATTATGAAAAAGTTGCTGCCACGTTTTTGTAAGGGCTGTTTCAGCCGCTTAATTTGTGAGAAAAATTCTGGCATTTTGGGACATGAAAATATATGGTATAAAGTACCTCCTGTCCAAAAATGAGCTCATTCTGACTTAAAATGAGCAAGTTATGACCATTTCAATATTTAGGTTTTTTTGACGAAAAACGCTATAATCGGAGTTCTATAACTCCGATGACCATGAAATTTAAACTAGAGGCTCATGTTAACATGTGTAAGATTCTGCCAAGATTTGAGAATTTTTGGACTTAACCTTGAGGTAGCTAATTTCTTAAGGAATTAATTAGAAATTAATTTTTGAAAAATAGTAAATAAATTTTAAAAATTCCAAGAAAAATATATTTTCATTATGGGACTATATTATGCTAAATCTCAGAAAAAAAAATATTTTTGAAATTGATTTGTTATTTTTCATGAAAATGATCTAGTTATGAGTAAATGAGTTAAATATGTTATGTGAAGTAACAAAATTGGAAAATAAGATTTTATGGCTAGGGAATCCTATATAGAGTATATGCATATTTTTTTAATGATGGATTTGATCATTGGTGATGATATCTTATGAGTATGGCATTTTTGAATGATTAAATGCATTATATGGTAAAGCATAAACAATTGAAATAAACTGTTTATAAGTTTAAGAAGTGATTAAAATATTGTTATAATGATATTAGATTATGAGATTATTAAGTGATTGATAACATTGGGATACTCTTGAACCCTGGATAAATTATATTATAAATGTTTAATATTTTATCCTTTATCTCATTTGATTGATTCTTTATATCATTGTCATGATCCTCATGCTTATATTGTGTTGAAAGTCATCTGTGGCTTACGTGCATAGATGGACTTGGTATGATTATGACCAGGAATTGTTCGGTATAATCATGACCGTAATTGAAAACATGATTATCTTTGGCACGTAGTGCATGGATAATTCGTGGTCGTGATACTAAAGAATATCCTTGGCCTGTAGTGCAAGGATGATTTGATGATGTGGATTAATTATTGAGCTGAATCTCAGCAATGACATATTAATTCATGGATGTGGTAAAAGTCATCTGTGGCTTACGTGCATAGATGGACTTCGTATGATTATGACCAGGGATTGTTCGGTATAATCATGACCGTAATTGAAAATACGATTATCTTTGGCACGTAGTGCATGGATAATTCGTGGTCGTGATACTAAAGAATATCATTGGCCTGTAGTGCAGGGATGATTCGATGATGTGGATTAATTATTGAGCTGAGTCTCAGCAATGAAATATTAATTCATGGATGTGGTCAAAGTCATCTTTGGCCGTAGTGCATTGATGGACTTGGTATGATTATGACTAGGGATTATTTGGTATAATCATGACCGTAATTGAAAACACGATTATCTTTGGAACGTAGTGCATGGATAATTCGTGGTCGTGATACTATTAAGCTGAGTCTCAGTATTATTGATTTTACAGTTGTATATCTTTGACCTGTAGTGCAAAGATGAACTGTTGATTATTGGTTATACAGTTGGCATGTAGTGCAAAAATGAATTGTTAATAAATATCTTTGGCCGTATTGCAAAGATGAATTTAATGTTTTCAACGAGAAAGGTATTCAAAGTATCCTCACCTCTTCGTCATACCAGGTACGTACGTAAATTTCAAGGGCGAAATTTCATAAGGAGAGGAGATTGTGAGACCCCGAATTTTATGAAATAAAAGCGTTCAATTTTTCTATTTTGGTGAATAGTTAAATTAATAAGAGTTTAAAGTTAAGGGTCATATTTGAAATTTTTAAAAGTAGACAAGTTGTCATAAAATACTTGGTTACTATTCACTCTAGTATTTAGGACACTTTTCGTGTCAGAGTACTATTCACAAGTTACTATTCACGAGTTACTATTCACCCAAATTACTATTCACTCTAGTATTGTTCACTCGGGTATTTGGGACACTTTTCGTGTCAGAGTACTATTCACGAGTTACTATTTACGAGTTACTATTCATGAATTATAATATTAATGATGAATGTTGTTCGGAGTTGAATTTGGAGACGCGGACGTGATATTTGAGTTCGGAACGTCAAAATTAGTAAAAATAGTCTATAAACACAAAATTTTCCGAAATTCAATATTTGGTCAAAAAGTCAACAGTTGACTTTTTCGAGAAAAGTCAAACTTCAAAATTTCAAAATTTATATTTTTGATAAAAATAGTTTCATTATGTTGGAATTGTTTGTGTTATGAAAATCGACATTTATTTCGATAATAATTGATGTCTGAAGGTAATATTGACCAATCGGGTATTTAACCGGATAAATGAGCAATTGATTGCTATTATTTCACATGATTATAACTATTTGTTCACATGTTATACTATTGATTCACATTCTTGTTACTATTAGGGGAGTTGGTGCAAGATTGATAATACTTGCATGACTAAGTTAAAAATGGAAGTATAGAGGGAGGTACTATATTGTAATTAATTTTTTACATGTTTAGAACTATTGAGTCACATGATTTACTATTGAGTCACATGATTTTACTATTGATTCACATGATTTACTATTAGGGGAGTTGGTGCAAGTTTGATAATACTTGGATGACTGAATTAAAAATGAAAGAAAAGTTAGAGGTATTGTACTGTAATATTTCGAGCCCCAAAACGTGCAATTATCGAAACTATGTTTTTCTATAAATAGAAGTTCATTCTTCCTTCATTTTTCACCAATTCACTAAAGCTTTAGAGCCATTATTATAGAGAGAAGCTATAGAGAGAGAATCTATAGAAGAAGATAAGTTTGCTCCCTCATTACTCCTATATCCAGTTTCTTTCAAAGGTAAGGGGTGTTATTCTTTCTTATTCATGAAGAGAACTTCTGTTATTCCATTCTTTATTATTCTGTTGGAATAACCTGTAAAAGTGGCATACCCTATGCACGACCTGTATACGCGGCATACCCTATACTTGGTGAAATCCTTATGTTATTCCATTCTTTATTATTCTGTTGGAATAACCTGTATGTGTGGTTTACCCTATACTTGGTGGAATGACCTGTATATGCGGTTTACCCAATACTTGGTGATCTTCTTCTGTTATTCCATTCTTTATTATTATGTTGGAATAACATGTTTATGCGAAGTATCGCATACTTGGTGAAACTCTTTTATTATTCCGTTCTTTACGATTCTGTCGGAATATCCTGTCGGTGTGAATTTCACCTAACCTGATTCCATATTTATTATTCCGCATTTATTATTCTGTTGGGAATAACCTGTCTGTGCGGTCTCTATCGCATGCATGTGAATCCTTCTGTTATTTCATTCTTTATTATTCTGTGGAAATAACCTGTCTATGTGGATTGCCACATGCATGGTGAATGATCATTTATATTCATTCCTTATTAAATTGTGGAAATGATATGTATACATGGATTACCGCATGGCTGGTGAAAATCCATTTGCAATTTCATATATTCTTTATTATACTCATTTGGTTAAAGTTTTGATTTCTATACTCCATGAAATTAGTGGAATATCATTGATATTTGCGCTTCATCCAGTATCTTTTCATGAAAATATTCTTCTGAGCATTCTTGACTGTTACTTTATAAAGAAGTATCATGTTGACAATTTGGATATTATTAGTTTCTGGATAAACTAATTCTTGAACTTGTTTAATTGAATTCCTATAACATTGTCATCATCCTCATATTTATTTTATGTTGAAAGTCATCTTTGGCTTACGTGCTTAGATGGACTTAGTATGATTATGACCAGGGATCATTCGGTATAATCATGAACTGTGATGTTATAAGTGGTGTGGTAAAAGTCCGCAGTGGCCTGTAATGCATTGATAGACAGTTTTTTGGATGATTATGACCAGGGATTTTTCGGTATAGTCATGACCATTGATGATTTAATGAATATCCTTGGCCCGTAATACAAGGATGATTAGAAGATGTGGTTTATTTATTAAGCTGAGTCTCAGTGATAAAAGTTGATGAAAACATTTTTAAATCATAGAAGACAGTAGGTTTTATTCTCTACTTGACTCTTCTAATGGATTGCTTATTCCGCTGCAGTTAAACTTGATGTCTATTGTATTTTATCAGTTTAACATTGTTGAAGACTATTGATAATTTATTCTTCATTATCTTAGTCATAATATTTCTTACTGGGCTAGTTGAACTCACCCTTTCTTTCAATGTTCTCTTCAGGAAATGAGAATATAGCTGGGACGAGTCAGGAAAAGGAGTGATGGTCCAGAAGATAGCATTAGTAGTCCTCACTATTCTGTTAAATAGTGTGACAATAAATGTAATGAGGACTCCTTGAGTATGGATATTGTCTAGATGACAATATTCCTATTAGAACTCTCAGTTTATGTATTGTCGTATGTTACACGACATTTGTATAATTAAGTTTATATTTGTATTTTGTATCATGTATTTGGCGACTCAAGATGGGTGATGAATACCTAATTTTTGGGGCGTCACAAAACATTTATCACAAATTCAAATATTAGATTACTCCTTAAAACATCATTATTTTTATCGTCCTTTGATAATTCTTTAATTACTATATCATATACATTATAATTTAACACTTTAATTTTATATATTATAAGTTCATTTTTAAAATCAAATAAGTCAAATATTAATCCAGCAACCTGGATTATCCAAACATACCAATCCAGCAACTCAGATTGTAATCGAGTAAACTAGATTGCAGTCCAACAACCTGAATTCCAAATCCAGCAAACTGGATTCCAAATCCAGCAACCAGATGGCCAATCCAGCAAACCAAATTGTAATCTAGCAAATTGGATACCAATTCCAGCAACTAGATTGTAATCCAGCAAGCTGGATTTAACATATTTTTAATTCAGTAAATTGTTTTCCAATCCACCAAACTTGATTTAACAGATTTTTAGTCCAGCAAGCTGGATTCATTATTTCTTTTCACAAAATTACCAAATTAAATTATTATTTTTCTATCCTTTGACCAAATATATATACATATATTTCATGCACAAAAAGAATTTTTTTATAATTTTTCAACTCCCTTTAGTATTTTTCAAAAATCATTTTTAGTTTGTAGCTTAAGAAATTAGCTCTATCATGCTCAACTTCAAAAATTCCCATCTCTTGACATAATAATATACGTGTTAACGTGAACCTTCAGTTTAAATTTCGTGGTCATCGGAGTTATAGAACTCCGGTTATAGCCGTTTTTGTAGGAAAATCCTAAAAATTGAAATGGCCATAACTTTGTCATTTTAATTCGGAATGAGCTCATTTTTGGGCAGGAGCTACTTTATACCATATATTTTCATTTTTCGAAATGTCGGAATTTATTTCAAAAATTAAGTTACCGAAACAACCCTTACAAATTCCGGAACAGTAGGTTTTGGGAAAAAATGACTTTTTCGTACTTTACTAAAAACAGTCCATACAGAAATTTACAACTCCTTTTTCAGTGATTCCACTTGGAGATGTTAGAAAACTCATCATATTATCATTCCAAATTTTTCCAAAATTTTTGAATGTCAAAAAAATGACAAAACTACCCCTGGCACTGACTGGACCAAAACAGTCTGTTTCTCTTTAAAAGAAACGAAACTGTTTTGGCTAAAACAGTCACTACGGATTTTGTACTCAACATTTTTGAGTGCTACCACTTAGGTTTAGTAGTTAACTTACATATCTATCACCTCTCTTTGATGGATCGCAAAAGAAAGGTGTAGATCAAAAACGGTGAAAATCCAAAATACATAAAAATTTTATGGCACTTATTTTCTTTTGATTTCCAAACAAATTAACACCCAATATGAGTATATCTAAACATAAACACTCATCAACAAGTAAATACAAAGTTTTTGATTTTAGAAACATAGATTCTTATTTCATCAAAATCAATTAACTAGAAGGAATTACTAGTTTATAGATAGATTTTTTTTACCTTTGCTTGATTTTCTTCTCCTTCTTGCTAAGCTTTGATTATGGAGCTTTGATAGTTTATAAAACTCTCTCTCTTTCCCTCTAAGGGGCTGCCAAAATTGCCTCTCTTCTCTCTCTCTCTATGTGGTTTTCTTTTGCTAAGTTATGAAGATGAGAGAAAAGAGAAATGAATGCTTTTGTGTGCTAGTAGATATATTTTGTATAGCTAAATTTTATCTCCCAATATCATCTCCTATCATTATCTCTTTTCTTAATCATTAAATGAGTACTTACTAATCTAATTAGATGTAGTGGCTTTACAAAAGGAATGACACCTAGCTAATATGGAAATATCTTTTGCACATGTGGTGCTTGAAATGATGATGTGCACCCCCCCCCCTTTCCTTTCTTTTTTGGCCAAACCTTGGCCTCTCCTTTTCTCTTTCTTTAACCGGCCATGTGGCCCTTCTTTTAGCCCCTTTTTATTTTCATTTAATTACTTTTATTTTACTTAACAAATGACCATAAAATTCTTCCATACTTGGACCATCACTTGGGCTTTTTAATTAATTATTTGGGCCAACACTTGGACTTTTAATGTAGTTTCTTGGGCAAAGAAAAATTAACATATTCTAATACTTTCCATTTTATTACTTATTTAGTGTACTAAATGTCCAAAATGCCCTTCTTTAATTGGGCTACAAGTTTGGGACACCATTTTAATCTTTTGGGCTTTCACTTTAATTCTTTGGGCCATATAAGTTAACATAGTCCAACACTGTTAATTTTATCCTACCCTGATAATTTAATTAGGGTTTTCATTCACTCAATTGTAATTTAAATCCTTACTTATATACACTTAATTTCTTAACTCAATTAGAATTGATTTAATTAGGTTATAAAATTAATTAATTGAGATATATAAAATAAATCTCTAGGAATTAGTATATATTTTAAATACTATTATTCTCACATACCATAACCCTTAAGTTATTCAATTTTTTATTCCTAATATATAATTAGGTTACATTAGTTTCATTTATTTGTTTATATAATAAACAAATATAAACTATCCCATAATATTCATATTCACTTACTCACATATTCACACAAATTAATTTAGTAGGTAGAGACATGATCCACAAATCTCTTAGATTAAGTCACTAGTATAAAATTAAATACTAGGACCACTAAATAAAGATAACCATTTAGGTTATTTAATTCCAATACCTAATTTATAATTAGGTTATGTAACTTTCTATTTAATTTTTCTTTATATAATAAATAAATATATATACTTAATATATTTATTTATTTAATCACATACATATATACATCACATAAGTCAAAAAGCATTTGTCCTTATCATTCCTCTTGCTAAAATATATAGCACATCACTAAATATATATATATATATATATATATATATATATATATATATATATATATACACACACACACATATACACATTCATTTTATCCTAATAATATCTCTTTATTGAAATTTATTTCCTTAATAAATTTCCCACATTCATAATCTATTTCTTTATTTTCAAAATTTCAATGATTCCCATAATTAATTCACATAAAGTTGAAGGTAATATAATACCATGTTCTTAACATACTTCCAAATAAAATTTCATTCTAGGTTTTAAACTTTTTAACCCTTATTTTCTCAATTCTATTCAAATAGTAAACCATATAGGTTCTTCTTTAAAAATTTAAATCGTTCCTCTATTTTCACTCTATGTTTTATTCTTTAACCTTTAATTTAATCATTCAAGATCTTATGAATTTTCGGAATGTCACACTTGCTATTCGGTTGAAGGAACTGGAAGTGGATATAGGAGGAGGCAGGTGCAACTGAATAGGAAGACGACAAAATATAAGAGCTTGAGTTTTACTCTTCCTTCGTTGCTTGCTTATTACGAACTGAACTGCTGAGTTAAGGAGTCTATAACAGCTATACTAGTCTTATACTGCCAGCTCCTTCTAACTCTCTACTTAACCTTCTACTAATAATGCAGCTCTTGCTATTTATTAACAAGCATTCCAGCCCAAGCTATGCATCTTCTTGCTTAATTTCCATATTCAATTTATTTTCAAACAATTTATTCAAAATAATAAATATATACATTATTATATTTACTATTTCCACCAATATTAACACCACATTGCACATATACATATGCAAGATAAATAATATCAAAAAATAAAAATTCATTATATAGATTTTTATTTTCATATTGATCTGGAAATTCAATACATTACAATGTAAGTTACATCAATACATGTTCTACTTAGGCCTATAGTGTATTTGAAGCATGGATACACTTTATATTAGAACTTAGACATGATTTTGGACTCCATTCCCAGCTAGCCTGCCTTGACACTATAACAGTCCTAGTCTTAGCATTTTATCAAACTTGTAGTGTGTAGTTTACATATATGCATATAGTACATACCTTCTTAGCTATTTGGCCCCAGCCTTGCCGCTTTAAAATAACAACCAAGACAACCACATAATAATAAATTTCAGAATAGTCACAATACCAACACAACCACAATGATAACAATTACAACCACACAATATAAGAACCCCTTCATTTTCTTTTCGGGCCATTTTGTAAGACACCGAAATTTATGAAACAAATGTATTCAATTTTTCTTATAATTATTATTTATTCAGTAAATGGTTAAATTGATAAAAAGTTAAAGTTAGTGTGATATGTGAAAATTTTACAAAGTAAGCAAGTTGTCATAAAATATTCGTTGTGTCGGAGAATATTCATTTGGTCGGGGAATATTCTTTTTGTCGAGGAATATTCGTACGACGACGCAATTATTGGTGGACCCCATAATCGAATAACTGTCTGATATAGAAAGCGATAAACATAAACTTTTTATAAAAATAACGGTAAGACTTTTACCGTTAAACTATTGAAATACCCGGTGATAAAAGTATAGTAATACGCGTTGTTACACAGTAGCACACAATATTGCACAGTATCTCTGATTATTGATGCTTACTTAAGAAGTCACTCAATTTTATTCAATAATTATCATAGTAGTTGTTGCATAGTATCTCATATTATTGATTCCATTATTGTCACAGTATCATTTGTATAATATTTTATATTATTAAATCAATAATTGAGACGACACAGTTATTCATATTATTATTTTCATTATTGACAATATCTAGAAAGTTCTGTCGAGGAAAGGGTTAGGTTATTTAATTGTGCGTCAAGAAGGAGAAATCCTTATCGGAAAGTCTCATCTTTCCTGGGAAGGATCTAGTTGTCAATATTGTGAGTTATAATATTAATGATGAATAATTGTTAAAAGATTAAAAATGTGTTATATATATTTATTAGCGATAAATGATGTGATTTAATTTAATAGTTAGTCAAGACTAATTAAATATTTTGAACTAACTAAGAAAGCAAAAGTGTGTATAATACACAAGGAAATTAAATTAAAATTCGAATTTGAGTTCGGAGTTGAATTTGGAGACGTGGACGAGATATTTGAGTCCGGGATGATGAAGTTAGTCAAAATAGACTATAAACACAAAATTCGGGGTTGCTTTTTTGGTCAAAAAGTCAACAGCTGACTTTTTCAAAAAAAGTCAAACTTCTAAAATTCAAAGATGAAATTGTTGATAAAAATGTTTCTATTGTGTTGGGAATAAGGAACTATTGGTTCATATGTAAGGAACTATTGATTCACATGCAAGTACTATTAGGGAAGGTTATGCAAGATTGATAATACTTGAGGGACTAAATTAAAAATAGAGGTAAAGATGAAGGTACTAAAGTATAATTAACCTTGTAATTTACCAAATTTTCCTAACCTATATGTACTCCTTCATCCATTCATTATTTCCTACCAATTTTGAAGAGCAAAGTTATAATCACAAGTTATAGTGAGAGAAACTATAGATTGAGAATAAGAGAGAAAGAAGAAGAGTATTTTGCTACTACACTATTGTAGTATCCAATCTCCTAAGGTAAGGGATATTATCGTTTGTATTTGTAAGAGGTATTATTTCTTTTGTATTCATAAAGGATGTTATTTTCTTTCAATACTCATAAGGGTTGTTATTCTATTCCTTGTTAATATGTGGGAATAACCTGTCTACGCGGATTACCGCATGTCTGGTGAATAACCCTTCGTATTCATTCTTTATTAATATGCGGAAGTAACTTTTCTACGCGGATTACCGCATGCATGGTGAATGACCCTTCGTATTCATTCTTTATTAATCTGCGGGAGTAACCTGTATACGTACGCAGATTACCGCATGCATGGTGAATAACCCTTCGTATTCATTCTTTATTAATCTGCGGGAGTAACCTGTCTATGCGGATTACTGCATGCATGGTGAATAACCCTTCGTATTCATTCTTTATTAAATTGTGGAAATGATCTATCTATGCGGATTACCGCATGATAGGTGAAAATCCATTTGCAGTTTCGTATATTATTTCGTACTTGTATGGGATTTCATTTCTTTTGTACTCGTCAAGGGATACATTTTCTTTCGTATTCTCCATTTATGGGTACTATTCATACCAGAGTTCTATTCATTCGGGGTACTTTGTATGACGCGGTACTATTCATTTGAGGTACTTTGCATGATGGTGTACTATTCATTCGGGGTATTTTGCATGATGGGATACTATTCATTCAGTATAATTCATCCGAGTACTATTCATAAGATACTATTCACGGCAAAATTGGTTTCTTTCTATCCAAATTATTTTTGATATATGAATATAAATCTTGAATTTCACTCCACAATTAATTCTCATGTTGACAATTTGGACATTCTTAAACTCTGGATAAATTAATTATAAATATTTAATATTTATCTTTGATCTCACTTGATTGATTTTGTAACGCCCGAGAAAATCGAATTTTTTTATATAAATTAAATTTTTATTTGATTATTTGAATTAAATGAATTTAATTGACTATTTATGAGAGTAAGTTGTTTGGAGGTCGTTCTATGACCTAGAATGTGCGGATGTGGTTAGGATTCTGGCTATGTGCTAGGATTAATTGTTTTGAATTTCCAAGACGAAAATAAAAGTTTTCCAAGAAATTTTTGTAAAAATACTATTCATTCGTTTCTGCTCGGGAATTAAGTTTGAATTTCTGAAAACGCGTAATGATAGAATTCTAAGACGAGATGGAATATCCAATAATATTTCAGTTATGGCAAATGAAGTTTTCGCTTGCGGACTTAAAACCTAAGGGTTAGGGAAAGTGATTTTCGAGAAGGAACTGAAACCCGTATAATGATTAAGGTTATTATACGTGTGATATACGAGTATGATACTAATTAGTATACGAGTATAGTATGAGGATTATTACGACGTATAATACGAATATCGTACGAATACTATACAAAGAGAATACGTGAGTTATACGCGTAGAATACGATTAGCTCTTAATGGACTTTGAGTTTATGAACTTTATAGAATCCAATTGGACTTGAATTATGCCAAGCCCAATGCAATGTGAAATCAAGCCCAAGATAGGCCCAATATGAATTAATTCTAAGGCCCAAACCAAGAAATCAAACTGCGGATCGAACCGATGGGTCACCGGATGGGTAAAATCCATGGGGGGGCCCACAAGAGCATGTGGGCCGGCAACTTGGTGGCCAAGTAAAGTAACCCACTTGGAGGCCAAGTAAAGTAGATTTACTTGGTGAGGAAGAAAGGAATAGTAAGGAGGTGGGACCTTTGACCAAATTGCCCTCCATTTGAATTGCCTATATAAGAAAGCTTAGCTTGGTCATTTGTTACTTTACAAACTTTAACCAACATATTTGAGAGAGAGAAAAGAGCTAGAAACAAGTAATCAAATGAGCTTGAAACAAATCATAAGAGTTTTTAGCAAGAACGCGAAGAACGTAAAGGTAATAATTCATAAAACCTTTGTTTTTGATTCGTTTAAATTTATTTTTCGTAGAGAATCATAAATGGGTGGAGCATATCTCTACCGAATGAATAAGGATGGTTAGTAGTGGAAAAACCATCTACAAACCATGTTTGAGTAGGAATCGTAAGCGTTTAAGTAAGTCGAATGAAGAAGAATCATTAAGTGTTAGCTTTGTTGTTGTTAGACAAATTGAAAACCATCAAATATAGGTTATGTGCTTATTGCTTGGTTAGGTTGGATGATGAATCAATGGATTGGTTCCATTTGATTTGGCGTAGAAAACATGAGTAACGAAGTTATGGCGAATTTTACGAAATTAGACGTTAAACGTCGAAATTGTATAATTCCGGATTAGTAATCAAAACTCACCGTTTAGTTCGAGAACTTTAGTTTTCAATGGCGTAATGTAGGACAATGTATTTAAGAGCCGTGGACTCAAGATTGGTCGATTTTTGACTTATAAAGAAGAAAACGAATTAGGAACGCTCACTAATGTTAAACGAATGTGTAAAACCTAGCAATGAAAGAAGCTTAAGGGATTAACAGCTTGGACCCCAGCCGGGGCGGGTTATGTAAAGGCCAGAACCCCCGCCGGGGCGGGGGGGTGCTTAATTGGTTAACAGGAGCATAGCCCGCCGGGGCGGGCATATTTAAAGAACAAACCCCGCCGGGGAGGGGGGTACTGGGAAAAGTTGACCAAGTTTGTTATTGAACCCAAAGTGTTTGTTGAACAACTACGGGGTATGTATATACTTAAGATACATGGTAAGACCAATCTCAAATCACTTAATTAGTGATGACTTTAGGAACTTGAGTATGGTTTAATAGTAAGTAAACGAAGAACGCGAAGTGTAATTAAGTAAACCATAAAAGGTATTCAGTAAGTGTACTTAACCAATGATGGTCGAGTTTTAGTTAGTAACGTAAGAGTGTTAACAAGCCGTAAGAAAGATTAATAAGTCGAATTGACATTTATTAATGAAATAAATTCACTTAAGACATAGAAGAGAAAGAAGTTGGATAAAACAATGAAGTTAGATTGTTTAGTAACTAATCTCAGTGTGCTTTATGAATAGATCATGTAGATACTGTAACGAGCAAGAATTGTTGAATATTATATTCGAAGACGCTTGAAGGCAAGTTTTCTAAACGCTTGTCTAACCTTCGTGTTAGCCAAGTTTTCTGTGATTCATGTTCTGAAATGCATGAATTGTTTTATAAAAGGATCGATGACAGTTTTAACTCGGCTAGACTATTCTTAAGTGTTAGATTGATTTGTTTACAAGTCCTTCAATATAGAACTATTAATGCTATCCTATGCCAAGCATTTGGTATGAATTCAAGGTAAGTTTGTGTAATGTATTTTTCATCGATTATTCGATGGGCACGTGAGGTTGCCAAAACTTAAACGTAAATACATTTAATGGATGAGTGTTGATTAACATAGAGTGCTATAGGCTGATCGATCACCTAGAAGTGCTCGTAAGAAATATCAGATGTACGGACTTAGTGCCGGGACGTCCTTTTCATGTAAAAACGAAAAAAGAATGTTCATAGTCTTTCGACCAGTTCAAAATTCCTAAGCTATTATATATACTTTAGAATTATTGTTATGAATGAAGAAGTGCTAGTCAATGTTTCGTAGCACTTCATAGCTCCTTATTTAATTGTGGAAGATAATCATATAATTCTAGACGTGGTATTTGTATTATCCTTTGTTAGACTTGCTGAGCTAGTTATGCTCACTTCTTGCTTGAATTATATGATTGCAGCTAAGGCAGAACGAACTGAGGGTTCTAAGAAAGATAAAGGCAAGGCTAAGTTAGATAATTAGTTATCTTGTAATAGACTAGTATGTTTCTATGTATTATACTTATGAACAACGAATAATGTATTCGGTTTCCGAACTTGGAAAAGGATTTATTATAAATGTAATAAGAATGTAGTTAATACACTCATTGTGTTGTTATTTCAATGGAATGAATGTATGATTATGAGTATAGTGTAGCGCCATCTTTCAAGTTAGAAGATACCCGGATTTGGGGGCGTCACAGGTTGGTATCCAAGAATTAGGTTATAAAACTTAAGGGGGGAAGAACATTAGGCTAATAACCTCGTTAAGGAAGGAAAGGTACGAATGAAGTATACTCGAGTAGAATGAGTTAATAAGGTATTGAGAAAACTCAGTACCGAAAGAATTAAAAGGTGGAAAGTAACCCTAAATAAATTAAATATGATTTGTGCTTATATTACTGTATATTATGTACTAGTCAACATGTTATATGTTATTGTAGATGTCCGTCGATAGCTTGATGTATAGAGATATACACGTGGTGAGCGAAGAGTCTATGAACAGAGTAGAACCAGAACCTATGCCAGTGGCAGAAGTACCATTAGTGAATCTAGAAGAGTCTGAGCCAGAGGAGTACTTTTCTTAGGAGGACTACTCCGAGGGAGGTATGGGATTGGCATCATACCTTGATATGATGATCGATGTGGAGGAAGATATGGAGGTAATATCGACTAATACGGTGGTATCTACACAAGAGTCAACACCTCCAGATGCAATGAGAGAATTGTATCTGGCAGTGCTTGACTAGAATGTGCAACTGCGCACTGTGGTGCAGAACCAGAATGAAGAGATTAGTGCACTTTATGAGGCGAAGGAGTCTGCAAAAGCAGATTTTAAGTCAGAGCATGATGAGAAGGTGCTCATGACAGATAAGGCTAGGGACTATAAGAATGAGGCCGTAGAGCTTCGTAAGGAACTGGTTGAGAAGAACCGGAAGATAGCACGGATGTCTTACATCCATGATAGTGCTCATAAGGATTTCAAGCTAAAAATTGCTTGTTATTCCATTGAGTCAGGACAGACTCGACACACTATTAGTCGGGATATTGTGTCAATTCTAGCGAATCAGAAGCATGAGAATGCTGTAAGGTACTGTTAGTAGATCGATGGAACTTTTTTTGTATATGTGTAGTGACGTAAAATCCTCTTTTGTATAATTAAAGGGTAGTCTTTTTTAAATTCCAATTTTTGTAAAAGTCAATCGCGGGATAGAAATGTAATAGCTTTTGGCTATGGAATCAAGTTGTAAATAGTTTTGAACTATAAAGAAGCATATTATTATAATGAAGTTTTTATTAAATGTGTTTTGTTGTGGTATGAGTTATTGTTGTTGAATGATAACTAAGTAAGTAAATATATAATAATGAAACTTTATTTATTTAATCAGAATAATGCCGCCAAGAAGGAGACAACGTAATCAGGAAGCTGAATCCCATAATGATAATCAGGAGGGTTAGGATAACCCTATACAAGAGTTCGTTAATTTATTAACGGCTGCATTTAACCAAACCGGAGGTAGAGCACCCGCGGGACCTAGGGTAGCCAGAACGACTATCTTTAAAGAATTTAAAAGTGTAGGTCTGTCGGAGTTCAAAGGAAGCACGGACCCAATAGAGGCCCAGACATGGGTAAAGGAAATAGAGAAGGCGTTTGTCATTACAAACGTAGGGGAGGCGTAAAAGACTTTTTTTGCGACCTACATGATGAAGGGGGAAGCCAACTTTTGGTGGGAGGCTCACCAGGGTGGGGCTAGAACTGATGCTGTTAAGTGGGAACAGTTTAAGAAGGTTTTCTTCGAGAACTATTTCCCTACAAGAATGCAAGGGAGGATGGAGATTAAGTTCCTAGAACTTAAACAAGGGAACATGACGGTTCCCAAATATACGGCCAAATTCAATGAATTGGCAAGATTTGCTCCACACCAAGTGGACATGGAGGAGAGGAAGGCTCGTAGGTTTGAGCAGGGATTGAAACCCTGACTCTACAGTATGATTTCTGTTTTCTAGAATGCTTCATATGGGACCATTTTGGAGAAGGCGATCATTGCAAAGGGTGGTAGTGAGGCTTTGAGCCAATACCACAAAGAAAGGAAGAGTAAGGGTAAGGGAGAAGGAGGACCCAAGATGGAGGAAGCTAGTGGCAGTGGAAGTCTGTCCAAAAGGAAGAATTTTAACTCCGGGAATACTGGGGTGAGACAAGGGGATCCTAAGCGTAGGATGGAGGCATGCAAAATATGCGGAAAAACTCATCTAGGAGTCTGTTTGAAAGGGAAGTCGATTTATTATAACTGTGGACAGGAAGGTCACATATCACCCAATTGTCCTAATCCTAAGAAGAACCATGGTTGTTTTGTATATGGGTCGATGGACCACATGGCAAGAAATTGCCTAAAGAAGGGGTCAGAAGGTAGTAAGGGTTCTCGTAGTGGTAAGTTAGCCATTACTGGACCAACACCATCGTTGGGTAGACCCACGGCCCGTACATTTAATATGACTGTCTAAGATGCGGTTGCATCAGCGGATGTAGTAGCAGGTATCATTCCAGTCAATGAAATAAATGCTTATGTGTTATTTGACTCGGGTGCTACTTGTTCTTTTATAGCATGTGAATTTGCTAAGCAATTAGGGTTATTCTCGAAAAGATTAGAAATACCTTTAGAAGTAAAGGTAGCAAACGAAGAGATAATTCCCATTAAACACATTCATTGGAATTGTTGCGTAGGTATTAGAGGTAACCAATTATTGGTAGATTTAGTACC
Source organism: Panax notoginseng (assembly GCA_016801055.1). Lineage (NCBI taxonomy): Eukaryota > Viridiplantae > Streptophyta > Magnoliopsida > Apiales > Araliaceae > Panax > Panax notoginseng. Next base: position 55,907,485 of record CM029020.1, on the reverse strand, counting down.
GATAAAGTTGAGGGAATTTGATGTAATTCTTGATATGGATTGGTTGATTAACCATAAGGCTATAATAGATTGTCATAGGAACAGTGTGAACCTTCGACTTTCTAAGAAAACCAAGGTAGTGTTCTACGGTAGTAAATCATCGAGACACTCTTGTTGTCTAACCATGACATAAGCTAGGAAGATGTTGAAGAAGGGGTGTATAGGATACCTGTGCCATGTTGTTGATACCCAGAGAGTGGGAACATCATTAGAACAGATACCGATAGTACAAGAATTTGTGGATGTTTTTCCAGAGGAGTTACCTGGTCTTCCGTCGGATAGGGAGGTCAAATTTGTGATTGATCTGTTACCAGGTACGGCACCAGTTTCAAGGGCACCATATAGGATGGCGCCGGTAGAGATGAAGGAGTTAATGGTTCAACTACAGGAACTATTAGATTGGAAATACATTCAACCGAGTGTGTCTCTGTGGGGAGCACCGGTATTGTTCGTAAAGAAGAAGGACGGATCGTTACGACTTTGTATCGACTATCGAGAGTTGAAACAAGTTAACGATTAAGAATAAATACCCATTGCCCAGGATCGATAATCTATTTGATCAGTTGAAAGGGGCAAAGTAATTTTCTAAGATAGATTTGTGTACGGGGTATCATCAATTGAAAGTAAGGAAGGAGGATGTACCTAAGACGGCGTTCAGGACTCGTTATGGTCATTACGAGTTTCTAGTTATGTCGTTTGGGTTGACTAATGCACCAGTCGCATTTATGAATATGATGAACAGAGTGTTCAAATAGTATTTGGACAAGTTTGTCGTAGTGTTCATTGATGATATTCTAGTCTATTCTAAAATGCCAGAAGATCATGTTGAACACTTAAAAATAGTGTTGGAAACACTATAGAGGGAAAAGTTATATGTGAAATTTAATAAGTGTGAATTTTGGCTTGAAAGAGTGCAGGTTTTAGGGCATGTTATTGATAAAGATGGCATTTCCGTGAATCCAGCGAAGGTGGAAGCAGTTAATAGTTTGGGAGCAACTGAAAATGCCAACCAAGGTTCGGAGTTTTCTGGGGTTAGCAGGATACTATAGAAGGTTCATTCAGGACTTTTCTAAAATAGGTACTCCGTTGACGAATTTGACAAGGAAGTCAGTGAAGTATGTGTGGACGGAGAAGTGTGAGAATAGTTTCAAGGAACTAAAAAGAAGGTTAAGTGAGACGCTTGTATTATCCTTGCTAGATGATACGGGAAATTTTATAGTTTATAGCAATGCTTCGCATAGAGGACTGAGTTGCGTGCTCATTGTGACGCCCCCAAATCCGGGTACTTGAAACCCGAACTCAGTGCTTCACGATACCATTTCTATAAGCGGAATAATACTAATAATAATAACAATAATATAAATATCAAACTTACTTTACATATATCAAAGTTTAAATCCCAGGTACAAGACCTTTTTAAACATTCATTACATCATAGCTAATAAATAACATTATCTTAATAAACTTTAACTATTACATAGAATATTATAAAATTCATTCAAACAGATTTCCTTTCCCCTTGTTCTTGCCTGATCCTTCGGGTTGATCATACTTAGCTAAAAACATTTAAATTTAAAGCAAGAATGAGCATTTAATCGCCCAGCAAGTAATAGCAACAATAAATATTAACTGAAAGAATTAAATATTTTCTTTGAATGACACTTCTACAACGAATCAATAGTTGTGAAGTAATCTGAACCGATAATAATAACATAACAACTCTCTATCAAATTTTTGAAACTACGTAATGACTATAATTAGGGTTAAGGTGACATACTATGAACATTATTTTTTATTTTCGAAAAGGTTAAACAGAAATTCATCTGCAAACCGTCATAACTTACGGGCACGCGGGGTGATCAGCCCGTTATGCCCTGTATTGATCAATACTACATGCAAGAACGATGTTATCGTTCACTCTGTCCACCTTGGGTGCTGATAAACACGTAATTTATACATTTTATTATCCCTAATTTTGTCCTTTTAATTATATTAGTTTATTAAATTAATATATTTTATTTTATTTTGTAGGATTTAATATTTGTTGTAATAAAGTCAAAATCTTGGTGATCAAGTAATATTTAATGCTCTTATTCATATAAGGAATATCCAAGAAGAATCCTACAAGGAGTAGGAAAGAGGTTGAACAATCTTGGTGTGCAAGTCAAATCCAACAAGAGAAATGAAAGTCAATCTAGAAGATCGCTTTATCTAGAAGATCTTTTTGAGAAGTTGATTACCACTAGGAAATTGAAACATACATGAAAAGGGAACAAAACTGTCCAAGTTCAATGAATCTAAATTAGGGTTCAAAGTTATTTTCCCTATAAATAGGTCTCTTGTTTTAGAGAGAGAGATTTGAGGTATTGTATTACTTTAGGTTAGGAGTATGAGTAAATTAAATTACGTTTTATTGTACGCTTGTTGGAGAATCGTGAATAAAAAGAGTTTTCTTATTTATTTTCAATCTTTTACTTCTTCTTTATTTTAGTTAATTTATTTATTTTCATGTCTAGTTAATTTCTTTAATCTAGGATGAAGATGAAATTAAATAATTATTCATAATAATATTTTTTATCTCTTCTATTATTTATGTTTTTATGTTTAATTGATTTCGCCTTCATGTTTCGTTATTGAAATACCTTCGTTTTATAGTTCTTATGTGATTTTAAATTAATTAAGAGGTTTTGATAGATTATTATTAAGATATGAGTTTTTCATAATCCATGCGTGCTCAAAGAAGTTTTGATAGGTTATAGTTAATCCTTAAATTTTCATAGTCTATGTTTGCCCACATTAATTGTAAATTACTAAATTAAAGGGAAGAGAGATCAAAATCATAATTTGAGTTATAAAAATAGAAGAGATTGAATTATATATTATGTTTATTATTTAGTGGATTCAGATTCCTAAAATGTTTCCTCATTATTTGTTTTCATATTCTAGTTAATTAATTCTCAATCTTTATTTCTAATTCGCCTAAAATATTAATTAAGGATATATTAAAGAATTAATCTAGTCTCTGTGGGTTCGACCTGTACTTGCCAGTTCTTCAATTTGACACTATGCACTTGCAGTTACATATTTTTATCACATCAGGTGCATAAAAAGTTTTCCCGTGTACGGGATGTTCATACTTGTCGGGGTTCCAAACCAATGGTTTTATCTTGTTCAACAATAATTTATAATTCAACATATATATATATATATATATATATATATATATATATATGCGGGTAATTAACAAAGGTGTATCAACATGTGATTAAATATAATAATTATCCAAGTGGGGACACTTGTATAACCATTTATAAAAATTAACGAACATAATATATATCTGAATTAGCATATACTAACATGTTGATAATCAATGAGCGTATATAATATATATAACAATAGGGTTAATAACATGTACAGTAATAATATAATTCTAAAACATTCTTATTCATGTCTATTGCATAAAAAAAATGCAAATGTAAGATACTTGTCTGGCCTGCTGCTTACAATACGCAACTTAGATCTTATCTTTTGTATAACAACCTATCAGTAATAAGATCATTTTACTAATTAGAATAACATATCGTAACACATAACACTGCCTATTACAGTCATCACATAACCTAATCACATTGTTACTTAAGTTTAATAGTCATCGGGTCACAAACAGACACATATCTAGTCAAATTACCTAAGTCTAGATCAATTTCTGAAATATTTCTGTGTACCGACGGCTTTATCAGGTATTTATCAAGTCTAAGACTCTGTCCTGTAGTTCAATATTCGCTTAGATATCTTAAATATCAGTCATATTATTTTTCAAAGCCTTATAATAATTTTTTTAACAATTATTATACTTTATCATGATTTTTCAAACATCGAAATTATTATTAAATGATTTAATTATTAATTAATTTTATTATCATTAATATTTAATTAATATTAAACTATTAATGAAACTATTGTCAAAATATTAAAATTATTCATAATAACTCAAAATATTTTTAAAGTATTAATATTACGCTTAAATGATTTTTAAAATATTTAAAATTATTTTTAAATAATTACCATTAATATTAGAATATTAATTTATTATTTATCAAAATATTAAAAGTCATTTATTATAACTTCAAATATTTTTAATTCATTTATTTCCTTTTTAAATGATTTTTAAATTAATAAAACTATTTTTAAACTATTTATTTAATATAATTATTAAATAAATCTAATATCATTACTATTAAATTATTAATAAAATTTACCTTTAAATATCAAAAGTTATATTTTATTACTTAAAATATTATTAAACTATTTATTTTCATTTAAAATAATTTTTATAATATTAAAATCATTTTTAATTAATTTATTTAATATAATTACTATATAAATCTAATATCATTAATATTTAATAATTAATGAAACTTATCTTAAAATATTAAAAGTTATGTTTTATAATGTAAAATATTATTAAATACCTTAATAATATTTAAATACTAATAATATCCAAATAAATATTAATATTTATGAAAACTATGTCAAATTATTAAAAGTTAATTTTTATAACTTAAAATAATATTTAAAACTATTTTTGTAATTTTTAGTATTTATTTACTATTTTTAAATAATTTTTAGAAATTAAATTAATTAATTTTACTAAGTCTGTCGCTAAAGCTCTTGGGCGACAGAATCTGTCGCATTAGGTGTTCTTGAGAAACTTAGGCATTCAAAGTCAGTGTTCGAGTGAGCTGCTTTGACCTTCAATCATTCCTTGTGTAGTGTGTTTCTGGTCTAGTAAATGGTTAGATATTATAGTACTGATGTAATACTACACAATCTAACAACAAACATGGTCAAAACATACACCATCTATAAGATTTAAGCTCAAGAACAAGCTGTCAGAGCTGTTCTTGACGTTTCTGGGCTGCCCAGAAAATAAAGTCGTGGCCGGTCAACACTTTTGATGGCCCTCTATCATGAAATCTGTTCAAGATAAATGTGTTCTGAACGTCGAGCTGTCTAAAGTAACCAACAGAGAACATGATTCAAGCCATTTACAAGTCTAACAATAATTAATTAAAAAGATCTGGGCTCAACAAAATCTTGTCAAAACGTTTCTGGGTTTTCCCAGAAACCCAGCAGTTCAACCTATCACTTTCATGTTCGATTTCTTTTATGTTTTGTTCATGATTTATGTCGTTTAATGGTTCAAATCTATAGTATACATGACAAGGAACATTAATATAACAACAAATCAGTAAATCAACATCACAGTTAAAAGATCTAATCCGGTCAACCTATGTCAGAAAGTTGTTCTTCATGTTTCTAAAAATTCCCCAGAAATGCAAGTTATGATCGGATGGTCAAGTTTGACTGTCCACTACGTTTGATTAGTTGATTGTTTAAAAGATCTAAAGTGAAATTTAAATAGGCACACTTAGAAGGGGGAGTTGAATAAGTGTGGGAGCAATCTATGACTAAATTTTAAACTTTAAATCAAACTATTAAATTCAGGCTATTATATTGATAAATTCAACTTACTGAATTAATATGGCCTACTAAATTGACTGATTATTTTTAAGAAAATATCATGCAGAATTTATAACTTAACTAAAAATACTTGGTGTTAAAGAATTATCTTAATATAATGCAAATATTCAAATTTTAATTATTAAGATAATTAAATAACTTGCGTGAGTAATTTAAAGTAAAGCAAGCAGTAAAATTAACACAAAGAATTTTTACGTGGTTCAGCTATTACCCTCTATAATAATAGTCTAGTCCACGTCAAATACCAACTAGTATTGGAGACTCACTTTATTTATATCTTTATAAATAAACACCGATTACAAACCAGATTCTTACAAAAATTAATTAGCAATTAATTTCTCTTGAGCACTCTTGCTCCTTGTGCACATATGCACTCTTCAAGCACATTTGCTTCCTTGAATCTGTTTATAAATCTTTTCTCTAATCCACTAGGATTAACACCTTTAGTCTACACTTAGTCTAAAACAGAAAATTCAATACAAATATAGAGGTCTATGATCAATGCAAGAATAATCAATTTAACAATTAAAGACTCAACTATATGCAATAATCAATTAGCACAAAAAGATAAATAATTAATTTCTTACCAAATATCAGCTCAAAGATATTAGAAATAAATTGCTTAGCTGCTCAACGGTTTGCACCAATAGAATAAAATTGCTTGATATATCAGTAATTAGTGCAATATAAAATTCGTGAGTTGTACTTTTTCATCCATGAAAATACTGTATTTATAGCACATAATATATTACCGTTGATATCAAAGATTACGTCCATAAAATCTGGTTTGATTAAAACACCTTCCAACGGTAAAGCTATGAATTAGTCCACAACTTTAATATATATCCAGATTTAGAAAACAGATTTTCGTTAGTTACTTAATATGGATAAATCAAAAACACCTTTAAGAGATAATACCTTTGACTTTATCTCCCCATTTAAAAGTGGCGTGTAAAAGAGAAGTACAATAGTCAACTATCCTTTCCAAGAGTCAAGGTCTTTAAAATTCCAAGATAATCATAATTGCTTTTCCTTGAATCTCTCACATACATCTTATCACAATAAATGGTTAGCTAGCATGTATTCATGAAACACTCATATCACAACCGGATATCCAATATTTATACATGAGAAAAAATCACTCCTTAAAAACTGCACATGCAATAAAACATAAGAATATATAGCTTCCATCTTTTAAGCTTTCTAGGCAAAATGCATAGAACTCCACGTGTAACTAAAGAAAGATTTGACCAAGGAAAATAATGTACACGAAAGACATGTCATAAAATATTAATTCTTTTTGTACCAGTGACATATCTAATCTTAATATTAAAAAAATCTTTTTCATTTAGATTTTAAAAATATTTTTCATTTAAGACATATCACAAAATGCAAATGATATATCCTAGAGCCTTTAAATGAAAAATCAATTATTATACAATTGACCTTACACTTTTGTTTCCTAGTAAAGAGAAATTCTTCACCCACTTGAATATTCTTTATCATCAGATACCTGAAATGCATAAAACAATTTAGCATACGAATAATTCATCATCAAAACTTAAGGATAAAATATGGCTAGGTCAACATTCTCCCCCTTTTTGATGATGACAACCAAAAACCTTTTAATTCCTATAAACTCCCCCTATGTTCATGCATATCATATAATTAGCTCCCCCTAAATTTGTGCATCAATATCATTTCAGGAATCTCATAATAACCAACTGAAATTCAAATTTGATTTCAGTAAACTGAAATTTTAAACCCCTATTATCTGGCATGTACCTGCAATAATGTTAGTTCAACATATATTTATCAAATATCAAATTTCTAACATATTAATTAAAACACAATAGTCTGGTAAATCACAAATTCAAAATATTTTCAGTCTTAAAATAACCCCAAATTTCTCCCCCTTTGTCATCAAACAAAAAGAGAAAGATCCATCACTCGAGTTCTACCACTGCTGCTCGTTGTTCGTCCCTCTTGGTGAAGTATGGGCGATGATTGGCACGGTGAATTCTTTCAGTGAGGGTAAAGTCAGTAGCAAAGTGAGGAGGACGGGGAATAAAAGTTCCAGGGGGTAATGGCACGTCAAGAAATTCACCAATGTACTCACCTAGCCAGTTATAATGCACCCATTCCGTGACTGTAGAATGTTTACGCTACATATGGAGCTTCGATCCCACATCATTGAAATGTGTAGACATAAACTCAGCCAATTCTCCTACCTGATTACTAACAAACTTGATCTCCTGATTTAATTGACAGGAATTCCGATTAAGCCTTCGCTGCATAACCTCTGCCAAAGCAGTGGTCTGTAATTCGAAACCTGCCTGTAAGTCAATAAACTCATCTTCAAGATTGTTATAAAGTTTGTTCATTTCAGGAGCACCCAAAGGCAACTTGCCTTTTTCCAACTGAGTCATAAGAATGTTAAGGCCAGACATTTCAGCTTGCAATTTTTCTTGATTACTAAGCACCAATTTCAACATATCAATAATTTCAGGAGAAGATTGAGTGGGGGGTTGAATAGGAGAGGATGGAATTGAGATTGGAGGAGTAGGATTCTCAGAATGAACACAAACAAACATACCATCAAGTAAAATAATACGCGACATTTTCAGGGACCCAATACTGATGGAATCAGTAACAGAAACAGAATTTTCATTTTCAAAGGAAACTTTAAAATGATTAAACAGAGTAGTGAGAGTAGCACTGTAAGGCAAACATGTCTTGGTTTGTCACAAACAGGTGGTCATGTGATGAGGCATCATTTGAGACAAGTTAAAAGAAACACCTCTTAAAATCATGTCAACAACTATCAAATCTTGATAGGTAAAATATGCTCCTCCACCTAAACGAGGCAACAGATTGTATCTAACAAGTTGATGGAGGACATAAGAAATAGGAGAGACATCAACTGCTTTAGGAGTAACAACATCATTCAATAAATTGTTGTTCATCACAATTTGTAACTGTTCTAGAGGAGTAAATGGAAAATGAACAACACCTTTCTTTGTAAAAGGACAAACACCAGAAGATAGAATATTCAAAATACTACCAAAATCTACGACTGTAAAATATAACAATTTTCCTTTGACAAAAGTAGTATAAAATCACCATGACATTCTAGATTTGTGTAAAATTGTTGGACAAGTCTAGGGTATGCCAAGATGGAGGAAAAAGTATTGAAGAAAAACCACAAGAGTCAAACAATGGTTTTAAAGGAGATTGTTAAAAACAAATCTGATCAACAGACTTTTCATAAACAAATTGTTTTGGAAAAATGACTGTTTTAAAACGTATCTCATAAGCATTATTTCTAAAGAAGTTTTCAAGAAAATCGGAGGAAAAGTTAGAATTTACCGAAACCAGAGGAGGGGTAACCTCTGGCTTAAAGAATGGAGTTGTGGACTGACGTCGCCGAGAGGGTCCAGTAGATTTCGGCAAAGAACTGAACATAGACCCATCAGAAGATGAAGAGTCAACGTACTCTGATTCCTTATATATGACTTTCTTCAGTTTCTGTCGTTTACGTGAGGGTCCGGCTGTTGATGGGGGTGGAACCGGCGCCTGATCGTCGTCGGAATCCATCATCGATCTCGTGTGTATGAGTTCTCATGGTGAGTTCAGTGTGAAAAAAAATGAAAAGATAAGTGAGTATCAAAAACTTGAACAAAAATAGAGTTAGAAAGAGTTGGAGAAGACGAGTGAAGAGTACAGAATGAGATTTTAAAAGGAAAGAAGGCTTACACTCCCACATCATTACGTCTTTCAGCCGACTTGTCGTTTCAAGTTTCAAAAAGAAATTCATTATGAGATGCATGTACTCGTACGTCTCCCAATAAACCCTTCAGCCGACCGGTCTTTTTGGTTTTCAAAACTAATTATGATAGACGCCTTGATTCTCGCGTCCATGAATTAAGTGACCAGCCGAAAACATAATTATCCTGACAGTTAATACGATATACATGCAATACTAGGATAACACTAATACAGAAAAAAAATCATGCCGTACACATCCCAAGTTCTCTTCGCAGCATGCAAAATCTATCTTCACTTAATGGTTTAGTAAAAATATTTGCAATTTGATTTTCAGTTGGAATATAAATCAATTTAATTAAACCTTTTGCCACATTGTCTCTTTAAAAATGATGTCCAACTTCTATGTGCTTTGTACGTGAATGTAACACGAGATTTTTAGATATATCTATAGCACTTGAATTATCACAATAAATAGGCACACAATCACATAATATATCAAAATCACATAGAGTTTGATGCATCCATAATATCTGAGAACAACAACTTCCTGCAGCTAGGTATTCCCCCTCAGTAGTTGAAAGAGCCACTGAGGTTTGCTTTTTACTATGCCATGATACAAGACTCTGTCCCAAGAAAGTACAGGCACCACTCGTACTTTTTCTATTAATTTGACATCATGCATAGTCATCATCTGAATAACCTATTAGTTCCAAGTGATTAGAAATTGGATAAAATAACCCTAGATTTATTGTACCACTTAAATATTTCAAAATCCTTTTAACAGTATTTAAATGTGATTCTTTGGGTTTAGCTTGAAATCTAGCACACAAACACTATACATTATATCGGGTCTAGAGGCAGTTAAGTATAGTATTCATCCAATCATACCTCAATACTTTGTTATATCAATATCAATACATTTCTCATCAGTAGTGAGCTTTATTGATGTGCTTATTGGTGTACCTTTCGAGTTAGATCCTTCAAAGCCAAATCTTTTGAGTAATTCTTTTGTGTATTTGGTTTGATGGATATAAATTCCTTCCTTTGTTTGCTTGATTTGTAGTCCCAAGAAGTAATTAAGCTCTCCCATTAAGTTCATGTCAAATTCTTTATGCATGCACTTGGAAAACTACTCACAAAGAAAATCATTAGTAACACCAAATATTATATCATCTACATATATTTGAACAATAATGATATCTATATTTTTATGCTTAATAAACAATGTAGAATCTATTTTACCTCTAACAAATTCGTTTGATAAGAGATACTTACTTAACCTTTCGTATCAAGCCCTTGGAGCTTGTTTCAAGCCATAAAGAGCTTTCTTTAGCTTGTACACATGATTAGGATACTTTTTGTGCTCGAATCCAGGAGGCTGTTTGACATACACTTCTTCATTGATGTATCCATTAAGGAACGCGCTTTTTACATCCATTTGATGAAGCTTAAACTTTTTGTAGCAAGCAAAAGCTAACAGAATACGGATTGATTCTAGCCTTGCTACTGGTGCATAAGTTTCTTCATAATCGATCCCCTCCTATTGGTTGTGTCCTTGTGCTACCAACCTTGCTTTGTTACGAATGATTGTCCCGTGCTCATCAAGCTTGTTCATGAAGACCCATTTAGTACCAATGACGGAAACATCTTTTGGAGGAGACATAAGTTCCCACACTTGACATCTCTCAAATTGTTGAAGTTCTTCTTGCATTGCCAATAGCCAGTTCTCATCAAGAACAGCATCCTTTGCATTCTTTGGCTCAACCTGTGATAAAAATGTAGAGAATGCACAATGATTTTGTAAACCTCTTCGTGTGGTTATACCTTTATTGATATCTCCAATGATATTTTTTAGAGGATGATTCTTGATGCATCTTGCAGTCTTTGGCATTTGTATATTATGTATAACTTCCTCTTGATCATTAGACTCATCTTCAGCATTCTGCAAATTTTTAGGTTCACGTTCATGCTGGTCATCTATTTTAATTTGCTGAAATTGTTCATTCGGTCTCCTATTTTGTTCGTTTCGATTTGCTGAAATTGTGATCGTCTCCAAATTTCCTGCATCATCTTCACTTTCTTTTGGAAGATCATTGTTAGTCTCATTGAAAGTGATATGAACCGATTCTTCTACACATGACTTTCTAATATTGAAAATGCGATAAGCCTTACTATTTTGAGAATAGCCAATAAATATTCCTTCATATGACTTAGCATCAAATTTTCCCAAATTATCACTTGTATTTAAGATGAAACATTTAGAACCAAATATTTTGAAATAACTTATGTTTGGAATTTTATTATTTAAAAGCTCATAAGGTGTTTTCAAAATAATAAGACGAATGAGTACTCTATTTAAAACATAACACGATGTACTTACTGCTTCGGCCCAAAATTTCTTTGGAAGCTTACTTTCTTGTAGTAGAGTTCTTACTGTCTCTTGTAGAGTCCTATTTTTTCTTTCCACCACCCCGTTTTGTTGAGGGGTCCTTGGTGCTAAAAATTCATGGCTAATACCTCTTTGATCACAAAAGGTTATAAAATCTTTTTGAAATTCAGTACCATGATCACTTCTAATTCTAATGAGTTCGTAATTATACTTAGTTTCAAGATTCCTTATTAATTTTTCAAACTCTTTAAATGCTTCATCCTTAGTTCTTAAAAATAATACCCATGTGTATCTTGAAAAATCATCAACTATTACAAATGCATAAAATTTATCATTAATACTTGAATGTCTTTCCGGTCCAAATAAATCAAGATGAAGTAGTTGCAAAGGAAAGGAGGCTGATACCATATTCTTTGCTGTAAAAGAAGTTCTTACTTGTTTTCCCAGTTGACAAGGAATGCATATTCCTTTCTTTTCAAACCTGATTTTTGGCAACCCTTTGACGAGATTCTTTGAGGATAATTTTTTGATTAAGTCCATGTGAACATGTCTCATCCTTTTATGCCATAGATAAGCTTCATCTTGTACTGAAGTAAGACATAGTTCTTCATCATGTTGCTCAAAATCAAGAGTATATATATTTTTTCTCTTTGTGCAACTAGAGTAGTATTGTTAGTACCATGAAATATTGTGCATTTATCTTTTTCAAAGTTAACTTGATGGCTGTTATCCATTAATTGACTTATACTTATTAAATTAAATTCAAGACCGTTAACCAAGTGAACATTATTTATACTTACCTTACCATTTCTAATTTTACCTTTTTCGATTATTTCGCATGTTCTATTATCTCCAAACGTGATCGTTCCATTCTTTTTCTTGATGTCTAGTTCCATGAACTTTGATTTATCACCCGTCATGTGACGAGAACATCCGCTATCAAGAATCCATTTTTGAGATAGAACTCTTACCTTTAAACATACATGTCAAGAAAAGATAATTCATTCTTTTGGTACCCATATCTTTTTGGGTCCATTTATGTTAGCAAGTAAATCACTCTTTTTAATCCATACCTTTTTAACCTTATTTTGTTTCTTAAAACAATTTATATCTAAATGACCTTTAATACCACAATATTTACAAGTTGTGAAAGGAGAACAATAATTTAAACTAAAACGTGACTTTGAGTTTAACATTTTCATATTATTCTTTTTATGCATAGAATTAAAACCAATTCCCTGTCTTTCAAAACTAGGTCTTTGTTTACCTAATATGACATTTAGATTTTCTTCACCTTGAACAAATTTAGCAAGAGATGATTTTAGTGAGTTTATTTCTTTTTGAAGTTCATTATTAGGAAACGTTTTAATAGGAGATTTATCACTAAAAGCATCAATACACACATCTCTCATTTTTAACTCATTAGTCAATTTTTGGACTTCATTATTTAAGAATTTTACCTTATTGAAAAGTATTTTATTATAATTGTCAAAATAATCAATCTTTGCAATCAAAACATTTTCTTCTTTACATGTAGATTCCTTTTCAATTTCTTTCTTTTCATCTATTAGTGAATCTACTTCATCCATTAGTGTATTAACTAATCCTTTTAAGTTTGCATTCTTTTCTCTTAATTTCTTATTTTTTTTGTTCTAAAGAGTTTAGTTCATTAAGAGATACCTGATTAGATTCACCTTCAATTCCCCTATCTCATCTTTAGCATCAATCTCTACTTCGGATTCTTCATCACTCCAAATAATAAAGGCTTTGTTCTTCTTGTTGTCTTTGAAGCTTGTCATCCCTTTATTCTTTAATTGAAAACATTCTTTCCTGAAGTGACCAGGACGTCCATATTCAAAGCACGTCTCTTCAGTTTGTTTTCCTTTGACTTTGTTTGAATTGAAAGTGTTTCTCCTCTTGTTTTTTCTTTGTAGTAACCCCTTGAGTTTCCTCGACATCATAGCTATTTTTTCATCAGAGTTATCATCAAAGTTCCTCCTCATTATCTGCAGTAAGAGCTAAGACCTTTCTTTGAGGAGTTTTCTCCTCATCATCATATCTTTTTAACTGATGTTCATATTCTTCTAATTCACCAAACAAAGTTAAAGTATCCATGGAAGAAATAGTAGCAGAATCTTGAAAAGTAGTGGTTTTAGAAGCAAACATTTTGGGCATAGCCCGAAGCAACTTACGGTTGATCTCACTTTGAGGAATAGTCTTGTCCAGCAATTTCAAGGAGTTTATAAGGACTAGAAATCTTGCTTGAGCTAGCTTGATGGTTTCATCTTTTTCGAGCTTGAACATTTCATAATCGTGCACAAGCATGCTTAGCTTGACTTCTCGTACTTTGGAAGTACCTTCATGATTTACCACTAAAGTATCCCACATCTCTTTGGCAGTGTTGCATGAAGAGACTTTATCTATCTCGGATTGTACCATGCCGCTGAGAAGTGTGTTCATAGCCTTTGAATCATATGAGACCATGTAGATTTCGGTTGAATCCATTTCTAGCAGAATCTTTGGTGTCCCATCATCTCTTCGTGGAACAACTGGTCCGTTCTCCACAACCCACCATTCCCAAGGATCTCTTTTGAGATAGATCCTCATTCGGAATTTCCAGAAGTTGTAATTTTCTGTTCTAAAAAGCAAATGAGGTCTATTGGTTGATTGACCTTCTTGATTGTTGTTTTCAAACTGTGCCATGTCAGAATCTTTCCCTACAAGTCACCTTTAAGACCAAGATAAGTAGAGCCAAGCTCTAATACCAAATGAAATTTAAAGGGGCACACTTAGAAGGGGACTGAATAAATGTGGGAGCAATCTATGACCAATTTTTAAACTTTAAATCAAACTATTAAATTCAAGCTATTATATTGATAAATTCAGCTTACTGAATTAATATGGCCTACTAAATTGACTGATTATTTTTAAGAAAATATCATGCAGAATTTATAACTTAACTAAAAATACTTGGTGTTAAAGAATTATCTTAATATAACGCAAATATTCAAATTTTAATTATTAAGATAATTAAATAACTCACGTGAGTAATTTAAAGTAAAGCAAGCAGTAAAATTAACACCAAGAATTTTTACGTGGTTCAGCTATTACCCTCTATAATAATAGTCTAGTCCACGTCCAATACCAACTAGTATTGGAGACTCACTTTATTTATATCTTTATAAATAAACACCGATTACAAACTAGATTCTTACAAAAATTAATTAGCAATTAATTTCTCTTGAGCACTCTTGCTCCTTGTGCACCTATGCACTCTTCAAGCACATTTGCTTCCTTGAATCTGTTTATAAATCTTTTCTCTAATCCAAGATTAACACCTTTAGACTACACTTAGTCTAAAACAGAAAATTCAATACAAATATAGAGGTCTATGATCAATGCAAGAATAATCAATTTAACAATTAAAAGCTTAACTATATGCAATAATCAATTAGCACAAAAAGATAAACAATTAATTTCTTACCAAATACCAACTCAAAGATATTAGAAATAAATTGCTTAGCTGCTCAACGGTTTGCACCAATAAAATAAAATTGCTTGATATATCAGTAATTAGTGCAATATAAAATTCATGAGTTGTACTTTTTCATCCATGAAAATACTGTATTTATAGCACATAATATATTACCGTTGATATCAAAGATTACGTCCATAAAATCTGGTTTGATTAAAACACCTTCCAACGGTAAAGCTATGAATTAGTCCACAACTTTAATATATATCCAGATTTAGAAAACAGATTTTCGTTAGTTACTTAATATGGATAAATCAAAAACACCTTTAAGAGATAATACCTTTGACTTTATCTCCCCATTTAAAAGTGGCGTGTAAAAGAGAAGTACAACAGTCAATTATCCTTTCCAAGACTCAAGGTCTTTAAAATTCCATGATAATTATAATTGCTTTTCCTTGAATCTCTCACATACATCGTATCACAATAAATGGTTAGCTAGCATGTATTCATGAAACACTCATATCACAACCGGATATCCAATATTTATGCATGAGAAAAAATCACTCCTTGAAAACCGCACATGCAACAAAACATAAGAATATATAGCTTCCATCTTTTAAGCTTTCTAGGCAAAATGCATAGAACACCTGTAACTAAAGAAAGATTTGACCAAGGATAATAATGTACACGAAAGACATGTCATAAAATATTAATTCTTTTTGTACCAGTGACATATCTAATCTTAATATTAGAAAAACCGTTTTCATTTAGATTTTAAAAACATTTTTCATTTAAGACATATAACAAAATGCAAATGATATGTCCTAGAGCCTTTAAATGAAAAACCAATTATTATGCAATTGACTTTACATTTTTGTTTCCTAGTAAAGAGAAATTTTTCACCCACTTGAATATTCCTTATTATCAGATACCTGAAATGTCATAAAACAATTTAGCATACAAATAATTCATCATCAAAACTTAAGGATAAAATATGACTAGGTCAACATAAAGTCACAAATATATAGTATATATGACAAGCTATAAACTGGATACAAACACATCATTATAACACTTAACAATTGACAGATCTATGCCTTCCAAATCATTGTCAGACGCTGACAACCAATTTTTGGGTTATATAGAAAAAAAAAGTCATGGTCGGTCAACCGACTTTGACCAACAATAACTTTCAATCTGTTAATGTTCTGACTTTGATACAAGATCCAGTTTAAAGACCACATATCAGACTACAGTATCAAACACTTAAACCACAAAAACACATAGCATACAAGGATCTATGAGGACTGACATTTGATTGTCAAACTCAAAAATAAAAATTTCTAGATTTTGAAAAACTCTAGATCTGAGCCTATAGATGTTATGGATCTAACATCTATCAACCCAGGTCATCATTATACACCATAAACAACATATTTTAAAAATAATTTATAACATCTAACATGCAGATCAAGATCAGATTTCTTTTTAGGGTTCATACCTTTAAGTAGCAAATTTGATTTCTATGCTTCTGGTTTGATATTGGTGTTAGCGAGGCTTGATTGGTGACTGATATTAGCAATAAAATTTGGAGGTTTTAAATAGAGAAGTTCTAGGATGAAAGTTGTGAATAATTTAGGCTAAATATGCACTTTCTCTCTCTTGAATTCTATATAAACTTGTATACAAGGCCCTTGGCTAATGCATTGAACCTGTTTTGCTGGAAATTATAGCTGATCATAGCTTAGACTATGGTGGCTAGCAAGATTTGACAAGATTTCCTAGCAATAATTCACCAAATGGGACAAAAAAAGGGTAAAATGGTAATTTTACTTATAACCTTAAGGGTATTCTTGTCCAAGGTACTTGAATCTAGGGTTTAATCACTAGATTTTAAATTTTAAAGTTTTCCAAATAATTTCTAGGGTTTGAAAAATTAAAATTAAAGTGAAATAAAATATTAATTAAAACACACTAATTTAAAATTAGGGTTTTTAATAGAAAAATAGGGTTTAAATATTAGGGTTCCTTAATATTATTAGGGCTCCCAAATTAACAATTAGAGTTTCCTAATTAATATTATAATTTACTAGAATAATAATTAGGGTTTCTAATTTTTAGCAAATTAGGATTTTTAAATAATAATTAGGATTTCTCCTAATTACAGAAATTCTATAATACACAGTATAATACATATAACACAATTACTATCCAGTCTTGAACTCATAACTGAGTTTAACAATTAGGGTTTAACAACATGATATAAGGGTTATGACATAATTTATCATAATTGATCAACCATTATCAGTCTACACATATACAGTACATATTTATAGCACTGAAAAATCAAAATATAATTTATATTATATTATTATTCTCATACTTTAATCAAAATCCAAATTTAGGGTTTGGATTCCATATCTGATTTAAGTTAAAACAATTAACTTAAATATTCTGAACAAATTTATATAATAAAATATTTATTATCATAATTCTAATAATCATTTCATATATTATTTAAATAATATAAAAAACCATGTTTTCATTAATAAAAACATTTCTGCTACAAAAATTTAAATACTATAAGAATATAATTTGTAATGATTAATAATTCTAAAATTATTTATAATTTTTCAGGTAGTAAATATATTTGCATTTATCATACACATTACTTAACACATATTCCCTTCTTTAAAATTAAAAGAAAAATTATATGCAAAATTTCTCATTTATTTATATAGAAAATATCGGGTTATTACACTCATGCAGCATGGCAAGATCATTGCGTATGCGTCACGTCAGTTAAAGGATTATGAGAAGGTTTTTCCTACTCATGACCTAGAATTGGCAACTGTAGATTTTGCCTTAAAAATATGGAGACATTATTTATACGGGGAAAAGTGTGAGATATACACGGACCATAAAAATCTGAAATATATCTTCACACAGAAGGAGTTGAATATGAGGCAAAGAAGGTGGTTAGAGTTGATAAAAGATTACGATTGTGATATCTTATATCATCCGGGAAAAGCGAATGTAGTAGCCGATGCGCTAAGTAGGAAGGGTAGAGAAAAGCTGTCAATGTTAACTACTCAAAATGAGATAATAACAGAGATAGCAAGAATGGAGTTAGAAGTTAAATTACCGAATGAAGCAGTGGAGATGTTATTCTCAATAGAGACTCAACCGACCATAGTGGAACGGGTTAAAGAAGTGCAATCAGGCAACGAGGAATGCGAACGAATGAAGAAGAGGATGGAAGATGAAGAGAAGACTAAGTACAACCTTGACAAAGAAGGATTACTTCGTTTTGAAGGAAGAATTTGGGTTCCAAATAATTCTGAGTTAAAAGAAGAGATAATGAGTGAGGCCCATAGTTCGAGATACTCGATACATCCCGGTAGTACTAAGATGTATCAAGACCTTCGACAGAACTTTTGGTGGCCAAACATAAAGAGGGAGATAGTAGAATATGTTAGTAAGTGCTTAACTTGTCAAAAAGTTAAGGCTGAACACCAACGACCGAGTGGATTATTGCAATCACTAGAGATTCTAAAGTGGAAATAGGAACATATCACAATGGACTTTGTGGTGGGACTTCCAACAACCAGGAAAGGACACGACGCTATTTGGGTAATAGTGGATCGGTTAACGAAATCGGCTCACTTTCTACCAATAGGAGTTAGGTATAATCTAGAACAATTAGCTAAACTTTATGTTAAAGAAAATGTTTCAAGACATGGAGTACCTGTTTCGATTGTGTCAGATCGTGATCCACGATTCACATCGAATTTCTGAAAGAGTTTACAAGAGCAAATGGGAACGCAGTTAAGATTGAGTACAGCGTATCATCCTCAGACGGATGGATAAAGCGAGCGAATAATTCAAACGCTAGAAGATATGTTGAGATCTTGCGTTATAGATTTTAAGGAGAGTTGGGACGAACATCTGTCTTTGGTGGAATTCACGTACAATAATAGTTTTCACACTAGTATAGGCATGCCGCCTTACGAAGTGTTGTATGGGAGGAAGTGCAGAACTCCACTGTGTTGGGACGAAGTAGGTGAACGTCGGATGTTAGGACTGGAGATGGTACAACAAACGACAGAGATGGTAAAGTTAATACGTACTCAATTGGTAGCGGCTCAAGATAGACAAAGGAAGTATGTAGATGCTCACCGGGAGAAAAGGAAATTTAAAGTAGGTTCGTATATTTTTCTCAAAGTATCGCCTTGGAATGGTAAGATACGCTTTGGGAAGAAAGGGAAGTTAAGTCCAAGGTTTATAGGACCTTTTGAAATATTAAGAAGGGTAGGAGAGGTAGCTTATGAAGTAGCTTTACCTCCGGAGATGGAATGAATACACAATGTATTTCACGTGTCAGTGTTGCGTCCTTATAAACCGGACTACAAACACGTAATAGAGTATGAAACTATTCAAATAGAAAAAGACTTAATGTATAAAGAACTTCTAGTTCAGATTGTTGATAGGAAGGAACAAGTCTTAAGAAATAAGATAATACCTTCGGTGAAAGTAATTTGGAGGAACCACAATGCCAAAGAAACAACGTGAAAACTCTAGAGTAAAATGAAGAAAAAAATTCCTCATTTGTTTATGTAATTGTTACGAGATTCTGGGGACAGAATCCTTATAAGGGGGAGAATGTAACGCCCGAGAAAATCGAATTTTTTTATATAAATTAAATTTTTATTTGATTATTTGAATTAAATGAATTTAATTGATTATTTATGAGAGTAAGCTATTTGAAGGTCGTTCTATGACCTAGAATGTGCGGATGTGGTTAGGATTCTGGCTATGTGCTAGGATTAATTATTTAGAATTTCCAAGACGAAAATAAAAAAATTTCGAGAATTTTTTGTAAAAACACTATTCATCCGTTTCTGCTCGAGAATTAAGTTTGAATTTCTGAGAAACGCATAATGATAGAATTCTAAGACGAGATGGAATATCCAATAATATTTCAGCTATGGCAAACGAAGTTTTCGCTTGCGGACTTAAAACCTAAGGGTTAAGGAAATAATTTTCAAGAAGGAAATGAAACCCGTATAATGATTAGGGTTATTATATGTGTGATATATGAGTATGATACTAATTAGTATACGAGTATATTATGAGGATTATTACGACGTATAATACGAATATCGTACGAATACTATACGAAGAGAACACGTGAGTTATACGCGTAGAATACGATTAGCTCTTAATGGACTTTGAGTTTATGAACTTTGTAGAATCTAATTGGACTTGGATTATGTCAAGCCTAATGCAATGTGAAATCAAGACCAAGATAGGCTCAATATGAATTAATTCTAAGGCCCAAACCAAGAAATCAAATCGCGGATCTAACCGATGGGTCACCGGATGGGTAAAACCCATGGGACAACCCATGGGGGGACCCACAAGACCATGTGGGCCGACCACTTTGTGGCCAAATAAAGTAATCCACTTGGAGGCCAAGTAAAGTAGATTTACTTGGTAAGGAAGAAAAGGAATAGCAAGGAGGTGGGACCTTTGACCAAATTGCCCTCCATTTGAATTGCCTATATAAGAAATCTTAGCTTGGTCATTTGTTAATTCATAAACTTTAACCAACATATTTGAGAGAGAGAAAAGAGCTAGAAACAAGTAATCAAGTGAGCTTGAAGCAAATCATAAGAGTTTATAGCAAGAACGTAAAGGAAATAATTCATAAAACCTTAGTTTTTGAATCGTTTAAATTTATTTATCGTAGAGAATCATAAATGGGTGGAGCATATCTCTTCCGGAGGAATAAGGATGGTTAGTAGTGGAATCTACAAGCCATGTATGAGTAGGAATCGTAAGCGTTTAAGTAAGTCAAACGAATAAGAATCATTAAGCGTTAGCTTTCTTGTTGTTGGAAAAATTGAAAACCATCAAATATAGGTTATGTGCTTATTGCTTGGTTAGGTTGGATGATGAATCAATGGATTGGTTCCATTTAATTTGGCGTAGAAAACACGAGTAACGAAGTTATGGCGAATTTTACGAAATTAGACGTTAAACGTCGAAATCGTATAATTCCGGATTAGTAATCAAAACTCGACGTTTAGTTCGGGAACTTTAGTTTTCAATGGCATAATGTAAGATAATGTATTTAACAGTCGTGGACTCAAGATTGGTCGATTTCCGACTTATAATGAAGAAAGTGAATTAGGAACGCTCACTAATGTTAAACGAACGTGTAAAACCTAACAATGAAAGAAGCTTAAGGGATTAACAGCTTGGACCCCAACCGGGGCGGGCTATGTAAAGGCCAAAACCACCGCCGAGGCGGGGGGTGCTTAATTGGTTAACATGAGCATAGCCCGCCGGGGCAGGCATATTTAAAGAACAAACCCCCGCCGAGGCGGGGGGTATTGGGAAAAAGTTGACCAAGTTTGTTATTGAACCCAAAGTGTTTGTAGAACAACTATGGGGCATGCATATACTTAAGATACATGGTAAGACCAATCTTAAATCACTTAATTAGTGATGACTTTAGGAACTTGAGTATGGTTTAATAGTAAGTAAACGAAGAACGCTAAGTGTAATTAAGTAAATCGTAAATGGTATTCAATAAGTGTACTTAACCAATGATGGTCCAGTCTCGGTTAGTAACGTAAGAACATTAACAAGCCGTAATAAAGATTAATAAGTCGAATTAACATTTATTAATGAAATAAATTCACTTATGACATAGAAGAGAAAGAAGTTGGTTAAAATAATGAAGTTAGATTGTTTAGTAACTAATCTCAGTGTGCTATGTGAATAGATCATGTAGATACTGTAACGAGTAAGAATTGTTGAATATTATATTCGAAGACGCTTGAAGGAAAGTTTTCTTAACACTTGTCTAACCTTCGTGTTAGCCAAGTTTTCTATGATTCATGTTCTGAAATGCATGAATTATTTTATAAAAAGGTCGATGCCAGTTTTAACTCGGCTAGACTATTCTTAAGAGTTAGATTGATTTGTTTACAAGTCTTTCGATATAAAACTATTAACGCTATCATATGTCAAGTATTTGGTATGGATTCAAGGTAAGTTTGTGTACGAACAAACAAATGTATTTTTCATCGATTATTCGATGGGCACGCGAGGTTGCCAAAACTTAAACGTAAATACGTTTAACGGATGAGTGTTGATCAACATAGAGTACTATAGGTTGAACACCTAGAAGTGCTCGTAAGAAATATTGGATGTACGGACTTAGTGCCGAGACATCCTTTTCATGTATGAAAACGAAAAGAGAATGCTCATGGTCTTTCGACCAGTTCAAAATTCCTAAGCTATTATAAATACTTTGGAATTATTATTATGATTGGAGAAGTCATAGTCAATGTTTCGTAGTACTTCATAGCTCCTTATTCAGTTATGGAAGATAATCATATAATTCTCGATGTGGTATTTGTATTATCCTTTGTTAGACTTGCTGAGCTAGTTATGCTCACTTCTTGCTTGGATTATATGATTGCAGCTAAGGCCGAACGAACTGAGGGTTTTAAGAAAGATAAAGACAAGGCTAAGTTGGATAATTAGTTATCCTGTTATAGACTAGTATGTTTGTATGTATTATACTTATGAACAACGAATAATGTATTCGGTTTCCGAACCTGAGAAAGAATTTATTATAAATGTAATAAGAATGTAGTTAATACACTCATTGTGTTGTTGTTTCAATGGAATGAATGTATGATTATGAGTACAGTGTAGCACCATCTGTCGGGTTGAAAGATACCCGAATTTGGGGGCGTCACAGATTCGTTATATCATTGTTATAATCCTCGGACTTAAATTTATGTTGGAAAGTTATCTTTGGCTCGTAGTGCAAAGATGAACTGTTGATTGGTATGATTATGACCAGGAATTATGTATTGGTATAATCATGATCGAAATTGTGTATTGGTATAATCATAATCATTGGTTTTACAGTTGTATGTCTTTTGCCCGTAGTGTAAAGATGGACTGTTGATTATTGATTTTTCAGTTGTATGTCTTTAGCCCATAGTGCAAAGATGAATTGTTGATCATTGATTGTATAGTTGAACATCTTTGGCCCGTAGTGCAAAGATAGATAATTGATTGATATGATCATGACCATTGTTGTTACATTTGAGTGTCTTTGGTGTAATGTGTAAGGACGATATCATTATTGAGTGTTTTTAGCCTTTATGGCAAGGACATTGAGTGAAAGTTCTATTAAGACTTTGTGGCAAGGACAAATTGTTGATTTATATTATTATAAATATGAATTGTGAATTTAACTATAATCTTTGGTTGTTCAGGTGAAGATAGGTGATGAAAATTCTCTTTGTCTTGGGTATAATAAAGAACTGTTGATGGGTATTACAGGGATAAAATATTAATGATGGACTTTTAATTTGGAGGAGATAGTAGACAATATGTTCTACTCAACTCTTCTAATGGATTGATGTTTTCACTGCAGTTGTTGATCTAAAACTTGTTGTCTATTGTATTCTATCAGATTTTTTCCTGTTGAGGACTAAAGATAATTTGTTCTACATTATCTTAGTCATAATATTCTTTACTGGACTATTTGTGCTCACCCTTTTTCTTCACAATTCCTTTCAGGTAATAAGAGTGTAGTTGGGTCGAGCGGGGATATCAGGAAAATAGAGTTATGGTCTGTGATTGTTGAAGTTTCTTAATACATTATAAAATAACATGATAATATATAATTGTATTGAGGACTTAAAAATATGTGTGTCGTATTTTATACAACATTTAATAGTTACTTTTGGTGAACAACAATAGGATGAGGTGAACTCGACTTTGAAAGCGTCAAAAATACACCCCATTAGAATGAGGAGGACATAAATCTTCTCGTGTTCCTTTGAAGACTTGAAATATTTGTTGTTGTATTTTATATGGCATTGTAATAATTTGGGTGTGTATATTGTCGTATTATATTCAGTATAATATTTGTATTGAAACTCACAGCTTATGTGTTGTCGTATTTTTCACGACAGTTTAATAGTTGTAAATAAGAAGTTTGTATTTGGATTTTATAGAGTGTATTTGGCGACCCAAGATGGGTTGTGTGGGCCTATTTTGGGGGCGTCACAAAATTTGTCAAAGGTCCTGACAATTTTGAAAAATCCTTGATGAATCTACGATAATAACCTGCTAGACCTAAGAAACTTCATTTTTTTTTTGGTGTCTTTGGTCGTTCCTAGTTAATTACCGCCTCCACTTTCGTCAGATTTACTGATATCCCTTCATAGTCGATCACGTGTCCCAAAAAATGCACTCTTTGCAACCAGAATTCGCATTTTGAAAATTTTGCATATAGCTTTTCTCTTCTTAAGATCTCAAATACCATCCTTAGATGTTTCGCATGATCCTCTCGAGTCTTCGAATAGATCAAAATATCGTCGATGAATACCACCACAAATTTATCTAAGTAAGGTTTGGATACCAAGTTCATTAAATCCATGAATGTTGTTGGTGCATTAGTTAATCCGAACAACATCACTAAGAACTCATAGTGACCGTAACGAGTCATAAATATAGACTTTAACACATCTTCATTCCTCACTTTCAATTGGTGATAACCCGCTCGCAAATCTATCTTGAAAAAATAACAAGCTCCCTTTAGTTGATCAAAAAGATCATTGATTCTTGGTAATGGATACTTGTTTTTTATCGTGACTTTATTCAATTCTCTATTGTTGATACACAGTCGTAACAATCCATCATTCTTTTTAACAAATAAAATAGGTGCTCCCCAGGGAAACACACTCGGCTGAATGTACTTTTTGTCTAACAATTCCTGTAATTGAATCATTAGTTCTTTCTTTTCTACCGGAGTCATTCGATACGGAGCTTTTGAAATCGGGGATGTACTCGGCACTAAGTCTATCACAAATTCGATCTCTCGATCCGGTCGTATTCCTGACAACTCATCTGGAAATACATCTGCGAATTCCCTTACTATTGGTTATTATTCTATTTCTGTTCCCGTTATTTGGGTGTCAACTACATGGGCTAAATCACCAACACACCATTTTCTTAACAACTTCTTGGCCTGCATCATCATCAGAGAACATGACTGTCTCGACAATTTGTTAACATAAAACATAATTTTAGACTTACTAGGAGTCTGAAGGCTTATACATTTCCTTTGGCAATCAATCAATGCCCCATGACTATACAACCAATCCATTCATAATATTACGTCAAATTCACCTAATCGGATAGGAATTAAATCCACTAAAAACTCGTGACCCCTTATAACCATATTACAATTTCTATGAACATGAGTTACGGGAATGATTTCCTTATTTGTGACCTCTATGTTCAAAGGACGATCTAGTCTTTCGTTGGTTAATTCTATCCGTTGGGAAAATTTCTCATATATAAAAGAACAGGTAGCACCCAAACCAAATAGTATAAAGGCATTAACATTATTGACTGGGATGATACCTGACACCACCTCCTTTAATGCCACTGCATCCTGCACTATCATGTTAAATGTCTTGGCAGTTGGTCGGTTGGATGGGGTTGGTCCCCCGATGGTCAGCTTCCCACTGTTGCTTCCTCTATAACCACTTCATCCGTTAGTTCCTTTCTTTGGACAATTCTTGATCTGGTGATCCGCAGCTCCACATGCAAAACATCCTTGAGTTTTCTTTGGGTTGGAGCAGTTAGGAGAGATGTGTCCCTCATTCCCGCATTTGTAACAGACCGTTTTCCCCTTCATACATACTCCTAGATGATTTTTTCCACACTTTTTACATGTTTCTATCTTCCTTCTCGGCTCACCTTGCCTACTGCTCCATTTATTGCCCTTATTATTTCACTTTCTTTTGTTAAAATTATTTCCTTTGTTACTTCCCTCTCGAGGTCCTCCATCTATTTGGTTAATCTTTTTCTCTTAATGATATTTGGTCAATGCATCAGTTCCTCCTTCCGTGATTATGGCTTTTTCCAGCATGTCCGAAAACGTATTTATTTGAAACATAGAAACCTTACTGTAGATTACCGGCTTTAGACCTTGTTCAATCTTCGAGCCTTCCGTTCTTCAGTGTCTACCTGATGTGGTGCAAACTTGGGCAGTTCATTAAATTTTGCAACATACTCAAGTACCGTCATACTTCCCTGCTTCATTTCAAGAAATTCGACCTCCAACATATTTTTCATGATACGAGGAAAATAGGCTTTGAAGAACAGTTCTTTAACCCTATCCCATGTCACTACTCCAACTCCATTTTTGTTGACTTCCCCACCAGTAGCTTGCTTCCCCTTTCAGCATGAAAGTGGCAAAACCCATCTTTTGTTCCGCAGCAACTCTAACAACATCAAATACCTTCTCCATTTCGTTTACCCACGTTTGAGCCTCTAGCGGATTATTAGTTTCCTTGAACTCTGGGGGTCTTATTGTTTTAAAATCCTTAAAGGTGGCCAAACGACATTCAGGAGGGTTTGGGTTTACTGGCGGTGCGACATTCCTACCTTGTAGTGCTTGGTTTAACAAGTCAACAAACTGTTGCATAGGGTTTTCTGGACCTGCCGAGTTATTTACAAACTCCTCTTGAGTTAATGGTGTTTGTGCTCCCAGTCTTCCTCTTCTTCTTCCTTTCCATCTTGGTGGCATTTTTTGTTTAATATAACTTTTATTATTAATAATATATTTATCATTTAATAATTATAATATTGCACATGGTACTAAATATACAAGTCCTTTCATAACATACAAACATATATGTTTATATTCATATGCATTTTCAATTTGTGCTAAGCACATTACATCATGTTGTGCATAATTCTATAAACATTCTAATCCCTTCTTGACTACATATAGTCGGGATTTACATTTAAATTGCCCTTAACTACAAAAGTTGGGATCCAAAAGTATTATCCCCTTAATATACAAAAGAGGGGTACATCTTAGATGATTTATATTAACATACTACTAATAAAAGACTACATAGGTATATACACCTAACAGACACATCATCATACTGGTGGACTACTGGAGAAGCACTCCTTGCTTTTTGGCGCTGATATGCTCCTCATCCCCGATCTCAATTATCCTCTTGCGAGTCAACACCATCTCACTCCTACCTTCATCTACTAGGTGAAGGTGCACCCGATCCTTCCAATGTTCGAATGCAGTATCAAAAGTGTAGTCCATCTTGGCATTCCTGCCCCTAACTCATTCTCCAAGTCATGGGCTCTATCTAATGCCATGTTTCTCTATTGTTCAGCCCTTCTCCTATCAGCTTTCTTCTCCTCCCAGTGAGCTCTCATGGTCTCTCTCTCTCAGCCTTCAACAATTCTATTTCTTGTCTAAGAGCTATGTTTCCCTACTTGAGGGCCTCCCCTAACAAGAAGTGCTATAGAGTGTGTGGCCTAACTCCAGGTTCTTCGCTATAATGTGGACCACCAATGACTCGAATAACACTAGGGATGCATGCTACTGCTCTTTTTCTTCTTCTAGCTTCTGAACTTGAGCCTCTAACTCCTAATTCTTATAAGTTAGGTCCATAAGAGCATCGACTTCCTCTATAAAAGATTCTTCAGAAAATCCCCCTAGTTGCTCCTCCAGATCCTCTTGGTTTACTTCTTCCTTTACCCTATTGGATTCTCCCATCTCAGGCATCTACAAAATCACATTAACAAAATTAATAAGTTTCTATATAACATTTCACATATCACATAATTTGAAAGTTTTATCTTTTTTTTAACAATGAATTCCACAATTCATTTCTTATACTCAAAATGAGCTTAACTACTCTTCTCAAGGTCATAATCCTAAGGTTTTTCCCCATTCCTAAGGTTTATAACCTATCAACTTTGATATCAACCCGTGACGCCCCCAAATTCGGGTTACCTTTACCTCGGGTTTGGTGTTCACGATACTAACATATCCATTCACCCCAACATATTACTAATTAAAACCTATCTTAGATTACATATTTATCTTAACTTAAATCCCAGGTTCTATAGACCTTTACATATTACAATACCAAATATTAATACAAGACAATAATAAGAAGGTAATTATTACAATTACTCCTTAAGTTTATATAAGCACATGCGCTTAATAAATATTTATTCTGCGACTTTCCATTTTCCCTTATCTTTCCCGAACGTACCAGCGTTCTCGATTTTAACTGAAAATATTATATTCAACGCAAGGGTGAGCATAAGCTTGCTCAGCAAGAAAATAAATAGTTGAATATAATGGGACAGAAATATATATATATATATAATAAAGGAATTAATTAATTAACAAGATACTAAGCAAAAAAGTTCTTTGAAGCTTTGAATTTAGAAAATCAGGCATTATCATGTTATAAGGTCAAATGACCAGTGAACTCTGTATTAGAATTGACAGTACTAAAGCTGCAATCCATGGATACAAACAGTTATGAAAACTGAACTATATCCTAGATTTGTACGTTAGGGGATCAACTTATGTACCCTATATTGTGCACAACATAATAGTCTAATGACACATAACATTTCCTTCGAAATCATATGTCCGGTATCATATGCCCCTATAAAAGGGTTGTTCGTTCACAGCATTATATAAGAGTCTGCACCACAACAAAATGGTTTGGAGAACATTAAATGAGTTTTTCCTGAACGAATAATATCAATATATCTCAGTATTTCTCTAGCCGAAATAATGGCATTAACATACTTTTAATATCATAAGAATAATTAAATCTAAAATATTGCAGTTTAATAATTTCAATAACTTGCAAAGATAAGCTCTTGATGCAATATAAACTTATTTGAGTAAGAAAGGTTGATGTACTTGCCTACATACGAATAAATCCAAAATACTTATTCAATATAGAGTAAGTTTTAGATACTTACCTTGACTGTGAGCTATTGACAAAAATTCAGCTCAACTTATTCTCACAGATCCTACACAATTATATTTGCATTTACAAACATATTGCCAAGTATCCAAGTCACAGAACTTGTATGTTTATATATCACATAACCACATGGATCATATTTTTAGTTTATGTTTTTACTTTTGAAACACTTGTATACATTTTTCAAATACCTCATCCATTTTCTTACGACAACCATTTTTCTCTTTAATAGGCTTTGGTATTATGGTAATATGCAAACACATCACAGTTATCATTTACACCATACTAGGAACTTAATACATGAGCATTTCATGCTCCTTCTACATATCTTTTAGCATACAAGGTGACTTCGTAGCTTATTTTATGCTTTGAAAGTATTTCAACTTGTATGGTTAACTTATAGTCTTCCCCATGATTTATAGATTCATTTTGACACACTTATGCATTAATTATTCTTGTTTCCTTCATAATGCCAAAACAGCCCTTTGAGGCTTTAACAATTTTAAACTTGACTTAATAACCCCCCTTGAATCAAAAATAGCTTCTTGCTTAACTTGCATCTTGTAGATTCTATTATGCTACATTATAACCATGTTGCATATATTCTATCTCCTTACTTATACAAGATAATAACTCAACTTTATGGGCATCTTATCAATATACATTAACAAGCCTATAATTGCCCACAAACACTGCAATAGCAGCAGCTATTTGCCAACTGCTGCTCAGAGGTAGCAACTACTTCTCTTGTCCCTCACTTTGCATAGCTTTGATATCCCACATCTTTGATTCATTTATTTTAGATTTTGGTACATTCATCTATTACCAAAACACATTAACTGGGCATTCCTAGAAATATAGAGGTACTAACCGAGAGCTCAAAGGAAGCCCCCCAAGTCCATGCCAACATAGACATTGTTGTTGCCCATAGGCAGCAACCCCTTTTTCCTTGCTCATTACTTCATGCCATTACATCCCTTACAATGATCCTTTAATAATTCTGAGATGATTTATACATTTATAATAGTATACCAACAGCTGGGTAATATGTAGCAACACAAGTGCACTAACTGAAAACCCATAAAAAGCTCCCAACCAATGCCATTCAAGCCCAATGTTGCTGCCAAGGCAGCAACCCTGCACCCTGTCTTGTGAAGTTTCATTTCCAAACTTAACTTACAAGTTGTATCATCACATAACCTATACGAACCCAAAACATTTTCCAAAACAAAACAGACCAACAAGGAGTACCTAGCTGGCCCTACAAGGCAACACATCACAACGTTGTGCATTGGCTGCTGCTGTCTGCAGCGGCCCAGCCAGGCCAACCCTCCCCCTTGACAGATCCTATTTTGGAAAAAAAAAAATTAACCTTGATACCTAAGTTTGTTTATACCCAATTTGGAGATGGTGAAGATATCATATCAGAACATGATAGAAAAATATTAGACTCGTATTTTAGGTCCTTTAAGCTGTCCAAAACAGTGTGCCAAAGTAGCTTGATATACCAAAATCCAAATTTTAGTTTTAACTTAAAAATTTCTTTTCGTTCCATTAAATATATCAAAACACTTTACTTATCATCATATATGCTAAACATATCTATCCCAAGCTTTGATTCCATCTAATAATCGATTTTTAAGTAAAACAGTCCATTTAGAGCCTTTAACAAACACCTGGTGTGCACTGTTTTGTAACACTTATGTCATAGCTATTTGTTTGTGTTACAATCTCATTTTGGACTCCATTCCCAGCTAGCCCGCCTTGACACTATAGCAGTCCTAGTCTTAGCATTTTATCAAACGTGTAGTGTGCAGTCTACATATATGCATATAGTACATACCTTCTTAGCTATTTGGCCGCAGCCTTATGGCTTTAAAATAACAACCAAGACAGCCACATAATAATAAATTATAGAATAGTCACAATACCAACACAGCCACAATGATAACAATTATAACCAGACAATATATCAGCC
This sequence comes from Panax notoginseng, assembly GCA_016801055.1. Taxonomy (NCBI): domain Eukaryota; kingdom Viridiplantae; phylum Streptophyta; class Magnoliopsida; order Apiales; family Araliaceae; genus Panax; species Panax notoginseng. Next base: position 55,876,415 of record CM029020.1, on the reverse strand, counting down.
CCTTCATTTTCTTTTCAAGCCATTCGGCCATAGTATTCCAGTTTCTCATCAAAATTAAAGTGGAAGAGGAATGGAAAAGGATCTAAATTAACTTACCTTAACAGTTTGGTGATTGGGGTGGCTTCGTTGCTGAATATCTCCTCCCTCCCCAGCTGGAAACACCTTCTCTTCTTCACTAAATATGACTGTTATAGTTATGGCTTTTGGAGCTCAATTAAGTGGTGTAACGATCTAAACTTAGGTGTAACGTTGGGTTATATGGCTAAGTTTTCTATCTTCAATCAGACTACTTGGCCCCTAGTTTCCCTCCATCATTACCTCTACCTAGTTCTTACAAGATGACTGCTACACCTTCCTTAGAGTAGCCTACCCGACCCCTATAAGAAATGTCAGGTCTTGCTTCTTAGTTGCCCCCTCCCTGGCTCTTGGAGGTAGAGTTAAACTAACTATGAACTGATCTAACTCAGCCTAACTAAACTAACTGCTCTATGAACTTTGAACTAAACATCTCCCTTTTCTCCACTATGGGCTGGGCATTGCTTTGATTTGGGTTTAAAATAGCCCTCCCTTTACACCAAATGTGGCTGCTGAATTGGGCTAGAAAAATAGGCTGGAATTGGCTTTATTTTAGACCCAATACAAAAACCCATATCACTTGAAATGTAATTGAATGAGACTTACAAACATACATGACAAATTATTATGGTCCAAAAACTTAACTTAATATAGACTCCCACATAAACAAACACCGACTTATGAAAATATAATAGAGAGGCTAGTGACTTAATATGAACCAATAAAAATTGTGGACTTTCAATAAATAAAAATATTCATGAGTTTGATCTACCATATTGGGTTAAGCTAGCAAAATAGCAAAAAGAAATGATGGTTCTGTGTGATTTAAATAATTTATGATAGTACCCCATTCCTTTAGTCGTTATTAAATACACTTTTAATTATATCTTAATATAATTAATTCTTTGAACGCAAAGATAGCTTCATGTCAAGAATCTTTCTTAATTAAGTCATGTTGGTTTTCCTTTTCATTCTTGATATTTAAATGTCATTATATTAAGGTAAATTCAACCTGCTTCCTTTACCATTCATAATCTATGATACCTAAAAATTATTAAATAGTAAATATTTATAAAGCTATAACAATAAATAAATAAAATTATACTCAAAATTTTATATTATAATAATTGAATATTACATAGAATTTTCTGAGTCATTACAACCATTGGTGTTACACTTGAATATTTTTGGCTTAAGTGCAAAGTTGAATTGATTGGCATGATTATGACCAGGAACTATTGATTGGCATGATTATGAATAGAACTATGAATTGGTATAATCACGATCTTTGGTATTACAAGTAAAGTCAAGTGGTAAAAGTTCTCTATGGCCTGGGTGCAAAGAGGAACTAATGATTGGTGTTATAGAGATAAAATACTGATGTTAAATTTTTCAATTAGAAAAGATGGTAAACATATTTGCCCTTTTTACTGGATTGTTCATTCCGTTGCACTTATTTGTTGAAAACTTATATCATCTACCATATGTTCAAAATATCTGATTTATTATTGTTGAAGACTATTGATAATTTATATATTTATCTTAGTCATAATATTCTTTACTAGGCTATTTGTGTTCACCATTTTTCTTCACAATTTCTTTCAAGAAATAAGAGTATATATGGAGTGATGTTTTGAGTTAGTGGTTGTCCTCATCAAGTTATAAAATAGTGTGACAATAATTGTATTGATGACTTAATTTGGGTGTGAATATTGTCGTACTATTTACGACACAATAATTTTACTAAAAAATTAAAATACGTGTGTTGTCGTATTTTCACAGCGTTGTAATACTTGATTTTGGTGAACCAAATAGGGTGGGTTAGATCCGAATTTGGAGCGTCACAGTGTATGTGTTGTCGTATTTTGCACAACATTATAATAGTTGTAAATAGAAAATTTTGTGTTTGTAATATATATTTTGATGACTCAAATTGGGTGGTATAGACCGAATTTGGGGGAGTCACATTAACATATAAACATTATAGATGAAAACTATATAATTTAAAATTAAGGATTACCTTTCTCAATTGTTTCAAGTGAATCAAAGTTCTCCTCTACGGATATTGGTTGTTTGCTTGAACGAAGCCAGTCTTGAGCACAAATAAGAGTTTGTACCATTCTAGGAATTAAAGAACTCCTAAATGAATCAAGTACACGACCACATATGCTAAATATTGACTCATAAGCAACGGTTGACATAGGAACTGTCAATACATCCCTAGCCATTTGAGAGAGAATGGAAAATCTAGGATAAGTATATTCCACCAACCCAAAATATTATAATTTGAAGTCGTTTGATCAACATGCTCACTCAAATACTTATCTAATTTAGTATTATCCCCTTCTTAAACATCAGCAATATGTTCTAAAAAAATTCTATCAGCCTCCTCCTTGTCCTTTCTCGACGATGCACATCAAAACTTTTACTAGACTTATTAGATTGTGCACTTTGGGATCTATATTTGAGAGTATAACATTTAAACAATTCCTCAATGGCATCACACACCGATTTTATCATCTTATTTGTCATTTCACTCCCACTCCCATACATTGAATTAAAAGCAAATTTCACAAATGTAAATTTATGTCTAGGATCTAGAACAATCGCAATGTACAACAATTTATTCATCTTCTCAACATTCCCTCAATATTTATCTAATTTTGCTCTCATCCTCAACGTCCATAGTCACTCTCATTTAACAACTCATTCAAAGCATCATCAAGATCAAGAAATTTATGGAAAAAAAATATTTGATGTCACATAAAATATACATGAAACCTTCACCGTAATGCCGAAAAAATACTTCAAGAATACCACCAATTTTCTCACAACTCCCCAATCTTCTATGGTGGGCCACCCATCATCCGATTCTATTTCCAATTTGAATAAAGAGTCTTTGCTTGCAAGCCTATTAAAAGCACGTTCGAAGTCTATGACCACATTCACTATAGAATAACTGGAGTTCCACCTAGTGGACATATCTAGGATCAAAGAAATATTTTTTTTAATTTTCTCAATTCAACACAAATTTTGAATTTTTTAATCCTAGATGGAGATTGTCGCACCCACCTAACTAAAGATCGAACACGAGATATCGAATGACTCACATCTTTCAACCCATCACATACAACCAAATTAACAATATGAGCAATACACCTCACATGGACAAATTTATTATCATAGATGCTATGACCCCAAACTTTCAATTGAGTTTTCAAATAAAAAATTACAACATCATTGAAACTAACATTATTAATGGTGTTTGTGAAAATTTTATCAATGCCCCATTCCCTCAGACAATTTTCAACCGACATACCTATGTCTTCTCCTTTATGACTAATAATTATGACAAAGTTAATAATTTTCTTTTACAAATTCCACTTATCATCAACCTAATGAGCAGTCAACACCATTTAATTAATTCGTTGTATGGATGTCCATGTATTAGTAGTAAGAGAAACCCTTTGTGATGTATATTTGAAATAAGCTTTCAATTTGAATTTCTCATCTAAAAAGCGCTTCAAACAATCTCTAGTTATGGTGGTAATTGAGGGCACATTAAATTTTGGACATGCAACCGACATCAAGTATTTAAAGTCTACATACTCAACATGGCTAAAAGGAAGTTCATCTACAATTATCATAAATGAAATTGCCCTCCTAATTAACTCTTGATCAAATTTCCATAAACAAACACTATTGGTTGATTCCTCTTCTGAGTCTTGACCCCCTTCATTAATACTTGATGAAGGTGAAAATTTTAATAGTTATTTTTTTCTTTAATTGAATATTAGGAGGTTACAATTGACATCTTGCACTATGATTTTTTAAACCACTTGTCCAATTCTTTCCTGAGTCGGCTTTTAAAACTTGACCACAACACTTGCACTTTGCCTTTATTTCATCATTTTGCTTAAATCTTATATAATATTGCCCTATAGTTGCATGAGTCTTATCAATTATTTGCTCAATCTCTTAAACTTCACTTTGATTTTACATTTCGCGGCTCTCGTCTCCTCCATTAATTATAACTTCGATTGGATTTGTATCGAATGATATTGTTATATCATTATCCATATTTTGCATCAAATTGTACATAAAAACATAAATAAACTATTTTAGATACTAAATGAATCAAAAAAAAAATGAATGTTAAATCACTTTATCGAATAACCACTTTTATCTGGAAGTTATAACTATTTGCACCAAATAGGTGTCATTTTTTTTAACTTGTACTCAATATTGATATAAATTTTAATGTAAAACTATGTATATACTATATATTATATTGTACAATTATTTATATGCAAATATGAAATATAAAAAACATATCAAGGATAGTAGAAATCAAAGAAAACCTCTTTGGAAGAGGATGATAGCACTTGTTTTTAATTTCAAACTTCTCCACAAAGTAGTTTGACAAGCATACACATTAACACAAATTATTTGTTCACAAATTAGTGTCTTCTTTCAACAGGAAAAAGCACAAAACCAAGCATAATAACATTCCATTACTCAATATAATATCATTCAATATTATGCAAAGGACATTTAGTATGACTAATATTATCAAAGCCTTGGTATTATCATTATGAATAATAATGGTTCTTGGACGAAGAGAAAGCTTTAATAAACCTCTAATCAATTCGAGTAAATATCAATTGTTGCAGCAGTAACACATACAGAGGACAAAAACAAAATAAAACAAAAACCACACAAACACACCTGAATAACAAATACAGACATGCCCTGTAGCATATGCAATTTAAAATAATATTGTACATTTATACTACCTCAAGCACTAACAAATAGTATAATTTGATGACATATACAGACCTAATCACTTCTATAGATAGAGAAAGAAGTCTCTCAACTCTCGTATTAGACAGTTAAAGGCTCAAGGCTAGTTTTTTGAACAAATTCCTCCCTAATCCAATAGAGCACAATTACTCAATTCGGGGAAGAAGATATTGGACAAGGAAAAACATTTTAGGCTCCAAGATTCACTCTTCCAATTAAGAAATCAAAATCAATTGGTGTTAAGAAACTAAAATTACATTTTAGGAAAAACAATAAACAAACCATTAATTCACAAATAAACAAACAAACAATTAATTAAGCCAAGAGATTTTCAATTTTGAGAGCAAAATTATTTAATAACAAATCCTAGAAATAAAAATAAACTTAATTCAAGAAATATTTAAAGAAGAGGGGAGGAAAGAATCAAATAACCAAGTGTTAATCTTATTACCTAAAAAAGAAGAAGCATACTATGACGAACGAGATTTTTGTAATTGATTTTAAATATTTATTGAGTTAAATAAATATTTTTGTTGATGTATTTATTGAGTTAAATAAATATTTAATGGAACTGTTGTGGATTAATTTGATTAAGTGTTATACATTAATTAAATTAATGTTAGATAATTTTATAGTTCAAAGTCTGAATTTAATTGAGAGAAATAAATTAAATGAGTTGTTAATAATTATAATGTTGTTCTAATTAATTTAATAATTAATTAGAGATTTATTGATTTGTCATGATTAATAAATAAGAATTTTTATTTTGTGATAATTTGATTTAATGAGTAATAGTGGCTTTAATTTAATTGAAGTTAAACAATATTACTTGATTAATTAAAGTGTGACAAATAGACTATATAATAGTGAATTAATTAAAATAAACAAAAAGGGGCCTTTAATAGCCAAGCCAAACAAAGTCTTAGGAACTTGGGTAATTGCTAAGCCATAATGTGCATAACTGATACACTGATACCCACGTATATCAGTTATACGCATTATATCAGTCTTGTATCTTTACGTTATTTTATTTCTTAAGGCTAAAGTTTGAAAAATCAGAAAGAAAAAGAAAGTTTTGAGAAAAATTGAGGTTAAAGAAGAAGAATTGGAGAATCAAGAGAAGAGTTTCTATCATCTCTGACTAATCTAAACAAGAAAGCAAGAATAATTTCTTTATCTCAAACTTTAATTTATGCTCTTGAGTTTCTCCATGAAAAGTTATTTTGAGTTCTCTGCAAATAGAGTTTCATGGTTGAATTGTTAATAAATTGATTTTAGATATTTATTAGTATGCATAATCTGTTTTTATATGATTTGTATCTGATTTAAAGTAATTAAATCCAAGAAATTATGTTTAAAAATAGAGTTTTGAGTTTACAGAGAAATAATATATGAATATTGTGACGCCCCCAAAATAGGTCCACACAATCCATTCTGAGTCGCCAGATACACGGTACAGAATTCAAATACAAACTTCATTTATACAACTATTGAACTGTCGTGTAAAATACAACAATACATAAGCAATGAGTTTTAATACAATATTGTCTCGTAGACAGTATCTAAACTCAAATTATTACAATGCCATATAAAATACAGTAGCAAATATTTCAAGACCCCAAAGAAGAATGAGAAGATTGCTATCTTGTTCATTCTAATGAGGTGCACTTTTGACGGTTTCAAAGTCAGGTTCTCATCACCCTATTGTTGTTTACCAAAATTAATTATTAAGTAACGTATAATATACGACACACCCATCTTAGGTCCTCAATACAATTATATATTGCATGTCATGCAGTTTTATAATGTATAGAGAAACATCCACAGTCTCGGACTATCACATTATTCCCCTGTTATCCTCGTTCGACCCAGCTACACTCTTAATACCTTAAAAAGATAGCAATTTTGACTACTATAGCGAAGATATTCTTGAAAAAACTTGTACTATTTTCTACACTCAAAGCTTCCTTAAACTCTAAAGAAATACGCTCAATATTATAGAAGAAGAATTCTTTGATTCTGGTGTGATTTTCTTTTCTAAACTGAGCATCCTATTTATAGGAGAATGACATGATACTATTTGAATTTAAAAAATCACGAACTGCACAGTAAATTTCAGACGATTTCACGGGTGAGAATTCTGAATTTTTTTTTTAATTTTACTATGCAGCACTATGTACACACTATGCAAATAAAATATAATATATTCTATTTTATATAAAAAACAAAACTTATATATAATAATAATAATAATAATAATAATAATAATAGTAATCCCGTGACTTCTCCCCCCCCCCCAAATGAATATTATATATATATAAAAAATAAAAACTGAGATAACTTTCTACCGATAATTTTGAAAAATGGATAAGTAGGGGTCCATATAATAAGCCAAATTTACAACAAATACTTCATAAAATATCCCTCTATTTATCTCAATTCACTTGGCTTCTCAAAACACATTTTTAATAATATTTATTCATCATTATTATTATAACTCACAATATTAACAACCAGATCATTCCCAGGAAAAAGAGGGTTTTTCGATAAGAACTTCTCCTTATTGGCGTGCAATTAGGTGACCAGACCCCTTTTCTCGACAGAACTTTTTAGACATTGTCAATAATATAAATAATAATATGAATAACTTTATCATCTCAATTATTAATTTAATAATATAAAATATTGTGCAGATGATACTGTGACAATAATTGAATCAATAATATGAAATATTATGCAGTAATTACTGTGACAATAATTGAATAAAACTGAGTGGCTTTTCACGTAAGCATCAATAATCAAAGATATTGTACAATACTGTGTGTTACTATGCAACCACGCGTATTACTGTACTTTTATCACTGAGTATTTCAACAGTTAACGATAAAACTTTTGTCGTTATTTTTATAAAAATGTTATTTCTATCGCTTTCTAAATTCGATAGTTATTCCGTTGTGGGGTCCACCAATGATTGTGCCGTCGTATGAATATTTTCCGACACAAAAATATTCCCTGACCAAACGAATATTTTATGACAACTTGCTTACTTTGTAAAATTTTCACATATCACCCTTAACTCTGACCTTTTTTCAATTTAATCATTCACTAAATAGAATAATAATTATAAAAAAATTGAATACTTTTATTTCATAAAATTCGGGGTCTTATAAATATGGCTTATATGTATGAAAATTGATGCTTAAATTGTATATTAAACGGTAAATTGATAATTGATTATGTTTATACATGTAGAAACGAAAAGAACAAAACTTGTATGGACTGATTTGGTTGAAAAACGAGTTCGTGGTAGTTGATTTCGTTAAGAATGTCTAAAATGGAGTTTTTCACAAAAACATTGAACTCATGGGTGTAAATTTAGTTGTTTATGTAATTTATGTTGTTAGAATCATGCTAGAAAGGTTGGGTAATGATCATATATGAATTATAGTATCTGGGTATGCTTAAATTGATGTATGAACAAAGAAATTAGAAGTTTATGGTCTAGTTCTGTGTTTTTCACGAACTTCAGATTTTGAAACTGGCGTATCGCGCTACAACGCCAAATTTAAGCTAAAAATCTGAGCTACAGCGCCAGACTTAAGCCTAAAGTCTGAGTTGTAGCTCCAGCCGAGCTACAACGCCATTTTTAGTTCAAATGGTGGAGCTACAGCGCCAGCCTTAGTTTAAATGGTGGAGCAGCAGCGCCAGCCGAGCTGCATAGCCAGTTTTAGTTAAAATGGTGGAGCTGCAGCGCCACTTGGCAGTTTTGTCCAGAAATGAGATTTTAATTATTCAGGTCCAAGAAAATATAATTGTAACCTAATTTAATGAGCACAAAAAATGTTAATCATATTATATATTGTTAAATCAGATTATAATCACATGGTAAGTCAAGTTTGATGACTGTAAGGTTGTGACTTAACTAATTATTAATATTGAGGTTTGATGTTGATAAGAATTAGAAATGTGATTTAAATGCTACAACCTCATGTTACGTGCTAGTAAAGATTTCAGTTGTGCTATGTGGTTAGTATGATTAAACCTAGAGTTAAATAATGTAAGATGAATGTTTAACTAAGCAATTTGGTCGCGTTGTGGCTAATTGAGATTTTGATTCTAAATGACATATATGTAGGATAATTGGATAACGTGAATCGTAATTTTATAGCTTACGCACGAGGCAATTTTTCTAATCCTAAACTTTCTTTGAGCAAGTTTCTTATCCTAAACTTATTACAATTACGCAAGTTCTATAACTATACACTTTCATTGAGCAAGTTCATGATTCCAAACGAGATGTTCTAAATCTTTTAGAATAGTACTTCGATTATATAATGTTTATTCAGTTGTATACATTTGAGATTTAATATTTGACTTTAATATCAATTATATTATTGTATTGAACCCTTGAATGACTAGTGAACCCTTATTGATTCAACTAGTCCATAGTTGATGAGCGTTCTAAATTCTAGAACTATTATTGAAGCTTATCCAAACCAAACTTCCTTGGGTGTGGACTCTTATGTTAAAACTGAGATGAACAACCCTATTATAGGGGATTATATTACGCGAGAGTGTTAACATGTTTGTGCACAATACATGGTACGAAGGGATGATCCCTCTAAGTACGAGAACTAAGGTCCATATAGTCTTACAACTGTTAAAGGTTTAAAGTAGAAATGTTTGATAACCTAGGACATAGTTCATGGTCTTGTGACCCTCAGATGTACTTTTGATTATTGTTTTCTAATCTTGATTCAAAAGCTGAGTTTTCTATTGTTCAGTATCCATTGATTTCTCGCATGTTATTATTATTGTTATTGTTATACTTGTGGGCAATCATTGCTCACTCTTGCATAATAACAATGCAGTTAAGGTTGAAAGAATTGATGAGTCGTCCACTAGTAAGGGCAAGGGCAAGGTGATTAAGTGATGAAGACTAGTTGAATTATTTCAATGATGTTTATGTATAAGACTTATGTTATTTATGTTATGTTTCCACATTGATGTTTTATTTAAGGTTAGATGACCTAGGATTGATTTATTAAGATGTTGTAACCCTTTTATGGGAGGATTTCTATTTCAGTTATGAGTTTTATTTATATCCTTATTTATGGGTAGTTAGATGTGATTTATTTGGACAGTGAACACCAAATCCTGTGAAAATGAAGTACCCGAATTTGGGGGTGTCACATACCAGAGATTGATTCCCATTTGCGAAAGAAAATCGAGACCGATGATTTAGAGACGATGTAGACCGAGAAAGAAGATGGAGATGGAGGTTGGAGATTGGAGAGTGGAGAGATAAAGATAATGGCGACTGGAGAATTGAAGAGCAGAGAAACAATGGAGAATTAGAGATGTAATGAGTCGATGAGCACTGGAGAGTGGAGAGAGTAACTATAGATGCCAAGTTTTGATTTGGAAATAAATGAATAAAGGCTTACAATTAGGGAATAAAGGATTTATTCAATTCAACTGGTACAATCGGTTCGGTATGATATGTACCAAACATTCAAAATAACTTCCCGATATCGGTCTTAAATATACGCTACATACCAGTTATACATATTGATAATGGACCAGTGTCCTTTTTCCCGAACCGCCCGGTTCGACCCAATATGATTTCTCCAAATGCCGAGAATACCCAAAAATATGCCCACCCTAGCGAAGACAGTGTCCGGTGGCAACCATGATTACAAGAAGAACAAATTGATATTGGCAATACTAATGAGTGGTAGGGTTTTAATTATATATATATATATATATATATATATATATATATATATATATATATTGTAGATATTCGAAATTTTGCATTCCTATTAATAACCATGTAGGAGGGCAAAATCATCTTTTATCCTCTGGAGATAATCCTGAAAGTCTACAACATCAAACCATACCCCCGGAGACAGCCCTGAGAAATCATAAAACCAGATCCCCGGAGACAGAACCGAAAAATCATCAAACCAAACCCCAGAGACAGCCCTGGAAAAACATCAAATTAACCTCAGAGACAACCCTGAGGACAGACAGAAGTCAACAGCGGTCAAACCTCAGAGATAACCCTGAGGGAATACAGCTGGAACACATCCAGCCCGAAAGGGCAAAATGATAATTTTGCCAACTCAACATCAAAACTGATCAAACTACTACGAATAATGTCATACAGAAAAATCACAGCAATCCCGAGTGAAAACTGCGTCAGACAGCTCAACGGACTGACTACGAAGACTTGAATATTTGATCATGGACCCATCTTTCCGGATTTAGAAAAGGTCAAGCCCTATGTCATTGCTTAGCTCTCGAAAATAGCTTTCCGAAAAGGTATGATACGCCCTCATCGGATTCCCGGATTGCAAGTTGTGATGGTTTAAGCAAACTATGTGTTGGTCTGAGTGCACATACTTCGAGATCAGGTCTATAAATACCCCCTCCCCTAGCTCATTTAAAAAAAGAAATAGAGAATGAGAGGGCCCAGATGAGAGAAAAAGAGACTAGGAGAGCTAAACAGATATTCTATCTTACTCCGATTTCTGTAAAAATTCTTTGTAAACACTCATATACATATATACTACAACATATCGAATTTTAACCGGTGGAAAACGAGTTTTGAGGCGCCAGAAGCCGTTCGATAATCATTCTCGCGCAATACTATAAGATTCTGCGCAGATCTACTACTTTCGCTTACTCTAGTATATATATATAAGCCCTATATATATAGTTAGTAACTTATATTCGTCATATCTGAAGTTTTAACCGTTCATTTCTTATAAATAGTCAATATTTAAGTTTTATTGATTACATATGTACTGGATCTAGCCAGATCTAGCTTTTAACCGGTTCAAAAGTTGTGAAACTTGAACCTGGAAGCTAGAATGGCTAAGATCAGTACAAATCTAGTTTTCTTTCTAGCTTTTGTAAGTATTTAGCAACCACAGGACCCTAGATCTATATCTAGAGGACGTTGGAAGCTTTGGCTACGCGCATGCAAGGATTTAATTGATGAATCCTTTGTTTTGCGACGTCTAGAAGTAAATATTTGTTTCATTACATTATATTCATGTTGCAGGATATTTATGTGATATTATGTGAGCCTAAACGCTACATGATCTGCGATCCCACTAATGGATCTTGATCTGGTTCCCATGATGGACACTTTTCAGTTGTACAGCTAGCTTGCCAATTTTTGTACTTATAAATACAGGGCCTTAAAACGGTTATACGGGTTTAAGGCCTTGAAATAGTGAAAATCATGCATGTGGTGTTCGGGCTTACTTTGATGGCTTTCATGCCCATAAGAAGTCCGACACTTATACATATATATATATATATATATATATATATATATATATATATATATATATATATATATATATATACTGCCAAAAGATGCTTCGCATCTTGAATAAAATCAAATCAAGCCAAATACGGAATAAAATGAAAGTATCAAAGGCCTCAATTCTTATTTGAGCATAAGAGTTTGAAAACCTATTTTCAAAATATCACTTTTATATTCTTTGCTTAAAATTGAACTTTTCAATAAGTCAAACCTTTTGTATATAGGTGCAAAAGAGGCATAACACAATTTTCACATAACTCACTTTGAGCACATTTATCTGTATCACACACACACTTCACATGCTTAGGGAATTGAAAAGACATGGTAACCGTGTTTTACGGAAGTCGGGGGTGCCTAACACCTTCCCCTCGCTTAAGCAAGCCCCAAACTCTTTGAATTTCGATTTTCAAGACCAATTAAACGAAGTCACATATTGGTCCATATTGTAAAACCTTTCAAAATTCGGTTGAGTTGGTACAACCATTTAACTCATACCAACTGACGGCTCTGTCTAATTCGGCTTAATCAATTAAAATCAAACTTTTCAAATCGTCAACATTGTATGTCGGTCTCTTTTTAAAATCTCACCCAAACAAGATAAAATCAAACCACATAGAAAACATAAATGGTAAGAATCAAACACAAAGGAATTGAAGATTTTTCCTGGCGTCGACATATATATATATATATATATATATAAATAAATAAATTAATTAATTAATTTATTATTTACATATATTATTTAATAAATTAATTAATTTGTTCAAAAAATAGTTTGAACATGTTCTTGCACGTACAAGTTTACAAAATCGTTAGGGAAAAGATTATATGGTTGGTTAGTTACATATATTATTCTTTTTTTATTAAAGTTTAATCTTTTCTTGCTCTCATTTTTCCCTAATCTATCTAACAAAATACAACTAATTTTGAATTTCACGCTCACCCTAATAAATCATCTAGGTCGTTTAAAGTTTGGGATAAATTCTACCGTCCATGTAATGCCGAAGTCACGGGACACAGCTAGTCCAGTAATGTTTCTCCTCCTTATTAGAGGTCATAGAATAAGCTTCATGACTCCATACTTGGAAAATTATTAAAATTAGATTCTCTAGAAATTCAAAAGGATATTATTAATATACGAACGCAACCAATTGATTTAAAGTTATTAATATGTTTAGCCTAATTGGTAAATGAGTATTTTCAAATTACTCGAATTCCATTGTATTTCATAGGGAACAAACACCCATTAAGTTAATTAAGAAGAAAGAAGGTAAGAAAAAGTTACTTGCCTATGTTCTGACGATCCAAGATAGACAGAGAGGAGACGCCCGCACATGTGGTTTTTGATTGTGTGGAAGAGGTTCACCGTTACATGATAGATTAATAACTTCGAATTTAACTATTGTTAAGACGGTGGATCATCTAATCAATGATATGAATCTCCCCTGTCCACCAAATATATCACCGACGAAAGGTCTGTGTGGTTTCCAGCAACACCTAAAGTGAAACAACCCAAGTCAAATCCTGAGTCCGGAATAAATCTCTGGTCAAATCCCAAGTTCGGATCGAATCAAATCCATCAAAATAAGGCCTCAAACCACTGGCCCAATAGTATCTTCTTGGGTCATCTTAGCCCACCACAGACTCCCATAAGGTCATGACTTGAAGGTGCTATTGGCAGTAACTTATTTCCTTATATACAGACAAATTTTTTTCCTATCTTTCGATGTGGGACTGGGGTGTTACAAACTCCCCCACTTAAATTTTTGACGTCCCTGTCAGAACCGATCACACACACGGCCCAAAGATCTTTGTCTCTCTAGCCATTGTGGGATAATACTGGCAGGCTTCGTGTCCCTACCTCCTGACCTCCATCTCTCTATTGTGGGATAATACCACCGGCCTTCGTGTCCCCACCTTCGGTAACCCGGTCGGATGACCCGACTCGAGCTTTCGAGAGTCAGCTTTGATACCATATGAAACAACCCGGGTCAAATCCCGAGTCCGGAACAAATCTCGGATCAAATCTCAAGTCCGAATCGAATCAAATCCATCAAAATAAGGCTTCACACCACTGGCCCAATAGTATCTTCTTGGGTCATCTTAGCCCACCACAGACTCCCAAAAGGTCATGACTTGAAGGTACTATTGGTAGTAACTTATTTCCTTATATACAGACAAATTTTTTCCCTATCTTTCGATATGGGACTGAGGTGTTACATAAAGGCAGCATGCTTTTTCTTCTTTGCGATTGAACAACAGTGAGAACAGAGGAAGAGCCGATAGCATTTAATGAAAAGGAAACCAAAGAGGAAGCGCTTATTAGAAAACCGAACAGGAAGACTAAACTCGGTACGAACGAAATTGACACCCTTTAGATAACTATAATAATAATCACCTCCCTCCCCTTTAATTTTTTAAATAACGGTTAGTACCACGATAAATTTTTAGGGTTGACTAAATAGATAAAGTTATATTATCAAATTTTAATTTCAAAATAATATATATATATATATATATATATATATATATTTACATATATATCCTTTTTTAATATAATTCATTTTAATTATAATTTTATTTGTAATTAAGACTATCTCATTCAAAATATTGGTAACTTATAAAAAAACTAATTTTGTTTAATTAACACATATTTTTTGATAAGTGATACAAATATTCAGTATTTTAAATTAAATTATAAATTGAGTTGTTCTAATTAGAGTGATTGAGTATGTTGATAGTTTGATTTTTGTTGTTTAACAACAAAATTTATTATTTGAATTCTTAATTTCATATTACGATTTTTATATGTTCAATTTTCTTGAGTATATGTCAAAATTTGATATATTTATGATTTTGATTATATTTTTTATTATACAGTTGGTGTTGTGTTTTATGTAATGTTGAATAAAATAAAATATAATAATATTTTTTACTACCTTTATTTTGTAAAAATATTTTTCTTTCAATATATTTTTTCATTTTTTTGAGTAACAACATTTCTTATTTTTACTGTAAATAATTATGCTTAAGTGTAACTTATGTTTAGTTTAATATTTGAGAAAAATAATAAATATAATTTTTAATACTTTTTTATGTGAATAATAAGATTCATTCTGTAATAATAAGTTTGTTTTACATAAATTTTAATATTTGGGAAAAATAATTATAATTTTTTTAATTCTCTCTCTAATTTTTCTCATACATTATATTTCTAAAATAGAATAATATATTCTCTCTAAAAAATTTTGTGTTTCTCTTTCTAGTAATTTTGTACAATTTCTCTCTCTAAATTTTGTACATAGATATAGCTTAATTGTACATATAAAGTATGTCGTGTATGAACTGTATATACTAAAAAAAATTACCTGAGTTATCTGGAAAAACATTGTTAATTCAAGTGTTCATAATTTTATTGGGTAAATACTAAATACTATTAGCATTGTTCCAAAATTATAGACATAATTGTTTCATTGATTTTCGTTAATTTGAAATTTTAACAAAATTTATTTAAATCTTTTCAGATTTTAAAATAAAAAATAGATATCCAATTTAAGGCTTATTTATACATTAAATTTAATTTTTTTTATATTTTTATATTTAAATTAAATTTTGAGACTGATAGAAATTCAACATTAGTGCTCAAGAATTCTATAACAAGTACTAAATAATTTGGGAATCAAATTTGTGGGACTTGGGAATATGAAGTACTTAATATAAGAGGATAAAGTAATATAAGTTACTTTTCTTACTAATTGCATATAATTTAGTTTAATTTTATTATTTCATAATTTATTATTAAATCTTATGATATTTTACCACTAATACTTATCCACATAACTAATAATTAAATAATCAAATAAATATTTACAATATATATCATTTTTCTAAAAAAATACTACCTCCATTCTAAAATATAAAATAAAATTTGACTTTTTAACGTTCATAAGTCCAAATAATATAGTCTTGATGAATGTTACGAATTTTTATAATTTTCTGGGGATTATTAACGGATCACAAACAATCATGTCTTCAAAGCTATAGCAGCCCTATTGGCAGATGTGGTACGTCCTAGTCCAAGGTGCAAAAATAAGGAGAACAAACTATTGTAACCCCAGGTTCTATATATGGGTGTTGGGCCATGGATATATGGGCCTATTTGGCTATGTTTATTTGGGCCTTTGGAGTATTGGGCTATTAATAAAATGAGGTTATATTTGGGCTTGGGTCATTAACTGATGAAGTGGATCAGTGTTAGACTTTGGATCCATATACTTAATTAAAGGATTTTGTGACTCCCTCAAAATATGTATACATCACCAATCTTGAGTCGCCAAATACATGTTACAGAATTCAAATACAAACTTAATTAATACAACCGTCGTGTAAAATACGACAAAATATAGCTGAGTTTTTACACGAATATTGTCTAATAGATAATATCCAAACTCAAATTCAATCCTCATTACATTTATTATCACACTAAATAGTGAGGACCACTAAAACAACCATCACGGACAGTCACTCCATTCCTCGACTAGTCTTGGCTACGTTCTCATTTCCTGAAAAGAACAATAAAAGCAAAAGGGTGAGCTCAACTAGCTCAGTAAGAAATATTATGACTAAGATAATGCATAATAAATTATCGTTAGCCTTCAACAGTGTTAAACTGATAAAATATAATAAACATCAAGTTTAACTGCAGCGGAACAAATAATCCATTAGAAGAGTCAAGTAGAGCATGATATCTACTATCTTCTATGATTTAAGAGTTTATCATCAATTTTATCGTTGAGACTCAGCTTAATAAATAATTCACATCATCGAATTATCCCTGCACTACTGGCCAATGATATTCATTAGTATCACGTCCACGAATTATCCATACACTATGGGCCAAGGATATTCGTGTAATAATTAATGGTCATGATCATACGAACAACTGTCCATCAATGTACTACGGGCCAATGAAGACTTTTACCACATCATTTATAACATTACGGGTCATGATTATACTAAATAATTCCTGGTCATAATCATACCAATCAACAGTCCATCTATGCACTACAGCCAAAGATGACTTTCATCACAATATAAGCATGAGGATGATCACAATGATATAAGAATTTAATTAAAAGAAAGCAAAGGATAAATTTTTAAAAATTTATAATTTAATTTATCCAGAATTCAATAATGTCCAAATTGTCAACATGATACTGCTTTGTGGAGTAAAATTCAAGAATAATATGTCAGGAATAAGCATATGAATGATATTCCTATTTATATATGATTTGATTATGATATATATATGAATGAATATGCAAGTATGTTTGCATTAAGAAAAGCTGTAAAGTCCTTTGATAGATAACAGAAACATATGTATAAGAACTTAGAGTGAAATGATCAAATGTGTTATGTTGATCATACATAAGCAAAACAACTTTGTAAAGTCCTTAAAAAGAAATAATGTACAAGGGCTATAAATATAGAAAGATTAAGCTTGTTAGGTTGATCTTATGATGTAATAGATAGACTTGTCTGATCGTCGATCACTGCACCAAAAATCGTAGTCTGCTAGGAGAGTCAAGAAAAACTCGAGAGCTGTCGAGGCAGAATCGTAGTCTGCAAGATAGTAGATCTCGGAGTTCGTAGACTGCCTGGGGAGACGAAGAAGGATCGTAGTGTGTCGAGTAGAACTTCCTCGGAGCCGTAGTTTGCTGAGGAAGTCATGTTCAGAATAGTAGAGACAGTCTGCCTACGAGCCGACCGAGCATCTACCGAAGCCAAGTCAAGGATCGTAGATTACACTCGGAGTCGTAGAGTCTACTGATGTCGAAGCCAAGTCAAGAATCATAGACTGCACTTTAAGTCATAAAGTCTACTAATCATATCTGAGGCACATATCGTAGTCGATCAAGATCAGATGAAGACAATGAGCACAAAGACAGAAATCGTAGAGTGTCAAGATCTGATCTCGAAGTCGTAGTGTCTGCACAGCCGAAGCTGAATCGTAGAGTGCAAAACTAAGACCTCAACAGATGTGCTCATAACGCCAAGACAGAATCGTAGAGCAAACACGATTCTCAGTAAATGAGCACTCCCAGAATATCCAAAGCATGAAGCCTCTAGTCTAAGTTGCAGAGATACATCCCACCTAAAGGAAACCAGAGAGCACTCAACGAATGGCATGCAAGCTAACAGAAGATCTGAGTACCAACCCAATCAGCATTCAGATTGAGTTGGGAAGCCATTCGAGATGAAGTCTTCCACAAGCTGATCAGAAGAAGACTTCAGTAACTGACTAAGGAAAGTCAGCTAATGCAGTAGCTGTCAAGTAAATAGAAGACAACGATCTTGGAAGCAACCAGGATCGTAGTGTTTGCCAAATAAAGAAGGAACTGATGGAGTGTACACAAAGATACTGGTCAACATCTGAAGAACAAGGCTAAAGTGATTAAGCATTGGGTTAGTCCATTGATGATAAGTGAACGGGAGATCACAAGGAGAAAGCGAGCTAGACACGCCACAAATCTGAAGTGTCTTGCTATTCAGAAGGGACCAGAACAAAGAGTCAAGCCATCAGTATCTGAGAGTAGTCGAGACAAACAGAAGTGTTGAAGCACTGCACAATAGAAGGAAGAAGTGTTCTGCATTGAAGATCAAATAAACACTATTCAAGATCGTAGTGTTGTCTCTATCTGTCAATGAGCAACATTCAACAAGACACTACGATCAGGTCCAAGAAGATATGCATCAGAATCGTAGAGTTCGGTCAACTGAAGGTTGAAGCATTGGCAGTGGTTCAATCTAAGGATTGATATTCGAACAGAGCTTATTGAGAGTATCGATGCAAAAGGACAACCTCTGATCGAGAAATCAGAAGGAGGAAATAAAGTCGACTACCTGCCTGATATGGAATGGTGACAACTCTAAGGCGGTAGGTAAGGTGGCAGACTGTTGTGTCAGTAAGGTCATAAAGGAGTTGTCACGTCACATCAAGTAGTCTGCACCAAACAACTCGAGATCTGTGAAGCAATTCAAATAGCTCTCAGTGGCTACATTCCAACGGGAAGGTTGTGAAGGAGTATAAGTCAATAAGAGCTTCAAAGATCAGAAGTTACCGGAGTTGCTGAGTTTAGAAAAATGGTGGACTGATCTAAATAATGTAAAATAGTGAGTGACCAATAAAGGTCCGAAAGCTCACTCTACGATCCACCAAGAACACTTGGAGATAAACAGAGTAAGAAGTAGAAGTGAGAGTTCTACTATGTAGGAGTAAGGGTTCTACTACAAGAAGAGTGTTCTGAACTGCCAAGAGAAAGAAGAGCATCAATGTCATCTTGATGTCTATCATGGGAAGACTCTAAGTACCAGAGAGAAGAGCTTACAATCATCTTAGCAAGTCTATCATGAGAAGGCATCAAGTATCAAGGAAGAAGATCACCAACGTCATCATGGTGTCAAGCATGAGAAAGTTTCTAAGTACCTAACAGAAGAGCTTACAGTTATCTTAGAAACTCATCATGTACAACCATCAAGCATCAAGAAGAATGATCTTCACCGCAGTTCAACAAGGGATCATCAGAAGTGTTTGAGTATCTGAAGAAGCTGAGCATTATGCCACACTCAACTGCACCTCAAGGATGGTCACGTCAAGCTGCTAAGCATTCAGAGATGAAGAGCTTAAAGGATATCTTAGCAGCACCTCCAATAAATAAACAACACTAACAACAACAACAACAACATCAACATCAACAAGAAGAAGCCAGGGCCTGAGGGGTCCTTGTCTGAAGGGACTAAATGAAGTTTCAAGCCTGCTAGACTTGAAGAGTTCCTGGGGAGCTAGAGAAGTTCCAAGGCTGCTGGCCTTGAAGAGTTCTTAGTGAACTGAAGTTTTAAGGCTGCTGGCCTTGAAGGAATCTTAGTAATTCAGGGTGCTGCCCTTCCTTAGTGGAAATCCTGCTAGTTGAAAGCAGAAGAGTGGATTAGGAGCTTGAGTCTCTGAACCACTTAAAATCCCTTGTGTCTTTTACTTTATGTCATTTACATTATGCACTTAACTGCTATGTATGTATTATCTGCTTACCACTGAACTAACTCTAAGAACAATGTATGTTTGATTATGAATATATCAATGAAGGGGATCTTTTACTTATTCCGCTGTGCTTGAAAAGATTCTTATGTTTGTCATATGCTAAATCATTAGCAATACAAAATAAACGAGAAATGTAAGACCCCAACTTTTATGAATAAAGAATAATTTTTCTCGAAATATATTTTTTTATTTTATGGTGTGGATTGATATAATGTTATAGTTGTGGGTAATATTTACAAATAAGTAAGCAAGTGGTTATATAATATTCGATTGGTCAGAGAATATTCATTTTAACAGGGAATATTCGTATGACGGCACAATCATTGGTGGACCCTACAACGGGAGTATTGTCGTAGTTAGAAAACTACATAATTATCTTTTTATAAAAATAACGGCGGAAGTTTTACCGTTAAACTGTTGAACTACCCGGTAGTAAAAGTACAATAATACGTGTAACGAATGATTTATTTGAATTGTGATTCTGAGGACAGAATCCTTGTAAGGAGGGAATGATATAACATTCCATAATTTTAAAGCGTGATATTAAATATTTATTGATTTATTTAAGTATTTAATGGATATGTTATTGTTGAATAAATAATTGTTTAATTTGAGTGATGTGGTTTATTTAATTATTTGTTGAATAAATAATTAAATATTAAATATTAAATATTTATTGACAATATTAAATATTTATTGAATTATATGGCAATTTGAGTTGATGTGATTTAATTATTTGTTGAGTAAATAATTAAGGAGCTAAGTAAATTAATTGTTATGAGATTATATAATAATATAATTTAATAAGTAAGCTAGAGAGCTTATGGTGATTTAAATAAGTTATAATATTTTAAATGGAAAATTATAATTTAAAATATTCGTTGGTTAAATAAAATTATAAAAGAAATTATAATTATGTGATAATGATTTATGTGTTAAAGTAATTTAATAGATTAATGTTTTAATTGATTTATTAATTTAATAAAAGTGTGACTAATAACCTTGCTATAAAGGAGTTATTAAAATAAATAAAAAGAGTTTAATTTGGTTTTTCTAAACATGTCTTATTGCATAATAAGTCTTTAATTTAATGATGTTTTATCAAACAAGGTATAAGGATTAATCTATTTGTTTTAGTTAGATTTGCCAAACAAGGTGTAAGGATTTAATGGGTTATTTTTATTAAGCTTAGCCAAACAAGCCTTATGGCTTTTGATTTTCAAAAAAAAAATTATAACTGATGTCAGTTAAATCTTATACTTAATATCTATATTATTATTATACGTTATAATATTATACGTATGTTAGAGTTAGGGAGAAGAAAGACTCAGTTGAAGTTTACAGAGAGAAAAAGAAGAAAAGAGGAAAACTAGAGAGAAATTGAGAGTGATTTTAACAGGTGTTGTAGAAAAGAATTTGGAGAAAATAATAATAATCATCTTCCTAATCCAAGGTAGGAGCTCAATCTCTTTATCTAAAAGTTTCATGTTTTTCTTCTTCCCAAAAAGTTCTCTGTAAAATATTTTATGGGATGAATTGTTGATATACATGTATAACTTGGTATGGTACTTGATTATATAGTTATTATATGAGTTTATGATGATTAGAGGTAGTGCTTAAACGAGAATTGCATGATAAATTCGTTTGACAGTAGGAAGAAATAATTTCAGTATATGTATTTCTTATGTAGCTTATGTAAATAACAATTATGATGATCAATTTAGTGTGTGAAATTGAACTGTGACTATATTAGTTAGTTTGTTAAGAATTACAGAGAACTTAGTTCAAAAGAATCAAATTGGTGTATCATTATGATTACAGTATGCACTGTGTCAAGAAATATCAAAAATAGAGTTTTTGGGTTTTAAAATATGTTATTCTAGTATTTAATTTTTCTAAAATTATGGTTTAAGTTATGCTAATTTAGTATTTGTATGCTTGGTGAAAGTTTATGTGTAATTTGCATTAGTTATTCATGTTAATTAGTGTTGAAATTGAAGTTATAGACAGAAAATTGAGTTGTTCTGTTCTTCGTGGTTGGGTTCTGCGAGTTTCGGCGCCCCAGCGTCAAAATTCACGCCCCAGCGCCAAATTTCGCGCCCCAGCGTCAAAATTCACGCCCCAGCGCTGAAATTGGCGCCCCAGCGCCAATCTCGCGCCCCAGCGCCACTAATTGGCTTAGTACTCGCGCCCCAGCGCGGGGACAGAAGTCTGATTTGGACAGTTTTGACCTCCTGTAGTAAAATGGTCATAACTTCCTCATACGAACTCCGATTGAGGTGATTCAAGATGATCCGGAACGAGGACGAGTAGACCTACAACTTTTGTTCTTTAAGTTTTTTTAATTTGAGGTCATTAGGATGGGTCAAAATGGTCATCTTTAGGACTGTTGTGTTCGGAGGCAATCGGAGGGTGTCGGGCATGCACATATGCATGTGTAGTGCTCCAGACCGTAAAAGATGATGTCCTAAGTTATAAAACATGAATCTTAGTAAATATAATGATGCTTAACATTAATAAATAATGTATTAGATAAGTTATAGAAGCATAGTAAGCATACACAAGAGAGGCAAATCGGGCGTGTGACGGTTGAACGTCGAAACGCCGTGCCAAGTGTTAATGAACTTAAAAAGTGTTTCAATTCCATTGAAATGGATATTATAAGATATGAAATGGGTTTAATATAAAACCAATAAGTAGTCCTAGCAAGACTTAACCACTTGAACTTCGAGTTTGACTAAGAAGAAATATAGTGAGTCATAAGTCGAAAAGTTAACACAATCTAATTGACCATTGTGTATTTATTAATAGGAAAGATTATGAGATGTGGAGTAGAGTTTACATTACAATTGCTATGTGTTGTTATGTGACTAATAGTTGATGTGTATGATTATATAATTGTGTAGGGCACGTGAAGTGCAGATAACTGTAAGCTGTTAAGCTATTATTGGTAAACAACGATCAAGGCAAGTCTTTCGGTTCCTATTTTTTTACGTGGACTTGATGAACTATTTTAAATTGCATGATATGTTATGCATGTTGAAATCATAAAATGTTAAAGTCAATATATGACTGCATTGTTTTGGCTAAGTAATGATGATTGAGTAAGGAACTCAATCTTTATATTTGCTATGTGAATTAAAAGCATGTATGCCATGTTACTTTAATGAGATGTATATCGAGCATGCTATTACGTGCTATGTGATGCATGAAAACTATTTGACTTTGCTGGGCTGTCGAGCTCACTCTTACAAATAACCACTTTTGCAGGTCAAGATTTTAAGGTAAAGATACGTGCTATGTGAGTTATAGAGATCTATATTCACGAAGATTACTTATATTTTATGAGAAATGTATTTCATATTTTGAACGTAACATGTTGTTGAATTGTAAGTTGAGCTATCCAATGTATATGGATATTTAGTTATGATGTAAGACTTTGTATAGTCATTTTGTTGTAACGATTCATGATATAAGATTGAGTCAAAGAGATGTAATGTAATGGTTGCAATTCAGGGCAAGAAAGAAGAAAATGTATAAAAGTTTTAAATATTCCGCAATTTTATTAAGTTTAACATCGAATAATGATGTATTATTTAGAGGTTGAATGTATGATTAACGACCGAAGTTGGGATTTAAATTGTATAGATTTTGGGGTCGTTACAATATGCGTGGTTGCATAGTAGCACATGGTATTGATTATTGATGCTTATGTGAGAAGTCACTCAGTTATATTCAATTATTGCTAGAGTAATTGCTGCATCATATCTCTCATATTATTGATTCAATTATTGTCACAGTATCATCTGCATAATATGTTATATTATCAATAATTGAAACAACAAAGTTATTCATATTATTATTTACAATATTGACAATGTCTAGAAAGTTTTGTCAAGGAGAGGTTTGGTCATCTAATTGCGTGCCAATAAGGAGAAATCCTTATTGGAAAATCCCATCTTTCATGAGAATGATCTGGTTGTTAAATATTGTGAGTTATCATATTAATGATGAATAAATTCGTGTTGATTAAAGATAAAATTGATAGTTCTATTGTGTTAGAATTATTAGTGTTAGTGAAAATCGACATTTATTTTGATAATAATTGATGTTTGGAGGTTATATTGACCAATCGGGTTATTAACCGGATAAATGAGCAATTAATTGCTATTAATTCACATGATTATAACTATGTGTTCACATGTGTGTACTATTGATTCACATTCTTGTACTATTAGGGGTGGTGGTGCAAGATTGATAATACTTGCATGACTAAGTTAAAAATAGAGGTATAGATGGAGGTACTATACTGTAATTCATATTTTCACATGTCTAGAACTATTGATTCACATGATTTACTATTGATTCACATTATTTACTATTAGGGGAGGTGGTGCAAGTTTGATAATACTTGCAGGACTAAATTAAAAATGAAGAAAAAGAGGAAGGTATTATACTGTAATATTTCGAGCCCCAAAACGTGCAATTATTGAAACTATATTTTCCTATAAATAGAAGCTCATTCTTCCTTTATTCTCACAAATTCACAAAAGCTATAGAGCAATTATTATAGAGAGGAAGAAGAAGAGAAGTCTGCTACCTCACTATTTCAGTATCCAGTTTTTTCTAAGGTAAGGGGTATTATTCTTTCGTATTCATGAAGAGAGTTATTTTCTTTCAATACTCGTAAGGGTTGTTATTCCATTCTTTATTATTCTGTTGGAATAACCTATCTGTGCGGTCTATCGCATGCCTGGTGAATTCTATTATTATTCCATTCTTTATTATTCTGTTGGAATATTCTGTCTGTGCAGATTACGCATGACCTGGTTCCATTCTTTATTATTCTGTTAGAATATCCTGTCTATGCGGGTTACGTATGACCTAGTTCCATTCTTTATTATTCTGTTAGAATAATCTGTTTGTGCGGATTACGCACGCCTGGTGAATTCTTCTGTTATTCCATTTTTTATTATTTTGTTGGAATAACATGTCTATGTGGATTACCGCATGCATGGTGAATGATCTTTCGTATTCATTCCTTATTAAATTGTGAAAATGATCTGTCTATGTGGATTACCGCATGGCGGGCAAAAATTCATTTGCGGTTTCATATATTCTATTATACTCAGTTGGTTAAAGTTTTGGCTTCTATACTCCATGAAATTAGTGGAATGTCCTTGATATTTGCGCTTCATCCAGTATCTTTTCATGAAAATATTCTTCTGAGCATTCTTGAATTTTACTCCACAAAGCAGTATCATGTTGACAATTTGGACGTTATTGATTTCAAGATAAATTAACTTATAAATCTTTAAAATTTATTCTTGAACTTGTTTTATTGAATTATTATGTCATTGTCATCATCCTCATGCTTATATTGTGAAGAAAGTCATCTTTGGCTTACGTGCATAGATGGACTTAGTATGATTATGACCAAGGATCATTCGGTATAATCATGACCTATAATGTTATAAATGATGTGGTAAAAGACCTCAGTGGCCTGTAGTGCATTGATGGACAGTTTTTGGTATGATTATGATCAGGGATTATTCGGTATAGTCATGACCATTTATGATTTAATGAATATCCTTGGCCCGTAGTGCAGGGATGATTCGATGATGTGGTTTATTTATTAAGCTGAGTCTCAGCGATAAAAATTGATGAAAACATTTTAAATCATAGAAGATAGTAGATATCATGCTCTACTTGACTCTTCTAATGGATTGCTTATTCCGCTGCAGTTAAACTTGTTATCTATTATATTCTATCAGTTTAACATTGTTGAAGGCTAATGATAATTTATACTGCATTATCTTAGTCATAATATTTCTTACTGGGCTAGTTGAGCTCACCCTTTCTTTCACTGTTCTCTTCAGGAAATGAGAACGTAGCCGGGACTAGTCGGGGAACGGAGTGACGGTCCAGATGATAGCATTAGTAGTCCTCACTATTCTGTTAAATAGTGTGACAATAAATGTAATGAGAACTCCATTGAGTGTGGATATTGTCTAAATGATAATATTCTTATTAAAACTCTTAGATTATGTTGTGTCGTATTTTACACAATTGTTGTATAATTAAGTTATATTTAAATTTTGTACCATGTATTTGGCGACTCAAAATGGGTAATGTATACCTATTTTGGGGGCGTCACAAGAAAAGTATTTGAAATTAAAAAGGATCTATTCAACCCCCCTTCTAGATCTATTGCGTGCCTACTGGGAACTAACAATTGGTATCAGAGCAGGTTCTCATGCCATATTCAAAAGCTAATCGCTTTGAGTCTGATCCTAGGCACAAATATTGTTCTAAACGTAGTTTAGTAGTAAGTCACTTGTTATATGCAGATGGGCTTACACGTTGGAAATATTGTGTGTAGGTAAATGTGCATATACACTTGAAGCTGCTCAGATTGGTCCACATTCTTAAATGCCATTACAACAAGACCAATCCTTGGCCGCAGTCAATCTTGTAGTCCGAAGACCAGGCTAGGAAGCTCAAGAGACATCAACAGAAAAGAGTCAAACATCCACCAGCCTGAAAGATGAAAAGGTGATACATGCTAAGAAATGCTTAACCAGAGAAGAAAGAAGATCCTCTCAAACATGTATTTGGCCAACCAGCAGCTGGATGTGAACCCTATGAACTCAAGGATGTCAAAGAACTAAAGATGCTGAGATTCTCTTAGCTTACATCTTCAAGACCACGACTGATTGATTGAAGGTCAACTGGAGCAACAAGCTGTCAGGAACAAATGAGAAACTATGCACATCAATGCCTAACCTCAGTATATTTAAGGTAAATGATTGTTAAGAAGCTGACAGTAGAAAGGTACGGTTCCTCACTAATATAAATGTGTACATCATGTTGCACCTCCTTATGAACTATAACAGTATTCTTTCAAGGAATCATAATCTACCTAAAAAGGTGAAGAGAGAAAGTACACTGAAGTTGGAAACTCAATGCTAACAAACTTTCTCTCTATCCAAGTTTTAGGTTGAAGATGACATCTTGAAAGAAATCTGAAATGGGTCATAAGAATATCAAAGGTTAAATTAATCTTATGTGGAGTAATCTTTGCTGATGGGTTAGTATGTATGTACAAACCTATGTTCTAAGTGTTTGATAACACACAGAGTATGATCAGTTCTACAAGAGTATCTTGAAGATTCGTAGAAACTGATCACCTCCATGAATCAACCAGATACACTTAAGTAATAGTGTTGATTCTCACTCTATGAACATTTAAACTCTGAGAACATAACCAAGCAAATGATAAAAACCATCAAAGGAAAAGAGTGTTTTATTAAAATGGCAAATCTTACACACACTCATCATCATGCATCTCAAAATGTAATATCTAAATTAGTTACATGCATGAATATGATTGTTAGTGATCAATGTGATGTTAATATATGAGGAATAGGGATTTTGAAAACTAACCTGGTAGGATCCATTTAACTATGGGTACCAAAAATAAAAATATATCTAACCTACAGGTACTTGGTCTATCTGACCACACTAAGGAATACTGAAGTAGAAGACTTCAGTCAAGAAGACTCAACCAGCAAAAGGCTTAAGACTGTTGAGAAATAATTCTGATAAAATTCCTATATGTCAAAGCTTGTCCTTGAAGACCTGCTGAGCTAATCTGAATAAAGCTCACATGGCTGCTGATCTTTATATGGAAGCAGGCCATTCAACCAAAGGTGAAAAGGGTCTTAAATGCTCAATCATGCAAAGCATGCCACATGAGAAGAATCCTCAAGGAAGCTCACATCAGAGGATCATCGAGCATCAATCATGAGGAACTCACTATGGAAGCAGAACTTCACAAACACAAAACTGTCAAAGAAGACTACATTCGTAGTGCTGTCAAATGGTCGTAGAATGAATAGTCCTGAAGATATCCATCTCTATGATCCAAGAAGATTTAATTGAGAATGATGATTCCAGTCAGAAGGTGATATGCAAGGCTGCCTTCTAATGCACATGAAGAAAAGCAAATCACACCTCACTGAGAAGACAGTATCAACTATGGGGGAGCAGTGAACTGTTAAGGAACAACAATACTGAGATATACTATGAAGCAATGTACCAGCTACAGAGTCCCAAAACTTTGTGGCTGATGAACCAAATGAAGATCCATAGTCAATAGGAACGTCTCAAAACGTACTACTGATAACCTATCAGCCACCCTACTCAAAATCGTGGAGTGTCTACGATCAAACATCTGATCGTAGTGTAAGAATAGGAGGACACCACGATTACAGCCAATGCAAATGTCAAAAGTTGGTAGAGAATCTCCCTAGTAGAAAAGGTCAAACGAGATATCAGTGCATATCACTTCTAAAGTATTTCATCTGGAAAGCGCCTCAGGGACAAACCTGACCCTTAGCTCACTCTAAGAGGTTGGCCCTTCTTGAGCTACCTTAACCCAGAAGGATTGCTTAGTCAAGTTCATCTCAAGAACCAAGACAGTCAACGATCGTAGAGTAGAGTTTGAAGAAAACTCAACGATCGTGGTGCAACCTTAACGATCATAGAAGCAGACTTGACGATCGCAACCTTACCAGAGGATACACTAGCTCATGAGGAGCTCTGAAGAACTAAACAGATGCTCATCTATTCAGATCATGAGGAGATAAGTTCGAATACAGGTTGGAAAGAAGTCCTACAGGCTCAACTCAGAAGTAGAGTCCCCAACCCTTCATAAAGTACATCAATGGTTAAGCCATGCAGTTTCAAAATGAGGAGTAATGTCAAAACCATCCACTGCAGCATCTCTCAGAAGAAGATCGTTGAGTCAATAAAAGAAAACGTAGAGTCCATAGCTACCCACCAACCTACTCTACGAACCAAAATGGTCAACAGTCAATCCACGTCATTGATGCCTATTCTTTTAAAAAGGAACTTTAAACTGAAAAGTTAATGGGGAGTTGCAACTCATTACTGGGCATCGTGCAACCAATGGCTGGTTGACACATCACATATTATGTAGAGTCAGAAGGAACTGCCATAAAGACAAATTCAAAATCTACAAATAGTTATCAGAAACTATCGAACCTCTCTCCCTCCCATTTTTAAACCCTAGAATCCTCTTCAAAGCCTAAGTCCATTAACCCTCCAGAGCTTCGCCCAAATCACATTCAACTATCTCTCAGAAAACTCCCAAAATTAAATACCCATATTCTTTGAACTCTTCAAATGGAAAATTGGCGAGTAATCACTGGCATTCAGCTCGGAACCAAGACGTTTGAGAAATTCGAAAAGAAGTTCAGAGATATTCTTGAACTTGTGAAGAAGGCTGGATTCTCAGGATGTCTTGAGGCAAGCACTCGAGTTTATGCCGAATTGGTAAAGGAGTTTTACTCAAATGCATCCATAAATTCTGAAACCCTTTCTACCAAGGTCAAAGGTCAGTCTCTAAAGCTGAAATCATCTGATATCAATCAATGCTTAGGCTTTCCTGACCTAGGACTGAAAAGCCTTGATGAGATCGACACTGAACAAGCGAAGAAGATTATGGGGTACAAAAGAAACCCTAGTCTGAAAGACATGAAGAAAAAGGAGTTTCCTGAAGAATTCGAATTCCTTGCTGAGATAGTGGGCAAATGTATACTATGCAAGGATACTGCACATGACATTGTGCTTGATCAACAATTGAAGATTATGTCTGCAATAGTTTTGAAGAAGCAAATAAACTTTGGAGCTATCTTGTTCGATCAGATCTCCAAATGGGTGGAAAAGGCTGAAATGAAAAAGTCTACAGATAGACCTCTGACTAAAGACTTTCATGGTAGACTGTTGAGTATTGTGATGAAGAAGATGCTGGTAGGCAAGATCAAGGATGATGAGGGAGAGCCTCTAAATGTTCACAAAGTGATGTCTCCACAGCTGTTTGTGAATTGGAAGAAAAACTCAAAGGAAAACAGGAGGCTAACGACAACTGGGAGCAGCAGAAAGGACTCTGCGAAGAAGAGGAAGGAACAAGAGGTGGAAAGCTCTCATTCTGACGACTCTATACAAGTAGTAGTCACCCCAGCAGTAAAGAAATCCAGGGGTGTGAAGAAATCAGAGGCTCCAACAAGAAGTCTCCCCACTGACAACAAGGATGAAGGTGAAAAGGTCTCAACTACAGAAACCACAAAGAGGAGAAGTAACAGATTACTTCAAGGGCCATCCAGAAAGAAAGCTAAGGTGGTAAACAGGCCAGCCCCAGTTCCCCAAGAAAGTACATCTGACAAAGAAGAGGACGTAGAGTGAGAAGAAAAGAAGGAAACTGATGGTCTCAAGACTGAGTCCCCAAAGAACAAATCCAGCAATGAAGGTGAAGCTGGATTCATGGAAGAATATGCAAGCCCTATGGCTAACTCTCAGAGCATTCACTCTGATGATGAAGAAAAACTACAAGCTGACACAACTGCATTTCCTACTACAAATGCTCCAACAAGCCCACATGATGATTCCAAAGATGTTGAGTCTGAAGAAAAAGGACATGTCCCCACTATTGCTGAACATCAAGAAAGTCTGTCTGATGATTCAAAGGCTTTAGAATCTGAAGAAGAAGAAAAGTCTATCTCTCCTATAGTTAAACCTCCAAGGAGAAGAAAGAGGTACAGACTACTTGCTAAATTTGTCCCAAAGAAGCAAGGTGAACACTCTACTGCAATCATTGAAGTAAGTGATGATGAATCTGAATCAAAGGAAGAAGATGCTGAAGAAGGTTCTGGTAATGAAAATCAACAAGAAGGATTCACTGATGAATCTGATGAAAGAAGTCAGAATGATTCAAGCTCAGAAAGAGAAGAAATGGAGAAAGATTTTGATTCTGCAAATTAGGAATCAGAGGAAGTAGAATACTATCCTATTCTCTCTCCAGTAAGAATTAGCAGAAGAACAGTGGTGGAAGTCTCTGATGAACCACCCGAAGTACCTCCAAAAAGATGGGTAAACTATGGAAATGAACAACTCAAGGTTGTGAGGATGACTACATTTGAGGTGTTTAAAAAATTAGAACAATATGGAGTTAGACTACACTGCTATCCTCTATAACCCTGATGACCTTCTGATGAGATGGTTTTTCCCTTGGATGCCTTGGTTAAAGGCATACACTGAAAGAGATGGAAGTTACTTCAGCTGGTGCTACTCTCAGTTTCCAAGCCTGGAGCTGGTATCATAGAACTTCCCAAGGGTGAAGAGATTTGCAACCAAGATAATCAGAGACCAGCCTCACTACAAAGTCTACCGACATGCTGGAAATCACTACATTCCTTATAATCATAGAGTGGGCTCTGATGGCAGAAGGATTATGTCCAAGGAGATGATCGTAGAGTCCCTTCACTCTATCACTGAAGATGATCAAGTCCAATCTGAGAAGCTTCCCTCTGTCCAAGCATAGATATCTGTCTGATATTCCCTCATCCTCCAACAACGATTGGCACTCAATAATTTTTCAAATTCTCACTGCTTTCGAAAAACTATCCAAGGATGAAAATCATAGAGTCCAATCTGGTGTTCAACAAAAGGCTGCCCAACCACTTGACCAAATGCCTATGGAGCAGGAGCTGTTGAAGAATTCTGATGAGCTGATTGAGATGATATCTCTAATCAATGAAGAGTCAAAGATGTTGACAGCAGCAGGAGATAATTTAGTTCAAGATAGATTCCAAGCCACTATGGCTGATGTATCTCTTAAAATCAAAGAGAGAGATCAAATCTATCTGAAGGCCATAAATGATCAGAAGACAGAAACTCTATGAGCACAGAAGGCCAATGAAGAGAAAATCCAAGTCCTTTCTGACAAGATTGACAACATGAATCAGTCTTTCTCTTTACAACTTGAGCTGAGCCAACAAGACCTCAAGATTGAGGTTGGTAACTCATCTTACCTGATGGAGCAACTTATGTCCAACAAGGAGTAGCTTTCACAAGTGATTAATGATAAAAAGGGGGAGAAAAAGAGGCATAGAAAGAGGCATTCAAGGAAGAGCAAGGAGAGCAGAAGGAGTGAAGATAAGAAGGCCAAGAGAAAGGTGAAGAAGAAGACAGCAGCTGCAGAAGCAGAATCATCATCTGAGGAGGAGCCAAAAGATGATGATCATATGAATATAGAATTTGAGGGGGAGCAAATTAAGAAAGAAGATCATGAGTCTGAAGGGGGGCAGAGCAAAGACAGAAAGTCATCATCCCAGGGAGAGCAGGAGTAAGAAGATCAAATAGATGAATAGCTGATAGCTGATCAACAGACATCTTGAAAACATACATGGAGCCAAAGAGGTACATCTCTAACTAGTTAGGTATGTTCTGGATCCAGGATGTAAAATGTCATAGTTTATTAAATTCCATATTTCTATAAATGACATTCATGGCTATCTGTTTTAGAAATACAGTTGCTCACTGTATATAAGATTCATTCATAACATGCATATGCACTTATTATTTTTGTCATAATCAAATAGGGGGAGATTGTCAGGAATAAGTATATGAATGATATTCCAATTTATATATGATTTGATTATGATATATATATGAATGAATATGCAAGTATGTTTGAATTAAGAAAAGCTGTAAAGTCCTTTGATAGATAATAGAAACATATGTACAAGGACTTAGAATGAATTGATCAAATGTGTTAGGTTGATCCTACATAAGCAAAATACCTTTGTAAAGTCTTTAAAAAGAAATGATGTACAAGGACTATAAATATAGAAAGATCAAGCTTGTTAGGTTGATCTTATGATGTAATAGATAGGCTTTTTTGATCATCGAGCACTGCACCAGAAATCGTAGTCTGCCAAGAGAGTTAAGGAAAACTAGAGAGCTGTCGATGCAGAATCGTAGTCTGCAAGATAGTAGATCTCGGAGTTCGTAGACTGCCAGGGGAGACGAAGAAAGATCGTATTGTGTCGAGTAGAACTTCCTCGGAGCCGTAGTCTGCTGAGGAAGTAATGTTTAGAATCATAGAGACAACCTACCTACGAGCCGACCGACCATCTGCCGAAGCCAAGTCAAGGATCGTAGACTACACTCAGAGTCATAGAGTCTACTGATGCCGAAGCCAAGTCAAGAATCATAGACTGCACTCTGAGTCGTAGAGACTACTAATCATATCTGAGGCAGAGATCGTAGTCGAGCAAGATAAGATGAAGACAACGAGCACAAAGATAAAAATCATAGAGTGTCAAGATCTGATCTCGAAGTCGTAGTGTCTGCACAGTCGAAGCTGAATCGTAGAGTGCAGAACTAAGACGTCAACAGATGTGCTCACAACGCCAAGGCAGAATCGTAGAGCAAACACGATTCTCAGCAAATGAGCACTCCCATAATATCCAAAGCATGAAGCCTCTGGTCTAAGTTGCAGAGATATATCCCACCTAAAGGAAACCAGAGAGCACTCAACGAATGACATGTAAGCTAACAGAAGATCTGAGCACCAACCCAATCAGCATTTAGATTGAGTTGGGAAGCCATTTGAGATGAAGTCTTCCACAAGCTGATCAGAAGAAGACTTTAGTAACTGACTAAGGAAAGTCAGCTAATGTAGTAGCTGTCAAGTAAATAGAAGACAACGATCTTGGAAGCAATCAGGATCGTAGTGTTTGCCAAACAAAGAAGGAACTGATGGAGTGTACACAGAGATACTGGTCAACGTCTGAAGAACAAGGTTAAAGTGATTAAGCATTGGGTTAGTCCATTGATGATAAGTGAACGGGAGATCACAAGGAGAAAGAGAGCTGGACACGCCACAAATCTGAAGTGTCATGCTATTCAAAAGGGACCAGAACAAAGAGTCAAGCCATCAATATATGAGAGCAGTCAAGATAAACAGAAGTGTTAAAGCACTACACAATAGAAGGAAGAAGTGTTCTGCATTGAAGATCAAATAAACAATCTTCAAGATCGTAGTGTTGTCTCTACCTATCAATGAGCAACATTCAACAAGACACTACGATCAGGTTCAAGAAGATATGCATCAGAATCGTAGAGTTTGGTTAACTGAAGGTTGAAGCATTGTCAACGGTTCAATCTGAGGATTGATATTCGAACAGAGCTTATTGAGAGCATCGACGCAAAAGGACAACCTTTGATCGAGAAATCAGAAGGAGAAAATAAAGTTGACTACCTGCCTGACATGGAAAGGTGACAACTCTAAGGCGGTATGTAAGGTGGCAGCTGTTGTGTCAGTAAGGTCATAAAGGAGCTGTCACGTCACATCAAGCAGTCTGCACCAAATAACTCGAGATCTATGAAGTAATTTAAATAGCTCCCAACAGCTACATTCTAATGGGAAGGTTGTGAAGGAGTATAAATCAACAAGAGCTTCAAAGATCAGAAGTTGTTGGAGTTGTTGAGTTTGGAGAAATGGTGGACTGATCTAAATAACGTAAAACAGTGAGTGACCAATGAAGGTCCGAAAGCTCACTCTACGATCCACCAAGAACACTTGGAGATAAACAGAGTAAGAAGTAGAAGTGAGAGTTCTACTATGTAGAAGTGAGAGTTCTACTACAAGAAGAGTGTTCTGAACTGCCAAGAGAAAAAAGAGCATTAATGTCATCTTGATGTCTATAATGGGAAGACTCTAAGTACCAGAGAGAAGAGCTTACAGTCATCTTAGCAAGTCCATCATGAAAAGGCATCAAGTATCAAGGAAGAAGATCACCAACGTCATCATGGTGTCAAGCATGAGAAAGTTTCTAAGTACCTAACAGAAGAGCTTACAGTCATCTTAGAAAGTCATTATGTGTACCCATCAAGTATCAAGAAGAATGATCTTCACTGCAGTTCAACAAGGAATCATCAGAAGTGGTTGAGTATCTGAAGAAGCTGAGCATTATGCCACACTCAACTGCACCTCAAGGATGGTCACGTCAAGCTGCTAAGCATTCAGAGATGAAGAGCTTAAAGGATATCTTAGCAGCATCTCTAACAAACAAACACTAACAACAACAACAACAATATCTACAAGAAGAAGCCAGGGCCTGAGGGGTCCTTGTTCGGAGGGACTAAATGAAGTTCCAAGCCTGCTGGGCTTGAAGAGTTCCTAGGGAACTAGAGAAGTTCCAAGGCTGCTGGCCTTGAAGAGTTCTTAGTGAACTGAAGTCCCAAGACTACTGGCCTTGAAGGAATCTTAGTGATTCAGGGTGCTGCCCTTCCTTAGTGGAAATCCTGATAGTTGATAGCAGAAGAATGGATTAGGAGCTTGAGTCTCTGAACCACTTAAAATTCCTTGTGTCTTTTACTTTATGTCATTTACATTATGCATTTAACTGCTATAACTGCTATGTATGTATTAACTACTTACTACTGAACTAACTCTAAGAACAATGTATATTTGATTATGAATATATCAATGAAGGGGATTTTTTACTTATTCCGCTGTACTTGAAAAGATTCTTATGTTTGTCATATGCTAAATCATTAGCAATACAAAATAAACGAGAAAAGTATTTAAAATTAAAAAGGATCTATTCAACCCCCCCTTCTAGATCTATTGCGTGCCTACTGGGAACTAACATAATATTGTATCAAAAATAATTTAGACCGAAAAGAAATTAATTTTTTCATGAATAGTATCTCGGGTGAATAGTAATTGAGTGAATAGTATCCCGTGAATAGTATTTCGTGAATAGGACTCCGACATGAAAAGGTTAAAAATTATCAAGAATGCTCAGAATAATATTTTCATAAAAAGATACTGGATGAAGCACAAATTTTAAGGATATTCTACTAATTTTATGGAGTATAGAAGCCAAAACTTAACAAAACGAGTGTAAAATTCAAAATCTAAAACAAAATAATATTATTTACATACTACAAAGTATGGAAGAAAATATTATTTCTTACGAATATTGAACAAAAATAACATCCCTTACCTTAAAAAGAGAGTACTTCTGACTGGTAGGGCGGGGATATTCTTGAAGAAAACTTATACTGTTTTCTACGCTCAAAGCTTTCTTAAACTCTAAAGAAATACGCTCAATATTATAGAAGAAGAATTCTCTAATTCTGGTGTGATTTTTATTTCTAAACTAAGCATCCTATTTATAGGAGAATGGTAGGGGCACTGTGTAAGAAATTTCACGAATGAAGCCATTGCGAATTCACGGATGCTTTATGAAAACTCACGGACGACTGATTTTCAATATAATATTGAAGTAAAACAAAAAACTTTAAATAAAATATAATATATTCTATTTATAATCTAATAAAATAAAACTTTATATAATATATATATATATATATATATATATATATTGAGTGTGTGCGTGTGTGGTGGGAAAAGAAAAAGGGGGTGGGGTGATAATGCCTTGTAAGAGAGGGAATTGGTGTGTATATGTTTGGTTTACCGTAGGATTTTGGAAGAGTGTGTGTGTATATATATAATACGTATATACTTAATAACTTCCTTCTGATTATTTAGAAGAATAAGTAAGTGGGGGGTCCAAATAATACGCCAAACTTACAACAAATATTTTATAAAAATTCCCTCAATATTTTTAACAACAATTATTCATCATTATTATAACTCGCAATATTAACAACCAGATCGTTCCCAGGAAAAAGGGGGCTTTTCGATAAGAATTTCTCCCTATTGGCGCGCAATTAGGTGACCAAACTCATTTTCTCGACAGAACTTTCTAGACATTGTTAATTATGCATATAATAATATGAATAACTTGTCATCTCAATTATTAATTTAATAATATATAAAATATTGACAATAATTGAATCAAATAACGTGAGATACTATGCATCAATTACTGTAGTAATAATTGAGTATAACTGAGTGACTTCTCACGTAAGCATCAATAATCAATACCGTGTGCTACTATGCAATCACGCGTATTACTGTACTTTTATCACCGGGTATTTCAACAGTTAACGGTAAAATTTTCGCCGTTATTTTTATAAAAAGATAATTCTGTCGTTTTCTAACTTCGACAATAAATCCGTTGTGGGGTCCACCAATGATTGTGTCGTCGTACGAATATTCTCTGTTAAAATGAATATTCCCCGACCAATCGAATATTTTATAACAACTTGCATACTTTACAAAATTTATAAATATTACCCACAACTATAACATTATATCAAATCCACACCATAATATTCAAAAATATATTTCGATAAAAATTAATCTTTATTTATGAAAGTTGGGGTCTTACAACCTCCCCTTCTTATGAAATTTCGTCCTCAAAATTAGGGTACATACCTGGTATGTCGAAGATGTGAGGATACCTTGATTTTATTTCAGATTCTAACTCCCAGGTCATTTCCTCAACATCGTGATTTTTTCACAAAACTTTGACTTAAGGTATAAACTTGGAGCGTAGAATATGTTCCATCTTATCCAAGAGTTTAACAGGTACCTCTTCATACGTTAAATCTTCCACTATTTCGTCCTATTCTAAATCAATAATATGGTTCAGGTCTTCCACATATTTACGTAACATAGATATGTGAAAAACGTTATGAACACGAGATATACTTGACGGTAAGGTGAGTCTATAAACCACAGTTCCTACTCGATCAAGGATTTTAAATGGGTCAATGAATCGAGGATTGAACTTTTCTCTCTTTCTAAATCTCGTAACTCCTTTCTATGGAGTAACACGTAATAACACATGATCTCCAACATTGAATTCCACGTCCTTTCGATGAAGATTAGCACAACTCTTTTGTCGATCTTGTGAGGTTTTTATACGTTGCCGGATCATTTGAATATTCTCCGTAGTCATACGTACCAATTTCGGTCCTAACAACGTTGCTTCACCCACCTCATCCCAGCATACTGGAAAACGACACTTGCGTCCATATAACGCCTCGAATGGAGCCATGCCAATACTTGCTTGATAACTGTTGTTGTAGGAAAATTCCACCAATGGCAAGAACTTGTCCCAACTTCCTTTGAAGTCAAGGACACAGAGTCTTAATAGATCTTCAAGAGTTTGAATAGTCCTCTTCGACTGCCCGTTCGTTTGAGGATGATATTCCAAACTGAATCGTAAATCTGTGCCCATAGCTTTCTGCAAACTGACCCAAAATTATGAATTGAATCTTGGGTCTTAATCAAAAGCTATGGATACTGGCGTACCATACAGTCTTACAATCTCATTTATGTAAATACGAGCAAGACGTTCAAGTGTATAAGTTTCTCGTATAGGTAAGAAATGAGCAGACTTGGTCAATCTATCAACAATGACCCAAATTGCATCTATGACTTGAGAAACCTTGGGAAGAATAGTAATGAAATCCATGGTAATGTACTCCCAGTTCCATTCTGGAATTTTAAGTGGTTGCAATGGACCTTTAGGCACTTGATGCTCTGCCTTGACTCGTTGACACGTTAAACACCATGAGATAAACTCTGCTATCTCTCTCTTCATATTGCTCCACCAAAATGTATGTCGAATATCATGATACATTTTGGTACCCCCAGGATGAATTACAAACGGTGTATTGTGTGCCTCCATCATGATTTTATACTTTAAATTCGGGTTGTTAGGAACATAAAGTTTGGAGTTGACTCGAAGTATTCCTTTTTTATCGATTCTTGCTTCCGGAATAGCACCTTATTGAACTTTCTTCTTCATACGCATCAGCTCCAGGTCTGTAGCTTGAGCAATTTTAACTTTATCAATTAAAGTCGATTCTACTCGTATATTTGCCATCATCACGTGGATCTCTGGGGTCTTTATCTCTATCTCCATCCTTTGTAAGTCATACAAAATAGGCCTTTGCGTTGACAATATCGCACACGTACCCGCATATGATCTTTTACTCAATGCGTCAGCTACCACGTTCGCTTTTCTAGGATGGTATTGAATGGTATGATCGTAATCTTTCAACAGCTCGAGCCAACGTCATTGTTGCATGTTGAGTTCCTTTTAGGTGAAGAAATATTTAAGGCTTTTATGATCCGTATAGATCTCCACTTTCTCCCCATACAGGTAATGCCTCTAGATTTTAAGCGCGAAAACGACTGCTGCTAACTCTAGATCATAAGTATGATAATTCT
Source organism: Panax notoginseng (assembly GCA_016801055.1). Classification (NCBI taxonomy): domain Eukaryota; kingdom Viridiplantae; phylum Streptophyta; class Magnoliopsida; order Apiales; family Araliaceae; genus Panax; species Panax notoginseng. Next base: position 55,837,073 of record CM029020.1, on the reverse strand, counting down.
TCTCATATTCTTTGAGTTGTCGTGAGGCATAGGCTATGACTTTTCTATGTTGCATGAGAACACATCCTAACCCTCTGCCTGAAGCATCGCTGTAGATGACAAATCCCTCCAAACCAGATGGTATTGTCAGAACAGGTGCTAAAATGAGTCTCCTCTTGAGTTCTTGAAAACTCTTCTCACATTCCTCGCTCCAACTGAATTTTATATCTTTTTGAGTCAGCTGAGTTAATGGAGTAGCGATTCGAGAAAATCCTTCCACGAATCTCCGATAATAACAAGTGAAGCCCAGAAAGCTACATACTTCGGTTATTAACTTAGGTTGCTCTCAGCTTTGTATTGCTTCAATCTTCGCTGGGTCAACAGATATTCCATGATTTGATATCACGTGCCCAAGGAATGTTACTTCCTCAAGCCAGAACTCGCATTTCTTCAACTTGGCGTACAACTTATTTTCACGAAGCTTTTAGAGTATCAGCCTCAAGTGTTGCTCATGATCTTCACGGGTTTTGGAGTATATGAGGATGTCTTCAATAAAGACAACAACAAAATGATCTAAATGGTTTATCATATCCATAAAGGTAGCAGGAGCATTAGTCAATCCAAAAGACATGACTAGGAATTCGTAATGCCCGTACTGAGTTCTGAAAGCAGTTTTTGGAATGTTATCAGTTTTAATCTTTAACTGATGATATCCGGAACGAAGATCAATCTTTAAAAAGAATTTAGCACCTTGCAACTAGTCAAACAAGTCATTAATGCGAGGCAACGAGTACCTATTTTTGATGGTGACATGATTCAACTCCTGATAATCAATACAAAGTCATATACTTCCATCTTTCTTCTTTACACAGGAGCACCCCAAGGAGACGTACTAGGTCGAATGAAACCAATGTCTAATAATTCCTATAGTTGGGTTTTTAACTCTTGAAATTTAATAGGAGCCATTCGATATGGGGCTTTGGAAATGGATTTTGTACTGGGTTCAAGGTCAATACAAAATTCAATTTCACACTTTAGGGGTAGGCCAGAAAGTTCTTCAGGGAATACGTCAGGAAAATTATTAACAATAGAAATATCATTCAAATCTGACGTATTTTTATTTAAATTTGTGACATGGGCTAAGAAAGCTTGACATCCATTTTTCAATAAATGAATAGCTTTATGGATATGACAGTGATTGACTTTAGTGGTTTGGTTGCTTGAATTCACATAATAAGTTGGTTAGAAATATGAAAGCTAACAACCTTATGAAAATAATCAATTTTAGCATGATGAGTAGTTAACCAATAAATCCCTAAAATCACATCAAAAGCAAGTATTTTCAAAGAGATAAGATAGACAGGTAACGTGCGGTTGCCGATTTGAATCAAACAAGACTTGTAAATAATGGATGTAATGAAGGTTTCTCCCAACGGAGTTTCAATAGATAAGTCAAAGTCTAATTTCTTCGGAGTTAAATTTAAACGTTGAGTGCAAGTAGGAGAAATAAAAGAATGGGTAGAACCGATATCAAATAAGGTATAGACTTCGCTAGAGTTTATGATTAGCTTACCCCTAATAACTTCATTTGGGTTCCTCGCTTTTTGGGAGGTCATGACAAACGCTCTCCCTTGAACTACCGGCTTTGACTTGTCTGGGACGACCTTTAGTGCCTCCATCCCAGTTGGACTTGACTTCACTGCATTACAAAATCGGACTAGGTGACCTTCTCTTCCATAATTATAACATGATTTGGATTGCTACGTACAGTTTGGACTGATATGTCCCTCCCTTCCGTATTTATAGCATACGATCGGTGGTCATTCTCCTTCCTTAACAACAGGTGCTGGTGTTGACGTCTTTCCATCATTATTAAATCTCCTCTTCTTGAAATTTTCACTTTTATTGTCTTGGCCAGGATTACCACCGAAGTGGTTACCATGTCTGGAAAGTTGATTTCCTCCTCGTTTATTGTCACCGCTTTGATGACTGCTACCACTGGTATTATCGTTTTGTTGGCTACTCTCTCTTGGTTGGGTTGACTCGTTATCGCGCTCCAATAACTGAGCCCTATTTACAACATCTGAATACAAACACAGTTTGTGAAAAATTATGTATTGACGTATATCGGGTTTCAAACCTTGCAAAAATATTCACGTCATTCTCTCCTCATTATCAACCAGATGGGACGCAAACCGGGATAACTCCGCAAACTTAGCTTTGTACTGCGACAAGGTCATATTGTTTTGTTCTAGCTTGATAAATTATATCTCCTTCATGCGACGAATACTTTCGAAAAAGTACTTGTCGTTGAACAGTTCTTGGAACTTCTCCCAAGACATCTTGAGTGCGGCAGGTTGAGTACGCTTGACAGATTCCCACCAGTAATTCGCCTCTCCTCGTAACATGAAGGTGACAAAGGGAACCTTTTGCTCCTCGGAGCATCCCAAGACATCAAATATCTTGGTGATCTGCTTTATCTACGTCTCCGCCTTAAGTGGTTCTGGTTTTCCCAAAAACTCTGGTGGTCCCAGCTCCTTAAACTGCTTAGCGGTGACCGTCCGAGAGTTGCAAGTGTTTCCACCTACATTTTGGACAGGAGTCTCTCTTGCCTGATGTTTCATGAATTGCAGAAAGCTCCTAAACATTCCGTCGTTCATCATTTGGTTAGTGTTGTTGTTTACCTGAGGATTATTGCCTTCCTGATGCACATTATCCTGGGTATTGATTTGTGGTGACTCAACGGTCTCATGTGCTTCATTGCTTATCTCAACATTCTTGGATGTCATTTTCAAACACTGCCATAAAACAAGGGTTAATTGACATGCCACATATTATCCCTATATTCTGACCGACCAATTAAATAACAAATAAACTTAGGTAGGTCATACTAGCGAAGGAATTACCCGTATCTTCCCTCCTAGTTCTAGTCTCACATCTCAGCCAAGGATCATATCCCTAAGCTTTGATACCAATTGTGACGCCCCCAAAATAGGTATACATCACCCATCTTTAGTTGCCAAATACATGGTACATAATTTAAATACAAACTTAATTAATACAACTGTCATGTAAAATACGACAAAACATAGCTAAGTTTTTACACGAATATTGTCTCATAGACAATATCCAAACTCAAATTCAATCATCATTACATTTATTATCACACTAAATAGTGAGGACTACTAAAAAAACCATCATGGACCGTCACTCCATTCCTTAACTAGTCCCGGCTACGTTCTCATTTCCTGATGAAAATAATGAAAGCAAAAGGGTGAGCTCAACTAGCCCAGTAAGAAATATTATGACTAAGATAATGCAGAATAAATTATCGTTAGCCTTCAACAGTGTTAAACTGATAAAATGTAATAAATATCAAGTTTAACTGCAGCAGAACAAGCAATCCATTAGAAAAGTCAAGTAGAGCATGATATCTACTATCTTTTATGATTTAAGAGTTTATCATCAATTTTATCGCTGAGACTCAGCTTAATAAATAATCCACATCATCGAATCATCTCTGCACTACTGGCCAAGAATATTCATTAGTATCACGTCCACGAATTATCCATGCACTACGGGCCAAGAATATTCGTGTAATCATCAATGGTCATGATCATACCAACAACTGGCCATCAATGCACTACGGGCCAATGAGGACTTTTACCACATCATTTGTAACATTACGGGTCATGATTATACCGAATAATCCCTGGTTATAATCATACCAATCAATAGTCCATCTATGCACTACGGCCAAAGATGACTTTCATCATAATATAAGCATGAGAATGATGACAATGATATAAGAATTCAATTAAAAGAAAGCAAAGGATAAATTTTTAAAGATTTATAATTTAATTTATCCAGAATTCAATAATGTCCAAATTGTCAACATGATACTGCTTTGTGGAGTAAAATTCAAGAATAATATTGTATCAAAAATGATTTGGACCGAAAAGAAATCAATTTTTGTCATGAATAGTACCCCAGGTGAATAGTAACTGAATGAATAGTATCCCGTGAATAGTACTTCGTGAATAGTATCCTGTGAATAGTACTCCAGTATGAAAAGGTTAAAAATTATCAAGTATGCTCAGAATAATATTTTCATGAAAAGATACTGGATGAATCACAAATTTCAAGGATATTCTACTAATTTCATGGAGTATAGAAGCCAAAACTTAACAAAACGAGTGTAGAATTCGAAATCTGAAACGAAATAATATTATTTACATACTACAGGGTATGGAAGAAAATATTATTTCTTACGAATATTGAAAAAAAATAACATCCCTTACCTTAAAAAAAGAGTACTTCTGACTGGTAGGGCGGGGATATTCTTGAAGAAAACTTATACTGTTTTCTACGCTCAAAGCTTTCTTAAACTCTAAAGAAATACGCTCAAGATTATATAAGAAGAATTCTCTAATTCTGGTGTGATTTTCAATTCTAAACTAAGCATCCTATTTATAGGAGAATGACAGGGGCACTGTGTAAGAAATTTCACGGACGAAGCCATTACGAATTCACGGATGCTTTATGAAAACTCACGGACGACTGATTTTCAATATAATATTCAAGTAAAACAAAATTTTTAAATAAAATATAATATTCTATTTATAATCTAATAAAACAAAACTTTATATAATATATATATATATATATATATATATATATATATATATATATATATATATATATATATATATACACACACACACACACACACTCCCAAAATCCTACGGTAAAGCAAACATATAAACACCAATTCCCTCTCTTACAAGGCATTATCACCCCCACCCCCTTTTTCTTTTCCAACCACACACACACACACACACACACACACTCACACACATATCTCAAATATATATATATATATATATATATATATATATATATATATATATATATATATATATACTTAATAACTTCCTTCCGATTATTTAGAAAATTAAGTAAGTGGGGGGGTCCAAATAATGCGTCAAACTTACAACAAATACTTTATAAAAATTCCCTCAATATTTTTAACAATATTTATTCATCATTATTATAACTCGCAATATTAACAACCAGATCGTTCCCAGGAAAGAGGGGGCTTTCCGATAAGGATTTCTCCCTATTGGCGCGCAATTAGGTGACCAAACCAATTTCCTCGACAGAACTTTCTAGACATTATTAATTATGGATATATTAATATGAATAACTTGTCATCTCAATTATTGATTTAATAATATATAAAATATTGACAATAATTGAATCAAATAACGTGAGATACTATGTAGCAATTACTGTAATAATAATTGAGTATAACTGAGTGACTTCTCACGTAAGCATTAATAATCAATACCGTGTGCTACTATGCGAGCACGTGTATTACTGTACTTTTATCACCGGGTATTTCAACAGTTAATGGTAAAACTTTCGTCGTTATTTTTATAAAAAGATAATTATGTCGTTTTCTAACTCCGACAATAAATCTGTTGTGGTATCCACCAATGATTGTGTCGTCATACGAATATTTCCTGTTAAAATGAATATTCCCCAACCAATTGAATATTTTATAACAACTTGCATACTTTGCAAAATTTATAAATATTACCCACAACTATAACATTATATCAAATCCACACCATAATATTCAAAAATATATTTCGATAAAAATTAATCTTTATTTATGAAAGTTGGGGTCTTACAGATTTGGTATAATCCTAAGTTAGTGTGGAACAGTGATTTGATATGGCTTGCATGCAGTTAGATGAGGTCACGGAGGGTGTTGCATGCAAGGCGGTGAGACTAATATAAAAGTACAGAGCGTTACACAAAAGAGGTAACTTAAAACTTATCTACCAGACACTAGAGCACACAACCTCCATTGTTAACCTTGCTTATAGCCTGTATTCATTCTCACACCGAAGCTATCCCTCGGCGGCCTAAGCTGTCAAGCTTTTGGTGCTGACTCATTTTTTGTGCAGGATTGGTCGCATTTTTTGGTGATTGAGGCGCATGGAAAGATCTTAGCGTTAACATTGGCGCTAGAAGGAGGGCCTATAGTGTTTCTGGTTTTTAATCACATTTATTAAACGTCCTACATCGGAAGTTATGGTGAAAAATAGGACGATCACGGCTGAAGGGAAGCCAACGACTGCGAGCTCTTCTCTATAAAGAGTTTCTGTTAAGGATAGGTTGGGGCCTTCAAAGAGTATCCATGACAGACTTGGATCACAAGATATTCTGGAGGGATCATATGCAAGAGATCATGGTGATGTCAGAAAGAAGTTGTTTTCCACTGCCAATAAAGGGCCTGACAAGGATCAGAAAAGGGAAGAAGGCACACTGCCTAGAACCCAACACCGAGAAGGTCCAGCAGACACGACATCTACTTCAGCTAAGATGGTATAGGAGACTGACAAAGCTTTAAAAGTGCTTCTGCAGCAAAGCGAAGAGATTGTCAAACAGATGGTTCTTATGACCGAAATGGAAGATGAGGCATCTAGTTATGCTCAACCTAAGAGTGTGGTAGGTCTCTGCAAAGGTGAACAGGGAGAAATGAGGAGCCCATGCAGTCTGAAAGCATGTCTCAGAGTCGTTCTCGAGACCAAAGAAGAGCAAGGAATCATACTCCCGAAGATCCAAAGAGGGCACTTTGCCCTGAGGATTCTCGGAGTAATGACAAGAGCAGGAGAAGAAGCAAATCGAGAGGACGAACACCCGAGAGTTCAAAGAAAGCCCCTCGCCTTGAGTATTCTTGACACAACAAGAAGGGTAGACGCCAAAGAAGATCTAGAGGTCATTCCCCAGAGAATCCAAAGAGGGCACACTGCCCTGTAGATTCTCGCTTCAGCAGAAGTGATAGACGAAGTCCTTCAGGAGCATCCAGCTCGGATGGAAAGGACTGAACAGAACAGAAGAAGAAAAGCTCCCCGAAGAAGGAAGTTTCTTCACAGCCCGAAGGAGTTAAACTTTTGGCCAAAGAGGTGAAGGAGCTTCGGAGGCAACTGGCTGAAGTTCAGTAGGTGAAGGGAAGCTCGAGTAAAAAGGCATCCCCTTTTTCTTTGGAAATTCTTCGGGAGAAGGCAGATCCTAATAAAAAGCTTCCGTATATGGAAAGTTATGATGGCTCAAGAGATCCATATGACCATAGCCAAGCGTTTGATAGGCTGATGGACTATTATGATTATTCGGATGCAGCAAAATGTCAGACTTTTATGACGACGTTGAGAAAAGATGTAAGGTAGTGGATGGGGACTTTGACTCTAGACTCAATTTCGTCCTGGACTGATTTGTGTGATAAATTTCATGCTCGGTTCAGAAGCAATAAGAGGAGAGGAAAGCCTACGGGGTCATTGACACAAGTTAGACAGTATTCGAATGAGACACTAGGCCAATATATGAAGAGGTTCAGAGAAGCAGTGGGTCAAGTAACAGACCTCAATGATCTCCAGGCTGTAGGTGTATTTCAAAATGGACTGGACTTAGTGAAGTCTGAAAAATTGGTAAAGAAGTTGATGTTTAGTCATCCGAAGAGCTTAGCAAAAGCATTTGAGAAGGCGGAAGGCTACATCATGGTAGAAGAGGCAATGAGTAGCTTGAAGCATGGCCCTTCAGAAAAGGCAAAAGAGAAGGATAAGGATAAATCTGATGGTAATCAGAAGAAGATTGGTGGTAGTAATGATCATTATGATGGGAATTAGAAGAAGTATACCAACAATTGGGGGTCGAAAGGAGGTCCACCACCTTTTCTGAGTCAGAAAGTGAATAAGGTGTTTACCCAACTTAATACTGACCGGGCTACCATTCTGGAGCAAATAAAGGTCCAGCCTTACTTTGAGCAGCCTCGTGATAATCTTAAACCAGGGTCAGGAAATCCTTATAAATATTGTGATTACCATCAGGTAGTTGGACATGATACAAACTCCTATTGGAATTTGAGAGAGTTCATTGAAAGAAAAGTCCAAAGTGGTGCTTTGGTTCAATATGTAGCAAGGCGAGAGCCCCCGAGGGAATAACAGAGGAATAGAGGGCCTGCTTAGGCTTCTCAACCCGCACCACCTATTCAGAATTAACCGGTAAGACATGTGGTGGATGTAATTACAGGAGGGAACATTGCCAAAGTTGCTGGGAAGAAGAAATGAAGATATCTGGATTCGGTAATGACAGTGGCGGGAAATCCCCCGAAGACTGAAAGAGCATTCCCAGGTTTGGTAATTTCTTTCACGAATGATGATTTCCCTTCCGAACCCATAGAACCCCATGAGGGAGCTCTGGTGATTACTGCACAAGTGGGTTTGGTGGATATGAAGAGGATGATTATAGATAATGGGTTTTTGGTAGATATCCTGTACGTACATGCTTATCAGAGGATGGAAGGAAGATGGAAATTGGGCAAGAAGCTCCTCTGTATGGGTTTAGCAACGATCCAGTCAAAGTGGCAGGGACTATCGAGTTGCTGGTCATCTTTGGGATAGCTCCTCAGCAGGTGGAGGTTATGTGTAAGTTTTATGTAGTGCATGTAGATTCGGCTTATAATGCCATTTTGGGAAGGCCCACTTTGACAGCTCTTCAGGCAGTGACAATGATTCCCCATTTTAAGATTAGGTTTTCTACGCCACATAGAGTTTGAGAAGTTGTTGGAGATTTAGACTTGGCGAGGAGATGCTACTGGAATGCTTTGATTACTTCGGGTGTAGGGGTTAGCAGACAGAAGCAAACCATGGCTATTGAGATTGAGCCATTTACAGAATGTAGTACAGAGCCATTGATTATACCTAGGGGTGTTCATCGGTAAAAAAACAGGGCCAGACAGGACCGGCCCAAACCATACCGTATTGTACCGAATACCGAAAGGAGCCAATTTCATATACCGATACCGGTACCGATTAAACCAGTATCCTGAATCGGGTACCTGGTTCGGTACCGGTTTAGTACTGGTTTATACATGTTTTGTACCGGTTGTGTGTAAAGCAACTAAGAAAGTAAGCATGTAGCATGTTAACCCATTTAATTAAAAGCAATTAAAAGGATGTAGCCAGTAGTAGTTAACCCATTCAATTAAAAGCAACAAGCAATACATATGATCAAACAGAAAGTTCAGTTAAACATAAATACAACAAGATGATTATATCAAAACAAAATAATACTAATACTTCTCCAGAATAGTAAAACATAAGTCACATAACATCAAATCAAAATAAAACAATATAACAGCCATGAAGCAGTGTCAACAACAAAATAGCCATGAGCCACCATTCTGCATTCAGATCATCAGATGTCAATGGAAGTATGAATCGAATCATGATCCACCATTACGAAAGGAGATAGAGACTTACGAATGGAGATCGGTGACTTACAAAGGGAGATGGAGAGACAAAGCTTTGAGATGGATGGAGATAAAGGTTTGAGATGGAGAGATCGGCGACTTACTAAGTCACAAAGGTTCAAGAGGGAGAGATTTCAGTCAAATTTGGGAATAAAGAGAAGGCTGAAGCGTGAAGCCTGAAGCTAAAGAGTAAAGAAAAGACTAAAGACTTAAAATAAAGACGGAAAGTAATATATATTAATAATATTATTAAATAAACCGGTACATCTGGTTCGGTTCAGTTTATACCGATCGACCAAATCTCCTACCAAAACCGGTACTGAAAACCCAGTATGTACCGGTTCTGCATATCGATACCGAACCGTTTACTTTTTGAATTGAATCGACTGGTCCAAACCGGTTCGGTTTCCCTAAAAATTGAAAATACCATTTTTTTTAACACCCTTAGTTATACCAGCTAAAGAGACCGAAGAGTTTGAGCTAATTCCAGGAAAGAAAGAAAAGATGGTGAAGATAGGTTCAGGTCTGCCAGAACCTTTCCAGACGAACCTGGTGGAATTACTTCGTTGTTATGTTGATATCTTTACTTGGGTTCCAAGTGACATGCCTGGGGTAAGTTGAAAGGTTGCTGAGCATAGGCTGCACGTAGACCTAACAAAAAAGCCAATTCGGTAGAAAAGGAGGATTTTTACGCCAGAGAGGCAGGAGATAATCGACAAAGAAATTACAAAGTTGTTGGCAATAGATTTCATATTTGAGATCAACTATCCAAAGTGGATGGCGAATGTTGTTCTAGTGCAGAAGCAGAATGGGAAATGGCGAGTTTATATAGACTACACTGATCTGAATAAAGCCCGTCTGAAGAACTTTTACCCTCTACCTCATATTGATCAGCTCATCGATACGACTTCGGGATATGCCCTATTCAATTTTATGGATGCTTTTTCGGGTTATCATCAGATTTCTATGTGTAAGGAGGACATCCCGAAGATAACATTCATTACTCATTGGTCAGTGTATGCTTATAAGAAGATGACCTTCGTGTGACGCCCCCAAAATTAGGTATACATCACCCATCTTGGGTCGTCAGATACATAGTACAAAATACAAATACAACTTACTAATACAACTGTCGTGTACAATACGACAAAACATAAACTGTGAGTTTGAATACAAATATTATCTTCTAGAGAGTATTCATACTCAAAAGGAGTCATCATTACATTTATTAACACACCATTACATAGAATAGTGAGGACTACTAACTAATACTATCATTCGGACCATCACTCCGTTCCCCGACTTGCCCCAGCTACATTCTCATTTTCTGAAGAGAACAGTGAAAGAAAGGGTGAGCTCAACTAGCCCAGTAAGAAATATTATGACTAAGATAATGCAGAATAAATTATCATTAGCCTTCAACAATGTTAAACTGATAAAATATAATAGACATCAAGTTTAACTGCAGCGGAACAAGCAATCCATTAAAAGAGTCAAGTAGAAAATAAACTCTACTATCTTTTATGATTTAAAAGATTTTCCAACACTGTGATCGCTGAGACTCAGCTTAATAAAATAATCCACATCATCGAATCACCCCTGCACTACGGCCAAGGATATTCGTATATTCATTAATGGTCATGATCATGCCAACAACTGTCCATCAATGCACTACGGGCCAATGAGGACTTTTACCACATCATTTGTAACATTACGGTCATGATTATACCGAATAATCCCTGGTCATAATCATACCAAGTCCATCTATGCACTACAGGCCACAGATGACTTTTAACATTTTATAAACATGAGGATGATGACAATGATATAAGAATTCAATAAAACAAGTTCAAGAATTAATTTATCCAGGAATTAATAACGTCCAAATTGTCAACATGATACTGCTTTATGGAGTAAAATTCAAGAATGACCAGGAGAATATTTTCATGAATAGATACTAGATGAAGCGCAAATGTCAAGGATATTCCACAAATTTCATGGAGTATAGAAGTCAAAACTTAACCAACTGAGTATAATAAAGAATGGAATAACAAAAGAAATCACCATGCATGCGATAGACCGCACAGACAGGTTATTCCAACAGAATAATAAATAATGGAACCAGGTCCGACGTAAACGCACAGACAGGATATTCCGATAGAATAATAAATAATGGAACCAGGTCCGGCGTAAACGCACAGACAGGATATTCCGACAGAATAATAAATAATGGAACCAGGTCCGGTGTAAAACACACAGACAGGATGTTCCAACAGAATAATAATAAAAACGGAACCAGTTCCGGTGTAAAACACACAGACAGGATGTTCCAACAGAATAATAGAAGAATGTCACCAAGTATAGGGTAGACCGCGTATACTGGTTATTCCAACAGAATAATAAAGAATAGAATAACAGAAGTTCTCTTCATGAATATAAAAGAAATAATATTCCTTACCGATTTGAAGACAAGCTGAAATAAGGAAGTAGTTAAGTAGCAGAATACTCTTCTTCTCTCTCTCTATAATTTCTCTCTCTAGAGTTCAGTGAATTCATAAGAAATAATGAAGAAATGAGCTGCTATTTATAGAAAAATAGAATGCATAGTAACTAATCCATGAACGGTCCAGATTGATTACTTTAATCTGACGGTCCATATTTAAAGAAAAATCTTTTAAATAAAATATAATATATTCTATTTATAGAATAACTTTAATAAAGCATTCTATTTTATATAAAAAGATGTTTCTGTTTTATTACGTTAATAATACGAATAAAACAAAATGTCATTATCGCTAAATAATTCATATTATTAACTGACAATAATTGAATCAAACTGAGTGACTTCTCACATAAGCATTAATAATCAATACCGTGTGCTACTATGCAACCACACGTATTACTGTACTTTTACTACCGAGTAGTTTAACAGTAACAATGGTAAAATTTCTGCCGTTATTTTTAATAAAATATTTTTGTCGTTTTTTTCAATCCGACAATAATTCCGTTGTGGGGTCCACAAATGATTGTGTCGTTGTACGAATATTTCCTGTTAAAACGAATATTCCCCGACCAATCGAATATTATATAACAACTTGCGTACTTTGCAAAATTTATAAATATTACCCACAACTATAACATTATATCAAATTAACTCCATAATATTCAAAAATGATATATATAGAAAATTCATCTTTATTTATAAAATTTGGGGTCTTACACTTCGGCTTGTTGAATGCATGAGCTACTTATCAGAGGATGATAAACTATATGTTCACCAGGCAGTTGGAAAAAAATATGGAAGTTTATGTTGATGACATGATTGTTAAAAGTATGTCTATTCAAGGTCATTTGGATGATTTGGAGGAGTGTTTCCAAACTATTCGTCATTATAATTTGAAGTTGAATCTGACGAAGTGTACCTTCGGGCTTGGAGCAGGTAAATTTTTGGGTTATCTGGTTAGCAAAAGGGGTATAGAGGCAAATCAAGAAAAGATCCAGGCTATTATGAATATGAAGTCTCCTCAGTCCTACAAAGATGTTCAGCGGTTGACGGGTCGGATAGCAGCTCTGAGGAGGTTTATGTCTAAGTCGACAGAAAGGTGTTTGCCATTTTTTGATACGTTGAAAGGGTCGAAGAATGTTAAGACATTTCAGTGGACTTCAAAATGTGAAGATGCTTTCCAGGGGATAAAGAGGTATTTGTCTTCGGCGCCTTTGTTGGTGAAGCCAGTTCCTGCTGAACCTTTGTATTTATATTTGGCTGCAAGTTCGTTGGCAGTGGGAGCAATTTGGTACGGGAGATTGGGGGTAAGCATCACCCGGTTTACTATGTGAGCCATGCCCTAAGGGATGCAGAGATAAGGTATCTGAACCTTGAGAAGTTTGCATTTGCCTTGATAATAGCTAGTAAAAAGCTTCAGCAATACTTCCAAGGTTAGTTAATAGTGGTGTACACAGATCAACCACTGAAGAAGATGCTAGGTAAGCCAGAAGTTTTAGGGAGACTCGCTGCATGGACAATGGAGTTGTCTCAGTTCTTTATCGAGTATCATCCTCAGATAGCTAATAAAGGTCAAGCCTTAGCTAATTTTGTGGTCGAATGTTCGTTCTTTGAAGCTGATGAGAGTTTGAATGAAGTTGAGGGGTCTGAGAAGGCAATTGCAGTGCTTCAGCAGATACAGAGTTCATGGATGTTATATGCTGATGGGTCCTCTACTTTGGATGTCAGTGGAGCTAGGATTATATTGACGAGTCCAGAGGGATTCAAAGTACAGTAGGCTATCAGGTTTGGGTTCAGGGTAACGAACAACGAGGTAGAGTATGAAGCAATATTAGTAGGGTTGTGGTTGGCGATGAGTCTAGAAGTTCAGAGATTAATCGTCTACATTGATTCTTAGTTGGTTATCAAGCAAGTTTCAGGAGAGTATGAAGCTCGGGATTCGAGAATGGCTAAATATCCAGTAGAGTTGAAGGATCGGGTTTAATATTTCAATTCTTACGAGTTTCAGGGGGTCGATCGAGTTGATAATTTAATTACAGATACATTGTCAAAGTTAGCTACTACTGAAGTGAGTACCTTTGATGGGTCAGTTTATTTAGAGACTTTAAAATAGCCCAGTATCCAGCATGAGGAAGTGATGTGTGTAGAGTGATCTAATTACTGGATGAGCCCATATCTAGACTATTTGGCAGATGGCGTACTGCCTTCAGATCAGATGTGGGCTAAATAAGTAAAGTATAAAAGCTCGAACTTCGTACTTATTGATGGCGATCTTTATCGAAGGGCTTACTCTTCTCCCTTGTTAAAGTGTTTGGTTCCCTCTAAAGCTGAGTATGTCCTTCGAGAAGTTTATAAGGGTATTTATGGTGATCACATGGCTACAAAGTCATTAACATATAAGGTGCTTCGGCAGGGGTATTATTGGCCAACGATTTTTAAAGAGGCTACTGATTATGTGAAGAAGTGGCAGATGTGCCAATTGAATAGTTCAATCCCACATCAGCCACCAGAAGAGCTATATTCGGTTTTATCTCCTATACCTTTTGATGTCTGGGGGGTGGATATACTTGGTACATTACCAAAAGCAAAAGGGCAAGTCAACTTTGTAATAGTGGCGATCGATTATATAACTAAATGGGTGGAGGCAAAACCACTTAAGGCGATCACAGAGCAAGAATGCTTGAAGTTTTTGAAAGAATATATGGTGTTTCATTTTGGTATTCCTATGGTGGTAATTTCGTATAATGGATGCCAGTTTGTGGGTTCAAAGTTTGAGGCATTTTTAAAGGAGTTGGGGATTCAACATCGAAGAACTTCGGTTGCTCATCCACAATCGAATGGAATTAAAAGAAGACTGGATGAAGCAAAAGGAAGATGGCCTGAGGAATTACTTAACGTGTTATGGGCCTATCGAACTACACTGAGGACTACAACGGGAGACTTGCCTTTTAGACTGACTTATGGTTCAGATGCATTGGTTCCTGTTGAGATTGGGTCTACAAGACTTTGGGTTAGTCAGTTTTGGGAGGTATATAACGATGAGGGACTTAAGGTCAATATAGATTTACTTGAAGAGGCCAGGGAAGCAGCCTTGGTCAAATTGGCAGCATATCAGCGTCGTGTGGCTAAGCCTTATAATAAAGGGATAAAGCTTCGAAGGTTTGAAGTGGGAGATCTTGTTCTTCAGGAAGTAGAAGCTTCTACACCTCAGAGTGTGGGAAAGCTGATGCCGAATTGAGAAGGTCCTTATGAAGTTGTTGATGTACCGAATCTAGGAACTTATCGATTGCGAATGCTGGATGGGACTGAGATAAAGAATACTTGGCATGCAGGAAGGCTTCGAAAATACTTTCAGTAGATTCAATGTTAGAGTACCAGAGTCTGTAATTATGCCAACAGTTATCAATAAAAGAAGCTTTTTTCTCCAATGTCTCCAATGATGCTTTATTTAATGGTTGTTTGGGGGTTCGGTAGCCTGTTCATCCTATAGATGGTGAACAGGGTCTTGATTCATCCTAAAGATGGCAAACTGGATTTTATGGAGGTTTGGTGGTCTGTTCATCCTAAAGATGGTGAACATAACTTGCTTATCCTAAAGATGGTGAGTAGTGTCCTAATTCGTCTTAAAGATGGCGAACGGGATTTTCGGGAGTTTGGTGGTATGTTCATCCTCAAGATGGTGAATAGAACCTGTTCATCCTAAAGATTGTGAGTAGGGTCCTGATTCGTCCTAAAGATAGCGAACTGGATTTTCTGGAGGTTCGGTGGTTTGTTCATCCTATAGATAGTGAACAGGACATGTTCGTCCTCAAGATGGCGAACAGGCCTGCTGGGAGGTTCGGTTGGATCTGTTAATCCTAAAGATGATGAATATGATTTGTTTATCCTAAAGATGGTAAACATAGTCTATTCGTCATAAAGATGGCAAAGTAGATTGTTAAAGATTTGTTTCACGCTTCGGTAATGAATAAGTGTTACTTTACTTTATTACTTGATTTTATTTGAAGTGTTGAGTTCAGATTCTTTGTTTATTTGAATTTTATTTGAAGTGTTGAGTTCAGATTATCTAATTATCTGATAAAGTAAAAGGAGTAACAAAGGAAAAGTAATATTTCATTAAAATATAAAAGGTGATTACAATAATGTTGTTAAATTTTTACAAGTTTAAAGTTATGTTGGAGGAGGGTCGTCTTCAGCATTATCCTTGTAAGACCCCGAATTTTATGAAATAAAAGTATTCAATTTTTTATAATTATTATTCAGTAAATAGTTAAATTGATAAAAAGTTAAAGTTAAGGGTGATATATGTAAAGTTTACAAAATACGCAAGTGGTTATAAAATATTCATTTTGCCGGGGAATATTCGTTTGGTCGTGGAATATTCTTGTTGTCGGGGAATATTCGTACGACGGCGCAACCATTTGTGGGCCCCATAATAGAATAACTGTCGGACGAAGAAAACGACAAGTTTAAGTTTTTATAAATAACGGCGTAGTTGTTATCGTTAACACTGTTGGAATACCCGGTAGTTAAAACACGGTAATACGCAGTGTTGCACAGTAGCACACGCTATTGCACCAATTATTGATTCTTACGTAAGAAGGCACTACTCAATAATTGTTACAGTAATTACTGTTTAATATTTTATTTTATTATTTCAATAATTGTCACGGCACAAAATTTTTCATTATCAGATCAATAATTCATATTATTTGAATAATATTATTAGATAGCATTATTGGCAATATCTAGAAAGTTCTGTCAAGGAGAGGTTTGGTCACCTAATTGCGCGCTAGTAAGGAGAAATCCTTATTGGAAAGCCCCCTCTTTCCTGAGAACGGCCTGGTTGTCAGTATTGTGATTCTATAATATTATTTGTAAATAATTAATTATTGATTTATATGATAAGAAAAATATTTATTTATGTGGATATAAATGGAAGAATTTTTAGAAAAGTGATAGTTGTTGAAAATTGATATTTTATCTTTTCTGATAAAATATATTATTATATTATAATAATATAATAATGATGATATTTTTACAATGAATGTGTGATATATGAATAAATGAGGAGGAAAAGTATTTTTGTTATAAAAAATATTTAACACATGTTTTGTGTGTTAGTGGACCCTATTTTTGACTGAAGTTTGATTATAGCCTGTAAAATCGTCCGTATGTGGATTTCGGACAATTTCTGTTTAGAATTTAGAAAAACTTAAAGCTACAAAGTTGTAGAGAGTTGAATTTTATATGGAATGGACTTAAGATTTGAATTTTTTTGATAAAATGGCTATTTATTATGAATTATTGAAGTTTCAAAATATTGGGTCTGAATTGATTTTGTTACAAAAAAATGTTTAAAACATGTTTTTCATGTTGGAGGGCCCCACTTGCATGTTTAAAATTTTGAAATCTGATTTCAAAGAGTGCGTATGATATTTTTATAAATAATATTATTTTATTAAATTTTCTACTTTGGTATTCTAAGCATTTTTCTATAAATAGGGTGCTTAGGTTAGAATTAAAAATCACACTAGAAACTGAAGTTTTCTCTCTCTATATTATCGTGAGTATTTTTGTGAGTATTTAGATATCTTGAGTGTTGCTATACGGTGCAAGCTCCCTTCAGCGTTATATCCGATATTTCAGTTAGAAGTACTGCTCTTTTGAGGTAAGGGATGGTAAGGGATTGTAAGGGATGGTAAGGGATGTTATTTTTTTGAAGTAAATGATGTTATTTCCTTTAATATCATTATAACGAAATATTGATATGAATTTTGTTGTGAAACTTTATCTTTTTCGTGTCGATGTTACTATTCACGTATACGACACTATTTACGTATACGACACTATTTACGTATACGATACTATATACGAATACGAGGTACTATGCATGAGTTACTATTCACGAGTTACTATTCATGAGTTACTATTTATGGGTTACTATTCACGGGTTACTATTCACGAGTTACTATTCACGGGGTACTATTCACGATAAAATTGGTTTCTTTTTCTGACCAAATTATCGTTGATTTATAAATCTTACTCTTGAAATTAAATCCATATTTTGATTATATTATTTTTATTATCATATATAACATTTTTGTAATCCTGGTGATGAAATTTCTCTTTGACTTGAGTGTAAAGATGGATAGATTATTGGTATGATCGTGACTATGGGTTCTCTTTTGCCAGTAGTGCAAAGATGAATTGTTGACTGGTATGATCATGACCATTGAATTTATAATGAATATTTTTAACTTAAATGCAAAGGTGAATTGATCAACATGATTATAATTATTGTTTATATAAATTTTAAAATGATTATATATTTCTTTGAGATATTAATATCTTTGGCCCGTAGTGCAAAGATGACCTGTTGTTGAGTATCTTTGGCCCGTAGTGCAAAGATAACCTGTTGTTGAATATCTTTGGCCTGTAGTGCAAAGTTGAACTGTTAGTGAATATCTTTGGCCCGTAGTGCAAATATGAATTTATTAGTATGATTATGAACATGAACTGTGATTTGGTATAACCATGATTTTTGATGTTTCAGGTAAAGACATGTGATGAAAATTATCTTCGTCTTGGGTGCGAAGAGGAATTTAGAACCACAATTATGATTATGAGTTATTCACATGATTGTGGACAGGAACTGTTGATTGATGTTACAGGGATAAAACATTATTGGTGGACTTTTAACATGGAGAAGATAATAGACTTTATAGTCCATTTGACTCTTCTAATGGATTGCTCGTTCCGCTGCAACTATGGTTGAAAAGTTTATTCATCTACCATATGTTCTAAATCTCTGATTCATTACTAATGAAGGCTACTGATAATTTAATTATCTCTAGTCATAATATTCTTTACTGAGCTAGTTGTGCTCACCCTTTTATTTCACAATTCCTTTCAGGTGATAAGAGTATAGCTGGGTTGAGCGGGGGTAACAAGGGAATAGAACGGTGGTCGATAGCTGTTGAGGTTTCCCCTAAAACAGTATGAAAATAATTTTATTGAGAACTTTAGATAAGTGTGTTGTATTTTATACGTCATTTAATAGTTATATTTGGTGAATCAAATAGGGTGAGGCGAACCCAACTTTGGAAGGGTATTTTGCCACTATCATACAAGATGTCTAGTGACATATAACTTCGTGTTATCATAAGACAGGGTTGTGCACATCCACTTGCTGAGTATATCTACGAGCACTACCTATATAATCTTGGAGTTTGGTTAAAATATAATTCTCAATTGGAGACAATAGAGATAATTATATGTTAAGAGAAGACTCACCATTGGAAAGAACATGATATTAATCTTTTCGTTTTTCTTTGGGGTCTATTGGGTCAACCAATGATAATTCTCCAATCATATGATATCTATTAACTTAGATGCATGGCCTCCCATGTACGAAGGTTTTCTTGAACATTTTCCAAAGATTTTAGTTCCTAAAACAGTTATTAACTGTACCTTTATGTAAGGTGCCATTGTGACGTGCTATCCAAGGTTGGGATAAGAGTCACAATTGGTATATATTTGTATTTAAACTCACAGTATATGTGTTTTTGTATTTTGCACGACAATTGTAATAATAAAGTTGTAGTTATTTTCTGTACCATGTATTTGGTGACTTAGAATGGGTTGGGTGGATTGGACCTATTTTGGGGGCGTCACAATCCTCGTCTTCATCTTTCGAAGAATCGAGAAGTAGTGGGTTCAGAGAAGCAGCAGCGAGCTTCGCTTTGCCTTTGCTTCAAGCTGTTTCGTAGCCCTCGGCATACATCTGAACTATTTCATTTGTTAGTTCAGGCGACTTGCGGTACTCAGTTTGTATTTCTTTATGGAGTTCTTCGGTAAGTGGGGGGCCAAGGGCTTTGAGCTCGCGAAGTTCTTTTTCAACTTTACACTAAAGCTCGAGATGTCGTTCTTCGGATATTTTAGTATCGTTAATCTCTTTGGTTAAGACCCGGTTGTTTCGTGTTAATACGTCGTTCTTCAATTGTAGTTCTCAGTTCTGTTTAGAAGTATTTTGTTGAAGTGTTTCGGTCATTGCTAGTTGTTCTTTAAGTTTGGCAATGTCTTTTCTGAGGCCTTCGGCATTGAAGAGGGTGTCTCCATGTAGACTTCTCTCCCTCGTCAGAGCAGACTTCAGAATATCATTTTCTCTCCGGGAAGCATCCTCTTCGGCTTCAATCTCTTTATACCTTTGGTGGAGCCGCCCGAAGATTCCATTTGCCTGCAATTGTTCAGTGTTAAGCAAAAAGTTTCAAGAAGATATTTGTGAATAAAAATGGTAAAGTAATAGTCAACATACTCTAGCTTGGTGAGTCATGCCAGCTTCGATTAAGTCAGAAATAGAGCTGTTGCCAAAGCGATGATCGTCGGTGTCGAGTACGAAGGCGTTGTAAAGGTGTAAAGGGAAGTTTTCATTAAGGTCTGGCCATAAGGTGGGTGAATGTACAGCTTCAGGCATGGTGGAAGTAGATAGACGTTGTGGAGATGGTATGGGTTGTTCAAATGGAGGTGGGGTATAGGTTGTTGAGGATTCAGTTGTTGTGGTTGGTTAGTTGTCTGAAGTGTGTTTTCTTTTTCTGACAAGGGGAGAATTGGGCTCGGCATGTTCTTCGGGTTCTTCTTCAGGTTCATTAATTTCAACTGGAATGATTCGAGGTTGGCTGGTTTCAGGACGAGGTACTCTTAGTTCTTCGGCAGACAGAGGGGTTATTTTTGCTCGTTTCTTTTTGGTTCGAAGGATTTCGGTACGTTCGGCGATGGGCATATCTAGGTGGCTTTTGTTAAGTGTGGGTATAGGGACATGTTTTGGTTTTCTAGTAGCTCTTTTCTTTTGGCAAGGTTGGCTTGTTTCTTCGGTAGGAGTTGGTTCGGTGATTTGGGGTTCGGTAGTTTGAAGTTCTGAAGCTTGAGGTTTAGTAGATTGGGGTTCAGAATTTTGGGGTTCGGCAAGATTTTGGGTTAGGTTGGCAGCAAGGAATTTTTCTAGTTCCTTTCGGTCGATGGAAGTAGGTTTAATGAGAGATACTGAAAAAGATGAAGAAGAATGTCTCAAAATAATTACTGAAGAAAATTTGAGAAATTGCAAAGTATTGAGTTTAGGACTTACATTTGTGGTCATACAACCATGCTTGCTTGCTTAGAATTCTGAAGCTCCATTCCTTCATAGGAAGTTTCTTCAGAAGCTTCGTCATCTTGACCACACGTTCATCTGAGATGTTGTCGAAGTCTGCAGAAAGGCACTTGGCAGTAGTCCAGTCAGGGACCGAAGAAATTTCGGGTCCTGTGACAGAATAAATCCTTGTGCCATCCTTTATTACTTGAAGGAGTGTCCATCAAGAGGCGCTTTTCAAACTTGGCATTGGGCTTCGGGGATTGCTTGATCAGCATCTTGAAACCTCATTCGCAAGAATTACCGGCTGTGAAGAGAGTGAAGAAAAAATCTATAGAGGGTGGAATCCCTATCTCATGGCAGAAAGCGATGAAGGCGAGGATGTAGATATAGGAATTAGGGCCTAATTGGGCTAATCCAACGCCCATGAATCCTAGTAGGGTAATGATGAAAACATGAAGGGGAAGGTGAACCCCTTTCTCCAAGAGGGTGAGAGGCATAGCAGTCCCACCTTCGAAACGGTGGTATATACAGTTAGATGGAGTGGGCACTCTCAGGTGGTGAGTGTCTGGAATCAGGTAGCATTTTTGGATGATACGGATATCATCCTCTGTAAGTCCATAGTGGGTATTAGCATGGGGGTATTGTTCTTCATTTTGGAATTCGAGAGAAGGGTTTGGAATGGTGGTAGGTGGAGGATTTTTGTTGGATGAGGGGTTAGATTTGGGGTTTATTTCTGAGGAGATGTTAGTGGGATTCTGAGCAGCAGGGATGAATGAGATGGGAGGCACACAGATTAGGATGGTGTTATCTGGATTTTGGGATGCCATTGTTGTTAGAGAAAAAATGACAGATTGTAGAAAGAGAGAGCTGGAGGTAGGAGAAAGCAAGAACACTTTGAAATTCAAATGGGCAGGTGAAACCGTCTGATTTGGGGGAATTCAATTTTTATAGTGGTGTCCCTTCAGTTGTTTCCGAAACTCGAGGGTGACACATTTAATGAAGGTAATGATGGATTTGAAGAGTTGGTGTCCGATTTTGGGTTGTCTGAGTATTGGGCTTCTTTGGGCCTTGGTTGGACTCCTTTGATGTTGGGGCCATTTTTATATATACTCTTTCATTAAACATTCTGTTTAATAAAAGACTGGGGGCAATGTTGGGCCATGGATATTTGGGCCTATTGGGCTATACTTATTTGGGCCTTTGTAGTTTTGGGCCATTAATTAAATGAGGTTATATTTGGGCTTGGGCCAGTGACTGATGAAGTGGATCAGTGTTGGACTTTGGATCCATATACTTAATTAAAGGAT
This sequence comes from Panax notoginseng, assembly GCA_016801055.1. Classification (NCBI taxonomy): domain Eukaryota; kingdom Viridiplantae; phylum Streptophyta; class Magnoliopsida; order Apiales; family Araliaceae; genus Panax; species Panax notoginseng. Next base: position 55,814,835 of record CM029020.1, on the reverse strand, counting down.
TTGGTATAATCCTGAGTTAGTGGGGAACAGTGATTTGATATGGCTGGCATGCAGTTAGATGAGGTCACGGAGGGTGTTGCATGCAAGGTGGTGAGACTAATATAAAAGTACAGAGCATTACACAAAATAGGTAACTGAAAACTTATCTACCAGACACTAGAGCACACAACCTCCATTGTTAACCTTGCTTATAGCCTGTACTGATTCTCACACCGGAGCTATCCCACGGCGGCCTAAGCCGTCAAGCTTTCGGTGCTGACTCAGTTTCTATGCAGGATTGGACGCACTTTTCGGTGATTGAGGCACGTGGAAAGATCTTGACTTTTACAATTGGGTTAAACAAATATGGGTTAAAATTAGTTAATCAGTTTAAAACCATATTTATCATTAATAATATAGTTTTAAACCTAACCCAACCCATAGTATATAAAATAGGTATCCAACCCAAATAAATCTAGGTAGGTTGGGTTGAACCCAAAGTTCCTAAACCAATTTGCCCGGTCTAATAGATATAGATAGATTGGTGGACAATCTATTAAACGGTGATTCAACCGATAAAATCTAATTACTCTAATGATTTTCAAAAATATATTTTTGGTATTAAAATGTATATTATATATTAGTTTTTGAAAAAAATGACATTTTCTATATTTATTAATTTGCCCAGTCTAATAGATATAGATAGATCGATGGAAAATCTATTAAACCGGTGATTCAACCAGTAAAATCAAATTATTCTAATGATTTTCAAAAATATATTTTTGGTATTAAAATGTATATTATATATTAGTTTTTTTGAAAAAAAAATGACATTTTCTATATTTATTAATTAATTCAATTTAATATTTTTAGATATATTTATGACGTCATCCACTTAATAACAATTCGATCATGGTTAAAACGAGTAGCCTCCGCAATTTTTTTCATTCAATAGTCAGATCTGAAAACATTAATACGAACTAATTACTTTTATTCGTAAAGTGAATATATATATATATATATATATATATATATATATTTAATCGAATTTGGTTATAAATACTACATTTGTAACTAAAATAGAACAAACAGAACTGCATCTCTCTATCTCTATATTATATTATACGTATCACAAAATCTATTAAATATACTAAATCGCAGTACATAACACCATAGCATGACATTTGTCATTCCCAAATTGCAACACCTGTCCTACCTAATTAATGTGCTCATCCATTACTTTAGTTTTTATATTATCGTTACTGAATTATTATCTCTTAGGATCACTAATTTTAATCCCACAATAATATTTTGATTTTATAATCTCATAAATCATTACAAATATAAATTGTTCTGATAATGCTAACTGTTTTAATATTATCATTACTAATTTAATTATTATATCCTAAAATCATTACTTTTTAAATCTCAAATTAATATTTTGAATTTATAATCCCCTAAATCACTACAAATGTAAACTGTTTTGGTAATGTCAACTGTTCTGATATTATCTTTTCTAATTTAATTATTATCTCTTAAAATCTCTACTTTGTGATATTATCATTACTGAGCCATTATCATTAATCTCCGTTATTTAACCTAATTTTTTTCCAATAAATACAACATAATATTATACCATTTATAATTATACTACAACATAATATTATATAGTTTAAAACATTTAAAATAAAATTAAAATAACAAATATTATCAATCATAACTTACTATGATGATTTTATAATCTCCAAAATTCACTACTTTTCTAAACATAATTATTATATCCTAAAATCACTATTTTTCTAATATTATATCATTCATAATTATACCATACATTATATCATACATGTATGGTATAATATTATAATACACATATATAACAAAATAACAAAATCATTACATATCTAAAATGTGCGGATATTGTCATTACTAATTAAATTATATTATAACATAATATTATACCATTTATAATTATATTATAATATAATATTATACAGTTTAAAATATTTAAAACAAAATTAAAATAACAAATAATATCATTCATAACTTACTATGTTGATTTTATAATCCCTTAAATCACTACTTTTTCAATCTAAACGATTTTTATATTATCATTACTTAATTATTATTGTAACAAATGAGATCTTTGTAATTTAATTTTAATATTTATTAAATTAAATAAATATTTTTTGATGATTTAATTATTGGGTTAAATAATTAATTGATAAAATTATGGTAGATTAATTTAATTATATGTGTTACATTGATTAAATTAATGTGGAGAATTTTTATATTCAAAGTATATATTTAATTGAGCGTATTTGATTAAATGAATTATTTAAGCATAATGTTATTCTAATTAATTTAATAATTAATTGAAGATTTAATCACTTGCCATAATTAATAAATGAGAAATTAATTATGTGACTATGTGATTTAATATGGAATTATTTTATTTTATTTAATAAAATTAAATAAGATATTTAATTAATTACTTAAATGGGTGTGACATTATTAAAACTATATAATACGAGTTTAATTAAATTAATGGGAAAGAATGTTAATAAGATAGCCAAACATGGCCTTAAAGGAAGTTGGCCAGTTAACCCACTACGGGATTAACTGACCACTACTACGCCGGAATGCGCACTTATATCAGGCCTTTTCTTTTATGCTTTCTCATTTCCTAAAAACCTAAGTCAGCGAACTGCAGAGAGAAAAGAAAGAGATTGAGGGAATTGAAGAAGGAATTGGAGGATTAAGGAGTTTTCTTCCACTCTCTAACAATCAAACAGAGAAATTAAGGGGTAATTCCTTAACCTATACTTTTAATTTACGTACTTAGAAACTTTTCATGAGAATTGGCTTTTAGTTTTTTATAATTGAATTTTCATGGCTAATTGTTAAATCTATGATGTTGTATATGTTTATTAACATGTATAATTCAATTATATATGATCTATATGTGTTTTAGAGTAATTAATCCATGAAATCATGTTCAAATTTGAGTTTTATAGTTAAAGAGAAAAATATATGAATGTGGCTTATAGGTACAAAAAAATTATGTTTAAATTGCATATTAATTGGTAAATTGATGAATGATTTCATTTATACATGTAAAAACGAAAATAACGAAATTTAAACGGGCTGATTTGGTCGAAAAACGAGTTCGTAGTGGTTGATTTCGTTAAAAATATTAAAAATGGAGTTTTTCAGAAGAATAGTGAAATTATGTGATTTGATTCAAGTAATTGCATGAATTAGGTTGTTAAAATCATGTTAGAAAAGGTTGGGTAATGATCATATATGAATTATAGTATCTGAGTATGCTTAAATTAATGTATGGATAAGGAAATTGGAAGTTATGGTCCTTTTCTGTGTTCTTCACAAGAACACAAGGTTGAACTTGTGTGAGATTTATTTGGCCTAAATTGGCCTTGTTATGTATTCGTGAACTACAGAAACTGCAAAAACTGCAGAAACTGAGTCTGGGTAACCCCGCCCCCGGCGGGCGTTATCAAACTAAATTATCCCGCCAAAAAAAAATAAAAAATAAAATAAAAAGATAAAAAAAATAAAAATAATAATAATAAAAAATAAAAATATTTATTTAAAATATTTATCAAATAAAATGAATATTTTAATTGAGATAATCATGGAATAAAATAAATATTTGATGAAAATTATTATTAAAATATTTATCAAATAAAATAAATATTTTAGTTGAAATATTTATGGAATAAAATAAATATTTAATAGAAATTATTATTAAAATATTTATCAAATAAAATAAATATTTTAGTTGAGATATTTATGGAATAAAATAAATATTTGATGAAAATTATATTAAAATATTTATCAAATAAAATAAAAATTTTAATTGAGATATTTATGGAATAAAATAAATATTCAATGAAAATTATATTAAAATATTTATAAAATAAAATGAATATTTTAATTGAGATATTTATGGAATAAAATAAATATTCGATGAAAATTATTATGAAATAATTTATTCGAGTGTAATAATAGTAAGGGAATGAAAATATTCTAATTTAATTAAGTAATTAAATTAGAAGGGTAATGATTTGCTAAATAAAGAGGAGTTATATTAAATAATTAAGTGAAAATGTAACTAATGAATGTCGTGAATACATATGGTATGTGTGTAGGACTTGTGGTGAACGGGAGTAATAATCGTTTAGCCTACGCACGAGACAAGTTCCTAAACCTTGTTTCTTTACATAAAATAAGTTCCTTATTCTATCTTGTTTATTATTGTTCAAGTCAAGATTTCATATTAGATGTTATCATTCTTTAAAAGCATAATTCATGTTATACAATACTTATTCGATTGTATACATCTTGAACTTTATTATTCATATTGAATATCAATTATTGTTGAATCTTGTAAGACTAGCGAACCCTTATTGATTCGACTAGTCTATAGTTGGTGAACGTTCTAAATTTCAGAACTATTGTTGAGCTTATCCAAACTAAACTTCCTTTGGTGTGGACTCTAATGTCAAATTGAGATGAACAACCCTGTTATAAGGGATTAATTATGCTTCGGCGTTAAGATATTGTGCACGGTATGGTACTAAGGGCTGATCCCCCTAAGTATGAGAAGAAGAGTCCATAGTCTTATGACTGTTAAAGGTTTCAAGTATAAACACTTGACAACCTAGGACGTAGTTCAAGGTCTTATGACCTTCAAAAGTTCTTTTGATTCTTGTTATTCATTCTTGATTCAAAAGCCGAGTTTTCTTATTTTAGAAGTCTTTGATTCATTCGCATGTTAATATTTTATTGTTATATTATTATACTTGTGGGCAATCGTGCTCACAATAATAACATCGCAGTTAAGAACGAAAGGTCCGACGAGCCTTTTACTAGCAAAGGTAAGGGCAAAGTTAACAAGTGATGAAGACTTATTGTTTATTTGATGAATTTATATTTCAGACTTATGTTAAAGTTGTGTAAGACTTAATATTTGTTTATATTTCCGTATTTGAGATTTAAGGTTAGTATGACCTGGGATTGATGTATTTATATTCAGATGTTGTAACTCTTTAAGGAGAGAATTTATTTCTATCTATTTTATGGTTTTCATTTATTATGGGTATATAGACATATGATGTTTGTACAGTGAACACCAAATCACGTGAGAATTGAAGTACCCGGATTTGGGGGTGTCACAATTATCTACTAAAATCGCTACTTTTTAATCCCACATTAATATTTTGATTTTATAATCCCATAAATCACTACAAATCTAAAATGTTCTGATAATGTTAATTGTTCTAATATTATCATTACTAATTTAATTATTATCTCCTAAAATAACTATTTTTTTAATCCTAAATTAATATTTTGAATTTATAATCCCCTAAATCACTACAAATCTAAATTATTTTGGTAATATCAACTGTTCTGATATTATCCTTTCTTACTTAATTATTATCTCCTAAAATCACTACTTTGTGATATTATCATTACTGAGCTATTATCATTACTCGCCGTTATTTAACCTAATTTTCTCCCTATAAATGCAACATAATATTATACTATTTATAATTATATTACAACATAATATTATACAGTTTAAAACATTTAAAATAAAATTAAAATAACAAATAATATCAATCATAACTTACTATGTTGATTTTATAATCCCCAAAATCCACTACTTTTTCTAAAATTAATTATTATATCCTAAAATCACTATTTTCTAATAATATATCATTCATAATTATACTAGATATTATATCATACATGTATGGTATAATATTATAATACACAAATATAACAAAATAACAAAATCACTACCTATCTAAACTGTAAGACCCCAACTTTTTATGAATAAAGATTTAATTTTCTCTAAATATTATTTTGAATAATAAGGTGTGGATTTGATATAATGTTATAGTTGTGGGTAATATTTATAAATTTTGCAAAGTAAGTAAGTTGTCATAAAATATTCGTTTGGTCGAGGAGTATTCGTTTTATCAGGGAATATTCGTACGACGACATAATCATTGGTGGACCCCACAACAGAATTATTATCGGATTTAGAAAGCGACAAAAATAATCTTTTTATAAAAATAACGACAAAACTTTTACCATTAACTGTTGAAATACCTGGTGATAAAAGTACAGTAATACGCGTGGTTGCACAGTAGCACACTGTATTGTACAGTATCTCTGATTATTGATGCTTACGTAAGAAGCCACTCAGTTTTATTCAATTATTGCCACAGTAATTGCTGCATAGAATGTCATATTATTGATTCAAGTATTGTCACAATATCATCTGCATAATATTTTATATTATTAAATCAATAATTGAGACGACATAGTTATTCATATTATTATTTGCGTTATTGACAATGTCTAGAAAGTTCTGTAGACACTCAACATTTTCTGCACACCTGTTACTGACATTACAGGAAGGCAGATTCGTCTTTCAGAGATAATCCTGGAAGACAACTCACATCCAGTCCTGATACTACCGGAAGTTCAGTTTCAACCCCAGAACACACTGGGAGTAACAGCCTCAATACCGGAACACACACCGGAGAAGACCGTTTCGTCTCGGAGATAACCCTGAGATGTTCCAGTCTCAGTCCCAACCATGGGATTAGCTACCAACCTTGGCGATAACCCCAAGGAATGCAGTTTCAGCGATAACCCCGGAAATGCTTGTTTCAAATGCAATCAGCTTCAATCTTGGCGCTTACAACGAGATACTTAGTACAAGACCTGGCAATAACACCAGGAGGACAGGCACACCTTAGAGATGACACTGAGGACCTTCAACCATTACAGCAGTTCAATCTCAGAGATAACCCTGAGCAACGTCTGCTTTATCAGCCCAAATCGAAGATAACCCCGGTGAGGGGCTAAGTCGTCATCTTGCCACCATGACGCCACATCACGCCGTCTCAACATTTTAGACATACATTTCTACACAGCAATGTTCCACAAAAGCTCAGCAGAACCAATCCCGAGTGACTATTGTGCAGGATAACAGATAGAATTTGAAGCTGAAGACCGGAGGACATCATCCCATCTTCATGGCTTCGTACAACCTCTAATCCCATGTCATTGCGTAACTCTCGACAACGGCAGTCTGAAATAGGTCCTATATACCTCATTCGGATGCCCGGATTGTAATTCTAAAAGTTTGAGCTGACATCACGTTGCATGCGTGCACGCACTTCGAGACGACGGGACCCGCGAAGGCCGGGGCACCCCGGGCAGCCTCTAGTACACTTGCGGCCTAGCCGCAGGTACACCTACGGCTCTACCCTCTATAAATAGAGGGCTTGGGGTGGCCACTTTGTAAGAGAAAACGACGAGGAAGCCCTGCTCAATTTGCTCTGTACACACCCTAAACTGAGTGCTTTCTCATTTTAAACACTTGTGAGCTCACATATAGCTACTTCTGTACCGGTGGAAGCCAGTGTTTATCTGCTTTAAAGATATAGAAGTCTTCTTTGGTAGCCCACTGTAAGCCTTCTTACACGCTTTAAATCCTTTCTTTTCATCTTTGCACACACTGTTCTTCACATTGAGAGTCGTGTTGTATGTGTATGCCCAGACTTCGGTCCGTGGTTTATTTTCAGTTTGTATATATATATATATATATATATATATATATATATATATATATATATATATATATATATATATATATATATTTGTATATGGACTAACATCATCGAGTTATGCCTCGATTGAGCCTAGACTTCGGTCTGGAGCATTTAATAGCTTTCTTATATATATATATATATATATATATATATATGAACTGTGTGTCGAACTATGTTCGATGAGCCTGGATTTTACATCCGGTGCGTTTACTGCTTTAATATATATATATATATATATATGAACCATGTGTCGAACTATGTTCGATGAGCCTAGATTTTACATTCGATGCGTTTACTGCTTTAATATATATATATATATATATATATATATATATATATATATACACTTATATATATATTAACTGTTGTTAGACTTTGTCTGATGAGCCTAGATTTATATTCGGTACGTTTATCGCTTATATATATATATATATATATATATATATATATATATATATATATATATATATATATATATATATATAGTCCCGTTCACGAGCATTATGCTTAAATAACATTATACTCTTAAATGACATGACTATAAAAGCCTGCCGTGTTTTTTTTTATCTTCTCTCTCCGCTTTGTTTGTACGCCAAAACCAAAAAACTGAGATTGTGCCCTCTGCCCTATTTCTCCCCAAAAATCTGAAGCTTCATAAAACCTTCTCCAAATCGGAATCAAGCAAGAACGAAACCGTGCCCTAGAATCAAGCAAGAAGTCGAGCTTTAGACTTCACAAAACCTTCTCCTCCAAATAGAAATCGAAAGAAATCAAGTCTTCACAAAATCGAGCGGTGTTTGTCCAGATCTCGAATATCTTCACAAAATCGAGCTTTATTTGTCCATATCTCGAATTGGAGAAGAAATCGTGCCCTAGAATCTGAACACGGAAGAAATCGGATGTCGAAGTCTTCACAAATCGGTAAGCCCTTTCTTCACAAATCGTGCCATCTCGTTCTATATTCTTCCTTATTTGTACGAATGATATGAAATTAAAACAGAGCACAATACTCCCCCCCTAAAACAGAGCACAATACTCCCCCTCGAGTCAGGTTTCCTGGAATGACCAGTGAGCATGAAAAAACTAGTATTTTATACAAATTAGTTGACTCTTGTATGTATGTATAATTGATTTTTGAGCATACACTAGTCGCTTGTTGTATTTGTTTAATTAATTAATAATACAAATGTATTAGCATTCATCCTGGTGTCCAGTAAAGTTGTGTGGGAAACTTTACATATATGGTAGAAGAGAAGGAAGAATCAAATTAGCTAAGCTGACGATTAATGGAACGATGAATAAACAACAGAATAACGAATTTATGAGTGCTATAAAATTTTGCCAAAAATCTTATACCAACAAGGCAACAAAAAATGGTTTACAATGTCTTTAATAACAAAAAATGGTTTTTTGTTTGCAAATAATAATAGTTTTTTGTTGTTATCACTACATGGTCGAAATTTAGATAATGATAATACTTTGTATAACTTAATTGTGATGTCCTGTAACAGCAGAATAACGATATTAGTGTTTTTTATTCGGTTTGTGAAATTTGTTAATAAATAGCATAATAAACCATGCCTTCTCTTTCTATATGAAATTAAAACAGAGCACAATAATCTTGTGTCAAGGTGTGATGCATGCTTGATTTGTTCTCTATTTGTTGAAATAAATGATAAGAGTTAACTCAAGACTTTGATTTTCATATTATACCAACAATAATAATATTGGTGATGTTAATAATTCTTAGTAATGTATGTGTTTTAACATATTTGAATATCGCAGCCACTGTTCAGATTCTGTTTTGGAAGTGATTTCAGAATTATAGGTACTGAAATGTTTGTTTTTATTGAAGGGCAATAATTTGAACTTTATGCATTACTGGTGATGAGAAAGGATTTAGTATTTTGAAAATTTTGATTAATATGGTTTGAAAATTGCCTTGTTTTCTTCTTCATGTGGATTTCTGCTTATCTTGATGACTTTGAATGCATGAGAGATCAGTGTTTGATAGATTGTAGATCAGTGATGGTCTTATTTGTAATGCATGTTCTGAAAAAAAAATTCTTTTTTGACAGCTCCATGGTTGTGGGTATTTCATGTGGTATGATCCTCCAATGCATCCAAGAGCCATTCAAGTGATACCTTGTCTGTTGAGGAGCTTGAGGGCTATGGAAAATGAAGCTCAAAATTTTCGACGCAAATAGAGGATTTACTTGATAATCATATGGGTTTCTTTGATTTTACTACTTCGGAATTTCTTTAGAACCATAACTGTGCAAGAAGATGCCTAAACAGGAAAAAAATTGTAATTAGAATTTGGGAGATGGAGCAAATAGGATGTGTGAAGTCCCTATTTTAAATGTAATGAATTGATTGTAATGAAACTTTTTTGAACTCTGTTTTTTAAACTTAGTTTAGACTATGAGTCTGTATGTTATTTGGATTTACAAGGAATTACTAGATGTCCTCTATGGAAGTATTCTATATATTATGAACCAGGTTCTTACCATATTTACTGAATTCTTTGGCTTGAAAACGTTAATTAGATAACATGGCAAGAGGCAGGGGAGCCAAGGTGGCGTGTTAAGTGTAATTAGTCAAAATCAATCCAAACTATGTTTTGTTCATCCACGTACGCAAATGTGGCTATGTTTGACTGGAATGAAGATATACAACACACGAGCAGAAAACTTTGCCCATATAGATTTTATAGCAGCAACAACAGATTTGTACAATTAATTTCCAAGGCCAAAAGCACCCTGTTCAACTAAAACCAAAACCCTGTGTAACTAAAACAAAAACATCCATGTGGAAGTAAATAGTTTTGCACCAATTTACATATTTAAAACCAAACCAAGAGCATTCCTGTTCAACCTACAAAAGTGTGTTTGGTAACCAAAACATACGATGCTGTTTTTACTCCCGGTACAAAAATTTCTACAAAATGACATCCCATGACCCAAAAACTGAATGTGATTCAGAATGACGGCTACACTAGGTACTAAATGAAAATAACTAAAAATATGAAAATAATCTGCCACCCAAATGGTCCATTTATCCTCCCCTTCAAAATCCTCTAGAGGTTTCTTCAGTTGGTGTACTGCAGCAAACCAAACAAAAATATTGTCATTATAAAATCCCAAGAAACATAAAATAGTTAAAATTCGAATCATTACACAGATATTACCAGTGCTTTACCCCATAGGACGTCAAAACACCATAATTTCAACTAATTGAATTATGAATTTGATGCACCTTAGAGGTCAAACTATTATAAATAGAAGGAATCAACATTTGCACCAAATTCATTTTCTACATTATCCCCGCAACTCCCTATTTCATGGTCCATGTCATCCATTATATTTACACCTGGACAAACAGAAATAGACATTAAGAGAATATAGCAGCATGGATTTAGAAAATCCCTAATCCCAAAAATTCTACACTAATTAAAATTCGTCACACCCAAGATTTGATAACTTCTTGGAGCTAAAAACAAGTAAAATTAATTTAAAACAACACCATATTTCATAGCATTCTAATCTTATTCACTATCTTCATTCAATCATGATCCAAAAACACAAATTGGAAGCAAATCCTCAACAATCCAACATGGATAGGAGGATCCCTTGTCCACCATTTTCCAGGAAAAAATAATTTCCCACAGAATGCATCAAGTGTGACAACCCCAAAATAGGTCCATTCCACCCAACCCATTCTGAGTCGTCAAATACATGGTACAGAAAATAACTACAACTTTATTACAACAATTGTCGTGCAAAATACAACAACACATATGCTGTGAGTTTGGATACAAATATATACCAAATGTGACTCATGTTCCAACCGTGGACATCACCTCACAATAACACCTTACATAAAGGTATAGTCAAAAACTGTTTTAGAAATTAGAATCTTTGGGAAGTGCTCAAGGAAACCTTCGTACATGGGAGGCCACGCATCTAGGTTATGATAGATATCATATGGCCACAGAATTATCCTTGGTTGACCCAATAAACCCCAAAGAAAAACGAGAAGATTACTATCATATTCTTCCCAATGGTGAGTCTTCTCTTGACTTATCATTATCTCCACTGTCTCTAATTGAGAATTATACTTCAAACAAACACCAAGATTATATAGGTAGTGCTCGTATATATACTCAGCAAGTGGATGAGCACATCCCTGTCTTATGATGACACGAGGTTGTATGTCGTTAGACATCTTGTATGATAGTGGCAAACCACCCTTCCAACGTTGGGTACACCTTACCCTATTGGATTCACCAAATATAACTACTAAATGAACTTTTCTATACTGCTTCGGGAGAACATCCACAGCTAGAGACCACTGTTCTATTTCCTCGTTACCCTCGCTCGACCCAGCTACACTCTTATTACTTGAAAGGAATTGTGAAGCAAAAGGGTGAGCACAACTAGCCCAGTAAAGAATATCATGACTAAAGATAATTAAATTATCAGTAGCCTTCATCAATAATAAATCAGAGATTTAGAACATATGGTAAATGATAAAAATTTCAACCATAGTTACAGCGGAACGAGCAATCCATTAGAAGAGTCAAATAGACTATAAAGTCTATTATCTTCTCCATGTTAAAAATCCACCAACAATATTTTATCCATGTAACATCACTCAACAGTTCCTTTCCACAATCATATGAATAACTCATAATCATAATTGTGACTATAAATTTTTCTTCGCACCCAGGACGAAGAATATTTTCATCACCTGTCTTTACCTGAAACATCAAAGATCATGGTTATACCAAATCACAATTCCTATTTATAATCATACTAACAAATCCATCTTTGCACTACGGGCCAAAGATATTCATCAACAAACCATCTTTGCACTACGGGCCAAAGATATTCAACAACAGTTCATCTTTGCACTACAGGCCAAAGATATTCATCAACAAACCATCTTTGCACTACGGGCCAAAGATATTCAACAACAGTTCATCTTTGCACTACAGGCCAAAGATATTCAACAACAGTTCATCTTTGCACTACAGGCCAAAGATATTCAACAACAGTTCATCTTTACACTACAGGCCAAAGATATTCATCAACAATTCATATTTGCACTACAGGCCAAATATATTCATATCTCAAAGAAATATATAATCATTTCAGAATTTATATAAACAATAATTATAACCATGTTGATCAATTCACCTTTGCACTTAAGCTTAAGATATTCAATTATAAATTCAATGGTCATGATCATACCAGTCACAATTCAACTTTGCACTACAGGCCAAAGAGAACCCTAGTCATGATCATACCAATAATCTACCCATCTTTACACTCCAGTGAAAGAGAATTTCAACATCAGGGTTATAAAAATGTTATATATGATGATAAAAATAATATGATCAACATATAGTTTTAATCTCAAGAGTAATATTCGTAACTCATGAATAGTAACCCCGACACAAAAGATAGAAATTCTACAATAAAATTCATACCAATATTTCGGTATAATGATATTGAAAGAATAACATTACTTAAATTTATAAACAATTTATTTTAATTGTTTACACTTTACTAATTAATGCATTTAATCATCATAAAATGCCAACTCTTACAATTTCATCATCAATAACCAAAACCCTCATCAAAAATCTGCATATACCTCATATAGGATTCTCAAGCCATAAAATCCTATTTTTTAATTTTCTTTCTTCACAAAACATATTTAATTCATTTACTCATAACTAGACCATTTTTATGAAAAATACCAAATCAGTTCCAAAAATATTTCTTTTCTGGGATTTAGCATAATATAGTCCCATAGTGAACATATATTTTTCTCAGAATTTTTAAAAGTCATTTACTATTTTTCATATGGCCAAAATAGCCGAATATTTAGACATTTATCAAAAATTGTACTTTTGTCTAAAAATTCTGAAATTAACAGAGTATACTTCCATCATATACATGTACTCCCAATAAAAATTTCATCAATTTTGGAGTTAACCACAAGAAATTATAAGCTGTTACTTTTAAAATAGTCTTTTCTCATAAAATTCATAACTCTCAATCTATACATCCAAAAATCACCATTTTTGGACACAATCAATAAAACTCATCAAAATATCATTTCAAATTTTTCCAGAATTTTTGAAGTTCAGAAAAATTACGAAACTGAAAAACATAACAACCCTTAAAATCCCTTACTATCCCTTACTATCCCTTACTATCCCTTACAATCCCTTACAATCCCTTACCTCAAAAGAGCAGTACTTCTGACTGGATATCGGATATGATGCTGAAGGAAACTTGCACTGATGAATAGCAACTCACCAAGTATCTAAAAACTCACAAAATATGCTCAATAATCTAGAGAGAGAAAGAGAGAAAGCTTATGTTTCTGGTGTGATTTTCAATTCTAACTTAGCCCTCTATTTATAGGAAAATTTTGGTAGGTTTGACCTGCAACCTGATGGTTTTACCTGCTACTATTCCCACCCACCACATTTGAAATATAATTCAGCACATTTCTTCACCAACCACAAGTGGGGCCCACCAATTCTAGAATTTTCCACCAAAATGATAAACTCCGAAAATTCAACAATTTCTGAACCAGTCATCTCGTAAAATTCATAACAAATCATACGTTCATTTTTAACGGTTCAAAATTTGTGGACATATACTCAACTTATATATGTATAACATATCCAAAAATTACCACGATCCAACGGTCGGATTAAAAATTATAACCCCCGCAAAATATCTCAAAAACCCTGATTTTTAATACCTCCATTCCGACAAAAATACTGATAAAAACCTCAACATTAACTCCTTCATTTTTAACCACAAAAATATATCCCTCATTTATATCCACATAAAATAAATATTTTCTTATCATATGAATCAATAATTAATTATTCACAAATAATATTACAGAATCACATTTATGACAACCAGGCCGTTCCCAGGAAAGAGGGGGCTTTCCAATAAGAATTTCTCCTTACTGGCGCGCAATTAGATGACCAAACCTCTCCTTAGACAGAACTTTCTAGACATTGCCAATAATGTTAATAATATTATTCAAATAATATGAATTATTGATCTGATAATGGGAAATACTGTGCAGCAACAATTATTGAACAACAATAATATAAAATTTCAACGTAGCAATTATTGAATCAATAAAATAAAATATTGAACAGTAATTACTGTAACAATTATTGAGTAGTGCCTTCTTACGTAAGAATCAATAATTTCAAAAATACTATGCAATACCGTGTGCTACTGTGCAATAACGCGTATTACTGTATTTTAACCACCGGGTATTCCAACAGTGTTAACGGTAACAACTACGCCGTTATTTGTAAAAACTCAAATTTGTCGTTTTCTTCACCCGACAGTTATTCGTTATGGGGCCCACAAATAGCTGCGCCGTCGTACGAATATTCCCCGACAGAAAGAATATTCCACGACCAAACGAATATTCCCCGACAACAATGATTATTTTATAACCACTTGTGTATTTTGAAAAAAATTCATATATCACCCTTAACTTTAATATTTATCAATTTAACCATTTACTGAATAGTAATTATAAGAAAAATTGAATACTTTTATTTCATAAAATTCGGGGTCTTACAATCTCCCCTCCTTATGAAATTTCGTCCCCGAAATTTACGTACCTGGTATTTCAAAGAGTTGAGAATACCTTCCTTTCATTTCAGATTCCATCTTCCCTGTCATCATAATTTCTCCATTGCTCATCTCCTGTATTTCAAATATCATTCTAGAATACAGCTTCAAAACAAGTGTTAATTTAACTAATTAACATATCACATAATATCCCGATATTATGACTGACCAACAAATAAGCTTAGGTAGGACACACTAGCGAAGGATTTACTCATCTCTACCCTCCTAGTTGTATTCCCCGATCTCCGCCAGAGATCATATCCCTAAGCTCTGATACCACCTGTAACAACCCCAAAATAGGTTCATTCCACCCAACCCATTCTGAGTCGTCAAATACATGGTACAGAAAATAACTACAACTTTATTACAACAATTGTCGTGCAAAATACAACAACACATATGCTGTGAGTTTGGATACAAATATATACCAAATGTGACTCATGTTCCAACCGTGGACATCACCTCACAATAACACCTTACATAAAGGTATAGTCAAAAACTGTTTTAGAAATTAGAATCTTTGGGAAGTGCTCAAGGAAACCTTCGTACATGGGAGGCCACGCGTCTAGGTTATGATAGATATCATATGGCCACAGAATTATCCTTGGTTGACCCAATAGACCCCAAAGAAAAACGAGAAGATTACTATCATATTCTTCCCAATGGTGAGTCTTCTCTTGACTTATCATTATCTCCACTGTCTCTAATTGAGAATTATACTTCAAACAAACACCAAGATTATATAGGTAGTGCTCGTATATATACTCAGCAAGTGGATGAGCACATCCCTGTCTTATGATGACACGAGGTTGTATGTCGTTAGACATCTTGTATGATAGTGGCAAACCACCCTTCCAACGTTGGGTACACCTTACCCTATTGGATTCACCAAATATAACTACTAAATGAACTTTTCTATACTGCTTCGGGAGAACATCCACAGCTAGAGACCACCGTTCTATTTCCTCGTTACCCTCGCTCGACCCAGCTACACTCTTATTACCTGAAAGGAATTGTGAAGCAAAAGGGTGAGCACAACTAGCTCAGTAAAGAATATCATGACTAAAGATAATTAAATTATCAATAGCCTTCATCAATAATAAATCAGAGATTTAGAACATATGGTAAATGATAAAAATTTCAACCATAGTTGCAGCGGAACGAGCAATCCATTAGAAGAGTCAAATAGACTATAAAGTCTATTATCTTCTCCATGTTAAAAATCCACCAACAATATTTTATCCATGTAACATCACTCAACAGTTCCTTTCCACAATCATATGAATAACTCATAATCATAATTGTGACTATAAATTTTTCTTCGCACCCAGGACGAAGAATATTTTCATCACCTGTCTTTACCTGAAACATCAAAGATCATGGTTATACCAAATCACAATTCCTGTTTATAATCATACTAACAAATCCATCTTTGCACTACGGGCCAAAGATATTCATCAACAAACCATCTTTGCACTACGGGCCAAAGATATTCAACAACAGTTCATCTTTGCACTACAGGCCAAAGATATTCATCAACAAACCATCTTTGCACTACGAGCCAAAGATATTCAACAACAGTTCATCTTTGCACTACAGGCCAAAGATATTCATCAACAGTTCATCTTTGCACTACAGGCCAAAGATATTCATCAACAGTTCATCTTTGCACTACAGGCCAAAGATATTCATCAACAATTCATATTTGCACTACAGGCCAAATATATTCATATCTCAAAGAAATATATAATCATTTCAGAATTTATATAAACAATAATTATAACCATGTTGATCAATTCACCTTTGCACTTAAGCTTAAGATATTCAATTATAAATTCAATGGTCATGATCATACCAGTCACAATTCAACTTTGCACTACAGGCCAAAGAGAACCCTAGTCATGATCATACCAATAATCTACCCATCTTTACACTCCAGTGAAAGAGAATTTCAACATCAGGGTTATAAAAATGTTATATATGATGATAAAAATAATATGATCAACATATAGTTTTAATCTCAAGAGTAATATTCGTAACTCATGAATAGTAACCCCGACACAAAAGATAGAAATTCTACAATAAAATTCATACCAATATTTCGGTATAATGATATTGAAAGAATAACATTACTTAAATTTATAAACAATTTATTTTAATTGTTTACACTTTACTAATTAATGCATTTAATCATCATAAAATGCCAACTCTTACAATTTCATCATCAATAACCAAAACCCTCATCAAAAATCTGCATATACCTCATATAGGATTCTCAAGCCATAAAATCCTATTTTCCAATTTTCTTTCTTCACAAAACATATTTAATTCATTTACTCATAACTAGACCATTTTCATGAAAAATACCAAATCAGTTCCAAAAATATTTCTTTTCTGGGATTTAGCATAATATAGTCCCATAGTGAACATATATTTTTCTCAGAATTTTTAAAAGTCATTTACTATTTTTCATATGGCCAAAATAGCCGAATATTTAGACATTTATCAAAAATTGTACTTTTGTCTAAAAATTCTGAAATTTACAGAGTATACTTCTATCATATACATGTACTCCCAATAAAAATTTCATCAATTTTGGAGTTAACCACAAGGAATTATAAGCTGTTACTTTTAAAATAGTCTTTTCTCATAAAATTCATAACTCTCAATCTATACATCCAAAAATCACCATTTTTGGACACAATCAATAAAACTCATCAAAATATCATTTCAAATTTTTCCAGAATTTTTGAAGGTCAGAAAAATTACGAAACTGAAAAACATAACAACCCTTAAAATCCCTTACTATCCCTTACTATCCCTTACTATCCCTTACTATCCCTTACAATCCCTTACCTCAAAAGAGCAGTACTTCTGACTGGATATCGGATATGATGCTGAAGGAAACTTGCACTGATGAATAGCAACTCACCAAGTATCTAAAAACTCACAAAATATGCTCATAATATAGAGAGAGAAAGAGAGAAAGCTTATGTTTCTGGTGTGATTTTCAATTCTAACTTAGCCCTCTATTTATAGGAAAATTTTGGTAGGTTTGACCTGCAACCTGATGGCTTTACCTGCTACTATTCCCACCCACCACATTTGAAATATAATTCAGCACATTTCTTCACCAACCACAAGTGGTGCCTACCAATTCTAAAATTTTCCATCAAAATGATAAACTCCGAAAATTCAACAATTTCTGAACCAGTCATCTCGTAAAATTCATAACAAATCATACGTTCATTTTTAACGGTTCAAAATTTGTGGACATATACTCAACTTATATATGTATAACATATCCAAAAATTACCACGATCCAACGGTCGGATTAAAAATTATAACCCCCGCAAAATATCTCAAAAACCCTGATTTTTAATACCTCCATTCCGACAAAAATACTGATAAAAACCTCAACATTAACTCCTTCATTTTTAACCACAAAAATATATCCCTCATTTATATCCACATAAAATAAATATTTTCTTATCATATGAATCAATAATTAATTATTCACAAATAATATTACAGAATCACATTTATGACAACCAGGCCGTTCCCAGGAAAGAGGGGGCTTTCCAATAAGAATTTCTCCTTACTGGCGCGCAATTAGATGACCAAACCTCTCCTTAGACAGAACTTTCTAGACATTGCCAATAATGTTAATAATATTATTCAAATAATATGAATTATTGATCTGATAATGGAAATACTGTGCAGCAACAATTATTGAACAACAATAATATAAAATTTCAACGTAGCAATTATTGAATCAATAAAATAAAATATTGAACAGTAATTACTGTAACAATTATTGAGTAGTGCCTTCTTACGTAAGAATCAATAATTTCAAAAATACTATGCAATACCGTGTGCTACTGTGCAATAACGCGTATTACTGTATTTTAACCACCGGGTATTCCAACAGTGTTAACGGTAACAACTACGCCGTTATTTGTAAAAACTCAAATTTGTCGTTTTCTTCACCCGACAGTTATTCGTTATGGGGCCCACAAATAGCTGCGCCGTCGTACGAATATTCCCCGACAGAAAGAATATTCCACGACCAAACGAATATTCCCCGACAACAATGATTATTTTATAACCACTTGTTATTTTGAAAAAAATTCATATTTCACCCTTAACTTTAAATTTATCAATTTAACCATTTACTGAATAGTAATTATAAGAAAAATTGAATACTTTTATTTCATAAAATTCGGGGTCTTACAATCTCCCCTCCTTATGAAATTTCGTCCCCGAAATTTACGTACCTGGTATTTCAAAGAGTTGAGAATACCTTCCTTTCATTTCAGATTCCATCTTCCCTGTCATCATAATTTCTCCATTGCTCATCTCCTGTATTTCAAATATCATTCTAGAATACAGCTTCAAAACAAGGGTTAATTTAACAAATTAACATATCACATAATATCCCGATATTATGACTGACCAACAAATAAGCTTAGGTAGGACACACTAGCGAAGGATTTACTCGTCTCTCCCCTCCTAGTTGTATTCCCCGATCTCCGCCAGAGATCATATCCCTAAGCTCTGATACCACCTATAACAACCCCAAAATAGGTCCATTCCACCCAACCCATTCTGAGTCGTCAAATACATGGTACAGAAAATAACTACAACTTTATTACAACAATTGTCGTGCAAAATACAACAACACATATGCTGTGAGTTTGGATACAAATATATACCAAATGTGACTCATGTTCCAACCGTGGACATCACCTCACAATAACACCTTACATAAAGGTATAGTCAAAAACTGTTTTAGAAATTAGAATCTTTGGGAAGTGCTCAAGGAAACCTTCGTACATGGGAGGCCACGCATCTAGGTTATGATAGATATCATATGGCCACAGAATTATCCTTGGTTGACCCAATAAACCCCAAAGAAAAACGAGAAGATTACTATCATATTCTTCCCAATGGTGAGTCTTCTCTTGACTTATCATTATCTCCACTGTCTCTAATTGAGAATTATACTTCAAACAAACACCAAGATTATATAGGTAGTGCTCGTATATATACTCAGCAAGTGGATGAGCACATCCCTGTCTTATGATGACACGAGGTTGTATGTCGTTAGACATCTTGTATGATAGTGGCAAACCACCCTTCCAACGTTGGGTACACCTTACCCTATTGGATTCACCAAATATAACTACTAAATGAACTTTTCTATACTGCTTCGGGAGAACATCCACAGCTAGAGACCACTGTTCTATTTCCTCGTTACCCTCGCTCGACCCAGCTACACTCTTATTACCTGAAAGGAATTGTGAAGCAAAAGGGTGAGCACAACTAGCTCAGTAAAGAATATCATGACTAAAGATAATTAAATTATCAATAGCCTTCATCAATAATAAATCAGAGATTTAGAACATATGGTAAATGATAAAAATTTCAACCATAGTTGCAGCGGAACGAGCAATCCATTAGAAGAGTCAAATAGACTATAAAGTCTATTATCTTCTCCATGTTAAAAATCCACCAACAATATTTTATCCATGTAACATCACTCAACAGTTCCTTTCCACAATCATATGAATAACTCATAATCATAATTGTGACTATAAATTTTTCTTCGCACCCAGGACGAAGAATATTTTCATCACCTGTCTTTACCTGAAACATCAAAGATCATGGTTATACCAAATCACAATTCCTGTTTATAATCATACTAACAAATCCATCTTTGCACTACGGGCCAAAGATATTCATCAACAAACCATCTTTGCACTACGGGCCAAAGATATTCAACAACAGTTCATCTTTGCACTACAGGCCAAAGATATTCATCAACAAACCATCTTTGCACTACGGGCCAAAGATATTCAACAACAGTTCATCTTTGCACTACAGGCCAAAGATATTCAACAACAGTTCATCTTTGCACTACAGGCCAAAGATATTCAACAACAGTTCATCTTTACACTACAGGCCAAAGATATTCATCAACAATTCATATTTGCACTACAGGCCAAATATATTCATATCTCAAAGAAATATATAATCATTTCAGAATTTATATAAACAATAATTATAACCATGTTGATCAATTCACCTTTGCACTTAAGCTTAAGATATTCAATTATAAATTCAATGGTCATGATCATACCAGTCACAATTCAACTTTGCACTACAGGCCAAAGAGAACCCTAGTCATGATCATACCAATAATCTACCCATCTTTACACTCCAGTGAAAGAGAATTTCAACATCAGGGTTATAAAAATGTTATATATGATGATAAAAATAATATGATCAACATATAGTTTTAATCTCAAGAGTAATATTCGTAACTCATGAATAGTAACCCCGACACAAAAGATAGAAATTCTACAATAAAATTCATACCAATATTTCGGTATAATGATATTGAAAGAATAACATTACTTAAATTTATAAACAATTTATTTTAATTGTTTACACTTTACTAATTAATGCATTTAATCATCATAAAATGCCAACTCTTACAATTTCATCATCAATAACCAAAACCCTCATCAAAAATCTGCATATACCTCATATAGGATTCTCAAGCCATAAAATCCTATTTTTCAATTTTCTTTCTTCACAAAACATATTTAATTCATTTACTCATAACTAGACCATTTTTATGAAAAATACCAAATCAGTTCCAAAAATATTTCTTTTCTGGGATTTAGCATAATATAGTCCCATAGTGAACATATATTTTTCTCAGAATTTTTAAAAGTCATTTACTATTTTTCATATGGCCAAAATAGCCGAATATTTAGACATTTATCAAAAATTGTACTTTTGTCTAAAAATTCTGAAATTAACAGAGTATACTTCCATCATATACATGTACTCCCAATAAAAATTTCATCAATTTTGGAGTTAACCACAAGAAATTATAAGCTGTTACTTTTAAAATAGTCTTTTCTCATAAAATTCATAACTCTCAATCTATACATTCAAAAATCACCATTTTTGGACACAATCAATAAAACTCATCAAAATATCATTTCAAATTTTTCCAGAATTTTTGAAGTTCAGAAAAATTACGAAACTGAAAAACATAACAACCCTTAAAATCCCTTACTATCCCTTACTATCCCTTACTATCCCTTACTATCCCTTACAATCCCTTACAATCCCTTACCTCAAAAGAGCAGTACTTCTGGCTGGATATCGGATATGATGCTGAAGGAAACTTGCACTGATGAATAGCAACTCACCAAGTATCTAAAAACTCACAAAATATGCTCAATAATCTAGAGAGAGAAAGAGAGAAAGCTTATGTTTCTGGTGTGATTTTCAATTCTAACTTAGCCCTCTATTTATAGGAAAATTTTGGTAGGTTTGACCTGCAACCTGATGGTTTTACCTGCTACTATTCCCACCTACCACATTTGAAATATAATTCAGCATATTTCTTCACCAACCACAAGTGGGGCCCACCAATTCTAGAATTTTCCACCAAAATGATAAACTCCGAAAATTCAACAATTTCTGAACCAGTCATCTCGTAAAATTCATAACAAATCATACATTCATTTTTAACGGTTCAAAATTTGTGGACATATACTCAACTTATATATGTATAACATATCCAAATATTACTACGATCCAACGGTCGGATTAAAAATTATAACCCCCGCAAAATATCTCAAAAATCCTGATTTTTAATACCTCCATTCCGACAAAAATACTGATAAAAACCTCAACATTAACTCCTTACGCCCTACGCCATGAAATTACAACAAAGTGACATAGTCTAACCAGTGGTTTACGACAAAGACTTCACAAAACAAAATACAAGAATAACCGATATTACCCCAATATGCTCCATAAAATTTAAGCTTTCTCAAGAAATTCAAGAAATTTAAGCAACATGAGCCCAAGCTTGGTGTCTCAAGAAATCTGGCTAGTAGGAGCTAAACATAAAGAATAAAAGCAATCTTTCAATATAGAAAATATATTCCGTTATTATTATTTTCTTTTTTTCTCGCCTTCTAATCCCTTGGTCGGTCAAAAAATTTTCTTCCACCAAACTAGCACCACTAATTCCCCATTTTTACTCTCAATCTACTGCAAGCGATTAAAAAATAAAATTAATGAAACTCATTATGCTAATCAATTATCTATTACTATTTATAACACAAGGTTGTGCAGTATATGACTCATGGCATCATACTTACCAATTTCCACTCATAATCAATCACAGGAAAATAATAGCTTAGCAAAAAATTGATTAACACCTCATTCTCACAAACAATTTTAACAGAGAGAAGAGAAAAACATAAACAAAAAAGAACAAAAAAAAAAAGAAACCAGCCCTTTTAGAAGTTTAGAAGCAGAGATGTAACAAAATCCCTTTTCTAACTCCAAACAAAGATGAAATATATAATTTTCAAATTGGAAAAGGAAAAGAAGTCATCCGAATCGAAGTCCTTACCGAATCGGCAAAATCGGAGTGAGGGATTGAGGGGGATCGAACTGCTTGCTTCCGATTCTAGGGCACGGCGAGAGAGCTTTTCCTTTTTGAAGCTCAAGTTTGTCAAAGAAACACTGGGCTACTTCGATTCGGTAAGGGCTTCTTCGTCTGGAGAGTTGGAGAAGCCAGGTCTCAGATCGAAGGAAATCTCAAGGGCTACTTCTATTTTGCCGACTGAATGAGGAGAGAGAAAGGGTTTTGCCGACTGAATGAAGAGAGAGAGGGAAAAACACGGAGGTCTTAAATAGTAATGCTCTTTAAGAAATATTACTACTTAAGCATAATGCTCTTGAACGGGGCTCTATATATATATATATATATATATATATATATATATATATATATATATATATATTTACATTTCGTCCCACCTGGAGTTTACTTCATGGTGGTTGACCGCTTTTACTGCTTTCTGTACATTTCGTCCCACCTGGAGTTTCCTCCGTGGTGGTAGATAGCTTTTAACATTTTATTTATATTTTTGATCCCCCATGGAGGTGCTTCATGGTTGGTGATCCTGTCTGTATATATATATTTACATCTTTTATATATATACCTGCTTACTGTGTTTATATTAATTGCGGCATCATGTGAGCCTAGGAATCATGTGATCACAGATTCAGTCCACTGAATCTAGATTCGGTTCCCGTGATGGACCTTTATAGCTGTAAGCAGCTTGTAAAAATTAGCTGTGATGTTTGGATCTCCTCAGACGGTTGTCATACCCACTAGGAATTCAACACCTTTTTGTATATTATTTTCATACAGATGCCTCGCATCTATAAAATAAAATCAACCAATCCGAATAATGAATAAAATAGGAGTGTAAAATGTCTCAATTACTATTGAGCACTGGGTTTGAAAAACCTCTTTGAAAACATCACTGCCATATCTTGTTAAAAACTAAGTTTTTATATAAATTCAAACCCTGTGTATATAGGTGCGAACGAGGCCTCGCTCTACTTCTAAATAACAGCACATTGACCCCCCCACACACACACACATTCAGATAATAGTTTCTTGAAAAGTGGCAGTCACCGTGGCAACACGGATGTCGGGGGGTGCCTAACACTTTCCCTCCGCATAAGCAAGTCCCCGGACCCTAATTGAATCTCGGTTTCACCGACCCTTTTAGCAGTGTCACATCACTAGGTCAATGTGCAAACCTTTTCTCGGTTGTGTTGGTACAACCAGTTAAAAAATCAACTGGCGACTCTTATAGTCCAATCGTCGACATTACACATGTCGGACCTTTTTCACGTGTTTTTTCAAACAAATCTCACCTAAAATGAGAACACAAAAAAATAGGTAACGAAAAGGGATAAATAAAAATCCCGACGTCGACAGGTGGCGACTCTGCTGGGGACTCCAGTAAGAGGACTTAAGCCGCTGTTACAAGCTTTTCAAAACTATTATCTACTTGTGTGTGAATGTTGCATTTACATTTATGATGAATGTGTACGAATGCATATCTTTACTGCGATTAATGCTTTACACTATATTTGCCTGTGATATTAGTGCTTCGCACATGTCATCATTTTCATATACGGTGAGACACGATGTATGTGAATGTATGTTGTGTGGTCCCTCCATCAAGAGGCTATCCCGTCGGTGTTTGATTGCTGGACTCGTGGGAAGACTAATTCCCCGAGGCTCAGGAAAGGCACCACCCAAATTCGCTCCAGTTGAAAGACCGGATTAACGTCCCGTCGAGTAAATTGCGATGATTTGGGAACCTTAATGCCGAAAAGCGGCGAGAGTAACCTAAGATAGGTCAGCCTCTGATAAACCAAACGCGGAGGAAAGTCTCTTCATGCTTTCTCATTTTAAATTACTTGTAAAAATAATTACTTGTAATTTACATTCCATATTCATTTCCATGTAATGAGAAATATGAAGAAATATGTGCATGTACATATTTACATTAACATGCTATCCTGTATTACAAACAACTAACATCTATTTTGCAGGACAAAATTCCTAAAACGGACACACCATATAACATGTTAATATTCACACATTCCCTCAAAACTAAACTATGCCAGCTTTGTCGCAGGGAAGCATTCAGACCTATTACCTGGTCAAAGTCCAAAAAGACCGCAGGCCTACAGCCAATCATGTCTTCATCTGACCAATCTAATCAAGTTTCTCATGAAGAATTTGATGGATTAAGTAAGCAAATCACAGACTTGGCTGTTCTGCTTAAAGAACTACATCAATCTCCGCAGGTCCAAAAATACCTATACATGCTGAATCCTCTACACAAGGAGGAACTCAAGGTCCTGATAAAGCCATTACAGTACCTGAATTGTAGTTGGATACAACCAACAAATGTCATGATGCCGCCCATCTTACAAAAGATCCAGACACCGGTGACATCAGAAAGAAAGTTCTTCAAATGGAAGAAACCCTGCGTTTTATCAAAGGAATTAGAGCACACGAGAGTGTGTCATATGCTGACCTTTGTATATTCCCTGGTGTTCATTATCCAGAAAAGTTCAAAACTCCTGACTTTGAAAAGTATGACGGGTTAGGAGATCCTTACACCCATTTAAAGGTTTTCATTGGAGAACTCAGATCTTATGCAGAAGATGAGAAGCTCAGAATGCAGCTATTCCAGAAAAGTCTAACTGGAGAAGCCCGTTCATGGTATACCAGATTAGACAATTCAAAAATCCATAGCTGGGAAGATCTAGCTCATGCCTTCCTTACACAATACAGTTTCCAGTCTCAGATGGCTCCTGACCGGTACTAGATTACCAAGGTTAAGAAACAGTCCAACGAGTCTTTCAAAGAGTATGCTTAAAGGTAGAGGTGCCTTGCTACCCAAGTTATTCCTTCTATGGCAGAATCAGAAATGGTCATGACCTTTATCGACATACAAAAAGCTCCTTTCTATGAGAGAGTCTTAGCTGGCATAGTTAAACCATTTTCTAAAATGATCAAACATGGGGAGATGGCTGAGATGGGATTGAAGTTAGGAAAGATTCAAGACCTAGCTGCCCTTAAAGCTGTTGTTGAGCACATTCAATCAGGAAATTATGGAAACAACCCCCGGAGGGTCCATAAAAAGAAGGAAGAAGATGTTTCCCTGATACTGCAGGGTCAAAAAGGCAATCAGAACATGCCTATCAAGAGGAGAAATTACACTCCCTTTCCAGCACAATCGTCAAACCCTCCAGTACCAAAAGGTGTAGAAGTCAAACGCCTTCGAGTGTTCACACCCTTAGGGGACTCTCTCGAGAATATTCTCACTCTTCTGACCACGCAGAAGAAAATCACGCATCTTCTTCCACCAGCTACCCCTAATGGTAGGGGTTTTAATGCTGCTCGAAAATGTGCTTATCATGCCGGGGCACCTGGACATGATACTCAAGATTGTTGGGCCTTAAAACATAAGATCCAAGACCTGATAGACAACGGTGAGATTATGGTCACTAAACCAGATCAACCTCACGTGTAAGACAACCCTCTTCCTCCACACAAAGAGGAAGAAGTCAACATGATTAATTGGAGCAATGGACAAAGTTCCAATTCTAATGGTGAAGCATCCCAGATCACCAAAGATGGTGCTGACAAATGGGATTATGCCAAGTTCCAGTTCCCAATGGAATGAAAAATGAAAGCTCTGTGCAAGCAAATTGAGCAATTGGCAGAACTGGTGACATACCAGCATTAAGTCACACACCAATTAATCAGCCAGGAGCATGCTAGTCTCCTTCCTTTTGTCATGAATATTCCCTCTTCACCTCCAGAAAGTGAAACAATGGAGGACAAAGTGGCAAAGAGAGCGAATGCCAAAGCTCATCGGGATTTTTCCAACAGAAGGGAATTTACATATCTGGGCCAACCTATGGAGGAAATCCTTCAAATACTAATCAATGAAGGAAGGATTAATTCCCTTCTACCTCCAATCAATCCCTGTTCAGGATGGTACAATCCTGATGGCGTATGTCAATATCATTCCCATTCTCGAGGTCACAGTACAGAAGAATGCTGGGCACGGCACCACCTTATCCAAAATCTCATTGATAGCGGTGTCCTGCAACTAGCAGACGATGATACTGTGCTACGTGGAAGTGAGAATACCTGTCCTACTAAATGGAAGAGATTGGTAGCAGTTATCTCCACTGAGGCTGATGGCATTGTCAAGCCACGCCCTATAACTACCATCCAACTCAGAGGAAGTTATCCTTTGAAAGTGGCTGCTCCAGAGCCAATCAACTTACCCTTCCGACCATAATATCCTGTTGTCAGCTTACAGAAAGTTCCCTAGAATTATGGAGAAGCTGAAGGATCTACCTCGAATACAACTGCTGCAGTGTCAAAGGAGAATCCACTGTATCTTCCCCAACGGGTGATGAAGTCTACCATTAAATCAAAAGGGAAAATTCCCATGGACAAGATTGAAAAATTCCTCCGAGCCATGGGTCATAATGAAGCCAAGGTGGTTTTAAGCTTAAGAGAAGCTCCACACCAAATTTCAATACTAGACTTGGTTTTAACTTCTGAGGATCACAGGAAGATTCTACGAAAGGTTTTGGAAGAAGCCTACTTGCCAAAATCAGTGGATGTGGAAATATTTCAACATCTGGCTGATCACATTTTCAACAACAATATGATCTCTTTCAATGATGATGACATACCGCCCAAAGGGACCGGTCATTGCAAGTCGTTACACATCGCGGTCTTGTCATCCAAATATATACTAGCTGGAGTCTTAGTAGACGGAGGTTCATCTTTGAATATCTGTCCATACGCTACATTGTTGAAGATGAACGTCAATCTCAATCGAATCCGAAGTAGCCATACGATCATCAAAGCTTTTGATGGATCCCGCCAAAATTCAGTCGGAGAGATTGAGCTGCCAATTGAGATTGGTCCCCATACATTCTGCGTGTCTTTCCACGTACTCAAGATAGATTCAGGATACAACCTGCTCTTGGGAAGACCGTGGATTCATATGGCTGGGGCAGTCCCCTTCACCCTTCATCAGCAACTGAAATACATTATCAACAATAGCCTAGTTACAGTCAACGCTGAACCGAAATGCCCTCAACAAGGTGACCCAAGATCTCTGCCGAAGTAATGTCGGCTACTCAGGAAATGATGTCTTTGGGTCATCAGCCAGGACAAGGGCTGGGTAAAGATCACCAAGGTATCAAATACCCCATCCAAGTAGCCAGTCAAACAGGGATAGCTGGACTAGGCTATTCTGCCAGTTCTAGTCAGAGGAATCCTCATAAGCATCAGCAGATTCCTTCAGCTTTAACCACACGGCGTTTATTTTTGCCATCAACCTTTGAGTCCGCACAACCTCCTGTAAAGATGCCAACCAGCGTGATGGCTATGCTATTTCCAAAGCCAGTATCATTCAAAGCAAAAGAAGTCTTTGTTCCAGATCCCAAAGTGGAGGAAGAGAAACAAAGAATCAAACAAAACGTCGTTCAAATAATATCGGGCACACGCATCATTGTTCATGATGAACATACAAACAGATATACCCCAGACGATGATTGCCCAGACGTCATGGTCATCATTCAGGAAAAGGAGGACGATAACAGCCCCTCCATCAATGCAGTCCACCCAGACTTTAAACTTGCCAATTGGAGCAGCACTCCTTACATGGGTCGACAAAGGTAAAATGGCCAGGACTTCTTTCTGTCCTGTAGATATAATAACTGCTTACTTTTCTGTATAGTACTCGCAGTTGTTTTGTCCGTATATGCTAACATTATGTATGATTAAACAATTTCATATATATTAAGTGAAAGTATATTTTGTTTCAGGACTCTGAACTTAGATGTACCTGTACTTGCTGATAAGATGCCTCTTCTCCATAAGGATTGTAACTTTGATGAAAAGTTGGACTCAGACTTGCTGGAAATACAAGAGGACATTGAGGTGCCTTCGAAGATCAAAGAATGGGTCGAAGACAAGCCTAAACACAACCTTGATCAAACCACCTCCTTCAATCTTGGAACCTTAGAAAACCCTAAGTTAATCCAGATTGGTTCAGACTTTACCCCAAACTAATGGAATGACATGGTTACGCTATTAACCCAATTCTAGGATATGTTTGCATGGTCTCATGAAGATATGGTGGGTTTGTCTATTGACATTGTTCTTCATCGTATTCCTATTAAAGAGGGATTCAAGCCAGTCAAGCAGAAGCTCAGGCGATTAAAACCTGAATGGAGTTTAAAGGTGAAAGAAGAAATTGTGAAATAATTTTAAAGTGGCATTATCATGGTGTCCACATATCCTGAATGGATATCTAACATCTTTCCTGTGCCTAAGCTAGGAGGAAAGGTGCGAGTTTGTGTGGATTACCGGGATCTGAATAAAGCCTGCCTTAAAGATAGCTTTCCCGTGCCCTTTATCCACATTCTCATTGACAATACTGTGTAATATGACATGTACTCCTTCGCTGATTGCTTTGCAGGGTACCATCAGATCATGGTTATTGAGGAAGATAGTGAAAAATTGCTTTCACCACGCCTTGGAGAACCTTTTACTACAGACGATTGTCCTTCGGCCTCATCAATGCTGGAGCTACCTATCAGTGAGCTATGATGGCTCTCTTCCACGACTTAATGCACAAAGAGATCGAGATCTATGTGGATGACATCATTGTCAAGTCCCGGAAGGAGGAGGACCACTTAGACCATCTCAGAAAGCTATTCAACAGGTTACGCAAGTACAACTTGAAGTTGAATCCAGCCAAATGTTCCTTTGGCGTTAAATCAGGTAAGTTGCTAGTATTCCTAGTCAGCCATAAAGGGATTGAGATGGATCCTACCAAAATCTAGGCCATCACGGAAATGCCCATTCCTCAGACAGAGAAGGAAATACGGGAATTTTTGGGAAGAATCAACTTCATTAGCCGATTCATTTCTCAACTCACATCAACCTGTGAGCCTATCTTCAAGCTGTTAAGGAAGAACTCCTCCATGAAATGGAATGATGAGTGCCAAAATGCCTTCCTTACCATCAAAGAGCAGCTAGTCAAAGCTCCTATTTTAGTACCACCCAGGGATGATGTTCCCCTATTCATGTACCTGTCCATAAGTGACAATGATATGGGCTACATGCTGGGACAGAAAGACGATAGAGGCCGAGAACGAGCTATCTATTACTTCAGCAAAAGATTTAGCAGCAGTGAACACAAGTACACTCTGATTGAGAGGATTTGTTGTGCTTTAGCATGGGCTACCATGAGGTTACAACATTACCTCCATGGGCACACAACCCATCTCATATCCCATGTGGATCCTCCCAAGTATATGTTCAGCAAACCCATACTGAATTATCGGCTGTCCAGATGACAGTTGATCCTACAACAATTTGACATTGTCTACGTGACTCAAAAGTCCATTAATGGTCAAGGGATTGCGGATCAACTGGCCGCCGCACCTTCAGGGGACTTTAAACCCTTGGAAACATACTTCCCCGATGAAGGGGTAATGACAATTCAGCCACACCATCAGTACGATACACGCCAAGCATGGAAGATGTATTTTGATGGAGCTGTTAATACGGAAGGTTCTGGAGCTGGAGCAGTTCTAGTATTCGATACGGGGGAGCAGTATCCCGTCGCCGTCAAATTACAGTTTATCAGCACCAACAATACAGCTGAGTATGAAGGCTGTATCATGGGGCTAAAACTTGCCCGTTCAATGGGTATCAGACGATTAACTGTCTTTGGGGATTCAGAGTTGGTAATCAAATAATCCACAGGAATCTATCAAACCAAAGAGCTGCGATTGTTGCCTTACCATCGGCAAGTTTTACAGATGGCTTCAGAGTTCGAAGAAATCTCCTTTATACACATTCCTCAAAATAGGAATGATTTTACGGATGTATTAGCAACTTTGGCCTCCTTGATGCACATACCTGACAAGGAACACATGCCAAGCGTCACATTAGCCCTGCAAAAGGCACCAGCCTATGGGAACTATGTTGGAGAAGTATCAGATGAGCTACCTCCCATCCAACCACCTTGGTATCACCATATCAAGGAGTACCTATAAGATGGATCTACACCCGCTGAGGCGAGCCTGACTGAATAAAGGCGGATTCATCGACTTGCTATAAAATTCTATCTGAGCGGAGATGCACTCTACAAGAGAGATGCAGGACTAGGTCTTCTCAGATGTTTAAACAAAGACCAAGCTCAGAGACTCATGGATGAGATCCATGGTGGAGTCTGTGGCCCACACATGAGTGGCCCCCTCCTTGTTAAGAAGATCCTCTGGACAGGACATTACTGGCTATCTCTCAAAGTTGACTGCGATGACCACGTCGAGAGATGTTATCAATGCCAAATTCATGGGAATACTATACACGCCCCTCCACGGGAGCTCCACAATATGAGTTCACCTTGACCCTTCTCAATGTGGGGAATGGATGTGATCGGGCCCATCGAGCCCAAAGCCAGTAATGGACATCACTTTATCTTCACCATGATCGACTACTTTACCAAGTGGGTGGAAGCAGCTTCCTTCCCCAGGGTTACCAAAGAAGTCATCATTGCTTTTCTCAGAAACAACGGACAACCAGAGGTAATGGTATCAGATAGTGCTAAGAACCTCAACAACAAAATTATGGAGGAACTATGCAGTAAATGTAAGACCCCAACTTATTAATGAATAAAATCAAATTTTCTCTAAATATTATTATGAATAATAAGGGGTTAATTTGATATAATACTTTGGTTATGGATGAAATGTGCAAATTTTGTAAAATAAGCAAGTGGTTATAAAATATTCATTTTGTCGGAGAATATTCGTTTGGTCGTGAAATATTCTTGCTGTCGGAGAATATTCGTACGACGGCGCAGCCTTGTGTGAGCCCCATAACGGAAAGCGATTGGATGAAGAAAATGACATGTATAAGTTGTTTATAAATAACGGCGTAGTTGTTACCGTTAATACTGTTGGAATACCCAGTAGTTAAAATACAGTATCACATGGTATTGCACCAATTATTGATTCTTACGAAGGAAGGCACTACTCAATAATTGTTATAGTAGTTATTGTTTAATATTTTATTTTATTGATTCAATAATTACTGCGTTGATATTTTATATTATTGTTGTTTCAATAATTGCTGCTGCACAGTATTTTCTATTATCAGATCAATAATTCATATTATTTGAATAATATTATTAGATAACATTATTGACAATGTCTAGAAAGTTCTGTCTAAGGAGAGGTTTGGTCATCTAATTGCGCGCCAGTAAGGAGAAATCCTTATTGGAAAGCCCCCTCTTTCTTGGGAACGGCCTAGTTGTCATAAATGTGATTCTGTAATATTATTTGTGAATAATTAATTATTGATTCATATGATAAGGAAATATTTATTTTATGTGGATATAAATGAGGGATATATTTTTGTGGTTAAAAATGAAGGAGTTAATGTTGAGGTTTTTATCCGTATTTTTGTCGGAATGGAGGTATTAAAAATCAGGGATTTTGAGATATTTTGTGGGGGTTATAATTTTTAATCCGACCGTTGGATCGTGGTAATTTTTGGATATGTTATACATATATAAGTTGAGCATATGCCCACAAATTTTGAACCGTTAAAAATGAACGTATGATTTATTATGAATTTTACAAGATGACTGGTTCAGAAATTGTTGAATTTTTGGAGTTTATCATTTTGATGAAAAATTCTAGAATTGGTGGGCCCCACTTGTGGTTGGTGAAGAAATGTGCTGAATTATATTTCAAATATGGTGGGTGGGAATAGTAGCAGGTAAAGCCATCAGGTTGTAGGTCAAGCCTACTAAAATTTTCCTATAAATAGAGGGCTAAGTTAGAATTAAAAATCACACCAGAAACAAGTTTTCTCTCTTTCTCTATCTAGATTATTGAGTGTATTTTGTGAGTATTTAGATACTTTGAGAGTTTCTATTCATCAGAGCAAGTTTCTTTAAGCCTTATACCGGTATTCCGACCAGAAGTACTGATATCTTGAGGTAAGGGATATTATTTTCTTCTTAAATGATATTATTTTCTTCAATATCATTATGCTGAAATATTGATATGAGTTTTTATCAAATTTAAAACTTTTTGTGTCGGGATTACTATTCACGTATACAGCACTATTCACGTATACGACACTTTTCACGAATACGACACTATTCACCGAAAAATGAAATTTTCTTCTTTTTGTCCAAGATGTCTATTATGGTTACTATCTTTGATTGTATCCATGTTTTGATCTTTATTTTTGAATTCTGCTTCACAATTGATTATTATGAAGTATTATTGATCTTGGATAAATTGTTATACGAATCCCTAATAT
Organism: Panax notoginseng; assembly: GCA_016801055.1. Lineage (NCBI taxonomy): Eukaryota > Viridiplantae > Streptophyta > Magnoliopsida > Apiales > Araliaceae > Panax > Panax notoginseng. The sequence goes on along the minus strand of CM029020.1, from coordinate 55,780,711 downwards.
TTGTCCTTCTGTCTCACTGGATTCGTTCTCTTTAAGATATTTTTCATCATCCTCAGTCCTAAATGATGATATTACTGAATATCTTTGGCCTGTAGCGCAAAGATGTATGATTACTTGATGAATATCTTTGGCCTGTAGTGCAAAGATGAACAGGTGTTGAGATGAACATGACTGACAGGTGATACAAATGAATATCTTTGGCCGTAGTGCAAAGATGAATATTTGGATAAAGATGATTATTAATTGATGTTACAGGGATAAAATATTGATGATGGACTTTTAAATCTTAGAAGATAGTAGAATTCTTTCTCTACTTGACTCTTCTAATGGTTTACTATTTCCGCTGCAGTTGTTGATCTAAAACTTGTTGTCGATTATATTCTATCAGATTTTTCCTTGTTGAAGACTAATGATAATTTATTGTATATTATCTTAGTCATAATATTCTTTACTGGGCTAGTTGAGCTCACCCTTTTCCTTTTTGTTCCATTTTTCTTCTCAGGAGGTGAGAACATAGCAGGATCTAGTCGGGGTATGGAGTGATGGTTCTAGAAAGATGTTTTAACAGTCCTCACTATTTTTGTAAAATAGTGTTTGAATAATTGTAATGAGGACTTATTTGAGTGTGGATATTGTCTAGAAAACAATATTTGTATTTAAACTCACAGTATGTGTTGTCGTATTTTGCACGACAATTGTATTATTAAAGTTGTAGTTTGCTTTCTGTACCATGTATTTGACGACTCAGAATGGGTGTTGTATACCTATTTTGGGGGCGTCACAGTTGGTATCAGAGCTTAGGGATATGATCCCTGGCTGAGATGTGAGACAAGAACTAGGAGGGGAGAGACGGGGAATTCCTTCGCTAGTATGACCTGACTAAGTTTATTTGGTGTTTATTTTGTCGGTCAGAGTATAGGGATAATATATGACATGACTATTAACCCTTGTTTTATGAGTATTTAAGAATGGCAGCTGAGAACGTTAATAATGGAGTAAATCAAACTGTGAAGACACCTTTGATCACTACCCAGGGGAACGTGCAACAGGAAGGCAATATTCTTCCTGTAAACAACGTTACCGAGCAAATGATGAATGATGGAATGTTTAGGAGCATTTTGCAGTACATACAAAGTCAGACGAGGGAGACTCATGTGCAGAATATGGGTAGAAATGATAACAACGCGCGGTTTGTCACAGCTAAGCAGTTCAAATTATTGGGACCACCAGAATTTAAGGGAAAGCCGGATCCGATCATGGCGAAAACGTGGGTCAAGCAAATTACCAAGATATTCGATGTCTTGGGATATACGGAGGAACAGAAGGTTCCATTCGCCACTTTTATGTTCCGCGGTGAGGCAGACTACTGGTGGGAGTCTGTGAAGCGTACCCAGCCTGACGCACTCAACATGTCCTGGGAAACATTTCAAAAACTGTTCAATGACAAGTACTTTCCTGAAAGTATTCGTCATATGAAGGAGGTGGAGTTTATCAGACTGGAACAAAACAACATGACGGTGTCCCAGTACGAGGCGAAGTTTGCAGAGTTATCCAGGTTTGCACCTCATTTGGTCGAAAATGAGGAACGAATGACAAGGATGTTTCTGAGAGGTCTAAAACCCGAGATTCGACAATATCTTATCTCTCATAAATTTTCTTTATATTCAGATGTTGTAAATAGGGCTCAATTATTAGAGCGAGATAATGAGTATGTGAAACCGAGGGACCACAACCAGGGTCATACCGGTGGCGGCAGTCATCGAAGCAATGAAAACCAGCAGGGAGGAAAACATTCAGAAAAAAGTGGTAACCACTCTGGCGGTAATCGTGGTCGTGATAATAGAAGGAGCGAGTCGGGAGGAGATTTTAAGAAGAGAAGGTACAACAATGATAACATGAAGACGTCAGCACAAACATCAACTGTTTCTAGGGGAGGAGAACGACCACCGGTCGTATGTTACAAATGTGGGAAAGAGAGACATATCAGCCCAAACTGCCCACAACAATCTAAGGTATGTTATAACTGTGGAAAGGAGGGTCATATAGCTCGAGATTGCACTGTAGCGAAACCAAGTCCAACGGGGGTGGTGACTCAAAAAGTTGTCCCAGAAAAGTCAAAGTCAACGGTTCCTGGAAGAGCGTTTTTCTTGACTGGTCAGAATGCGAGGAACCCGAACGAAGTTAGCACGGGTTAGTTAATTATAAATTTTTACGAAGTCTTTAACTTATTAGATACCGGTTCTACCCATTCATTTATCTCTCCTGCTTATACTCAACGTTTAAAATTGACTCCGGAGAAAATTAGACTTTGACTTATCTGTTGAAACTCCGTTAGGAGAAACTTTCTTTACATCCACTGTTTATAAATCTTGCATGATCCAAGTTGGCACTTTCACATTACCTGTTGATCTTATCTCTTTAAAGATACTTGCTTTTGATGTGATTTTAGGAATTGATTGGTTAACTACTCATCATGCTAAAATTGATTGCTTTCGTAAGGTTGTTAGTTTTCATATTCCTAAGCAACCTGTTATTCAAATTCAAGCAACCAAACCATTGAAGTCAAACTCATTCATATCAAGCCGTAAAGTCATTCGTTTATTGAAAAACGGATGTCAAGCTTTCTTAGCTATGTCATGGACTTGAACAAAAATACGTCAGATTTGAGTGATATTTCTGTTGTTTGTTTCCTGACGTATTTCCTGAAGAATTTCTTGGCCTACGCGTGATATTGAATTTTGTGTCATCTTTGAATCTGGTACAAAACTCACTTCTAAAATCTCATATCGAATGGCTCCTATTGAACTTCAGGAGTTAAAAACCTAACTGTAGAAGTTTGTACCCGAGCCTCTATCTGGTGACTTCCTTTGTGGAATGCACCAAAGCCAGACTCTCCGTAAGGGACTCTATATATGTGTGGTGGTAAAATAATAGGTGCCATTGTGACGTGCTATCCAAGATTGGGATATGAATCACAATTGAGAGCAACCTAAGTCGGTAATCGAAATACATAGCTTTCTAGGATTAGTTGGTTATTATCGGAGATTCGTGGAAAGATTTTCTCGAATCGCTACTCCGTTAACTCAGCTGACTCGAAAAGATACAAAATTTGTATGGAGCGAGGAATGCGAGAAGAGTTTTCAAGAACTCAAGAGGAGACTCATTTCGGCACCTGTTCTGACAATACCATCTGGTTCGGATGGATTTGTTATCTACAGCGATGCTTCAGGCAAAGGGTTAGGGTGTGTTCTCATGCAACATGGGAAAGTCATAGCCTATGCCTCACGACAACTCAAAGAATATGAGAGGAATTATCCTACTCATGATTTGGAGTTGGCAGCAGTCGTTTTTGCGTTGAATATCTGGAGACACTACCTGTATGGGGAGAAAGTGGAGATCTATACAGATCATAAAAGCCTCAAATATTTCTTCACCCAAAAGGAACTCAACATGCGGCAGCGACGTTGGCTCGAGCTGTTAAAAATTACGATCATACCATCCAATATCATCCTAGAAAAGCAAACGTAGTAGCTGACGCATTGAGTAGAAGATCATATGCGGGTACGAGTGTAATGTTGTTAACACAAAGGCCCATTTTGTATGACTTGCAAAGAATGGAGATAGAGATGAAGGCTCAAAGTACCCACATGATGATATCAAATATATGAGTAGAACCGACTTTAATCGATAAAGTTAAAGCTGCTCAAGCTACGGACATGGAGCTGATGCGTATGAAGAAGAAAGTGCAAGAAGGTGCTATTCCAGAAGCAAGAATCGATGAAGAAGGAATACTTCGTGTCAACTCCAGACTTTGTGTTCCTAACGATTTTGACTTGAAGCATAGAATAATGATGGAGGCACACAACACACCGTTTGCAATCCATCCTGGGAGTACCAAAATGTATCACGATCTTCGACATACATTTTGGTGGAGAAATATGAAAAGAGAGATCGTGGAGTTTATCTCGAGGTGTTTAACTTGTTAACGTGTAAAGGCAGAGCATCAAGTGCCAAAGGGTCCATTGCAACCACTTGAGATCCCGAAATGGAAGTGGGAACACATTACCATGGATTTCGTTACGGGTCTTCCCAAGGTTTCTCAAGGCATAGATGCGATTTGGGTTATTATTGATAGATTAACCAAGTCCGCTCATTTCTTGCTGATACGTGAGACTTATTCCCTTGAACGTCTTGCTAGTATGTACGTGAACGAGATTGTGAGATTGAATGGCATGCCAGTATCCATAGTTTCGGATCGTGACCAAGATTCACTTCACGATTTTGGGTTAGCTTGCAGAAATCTATGGACACAGATTTACGATTCAGTTCGGCATACCATTCTCAAACGGACGGACAATCAGAGAGAACTATTCAAACTCTTGAAGATCTATTAAGACTTTGTGTCCTAGATCTCAAAGGGAGTTGGGATAAGTACCTACCATTGGTGGAATTCTCCTACAACAACAGTTATCAGGCGAGCATAGGTGTGGCTCCATTCGAGACGTTGTATGGAAGAAAATGTCGTTCTCCAGTATGCTGGGACGAGGTGGGTGAAGCAACATTGTTGGGACCAGAGTTGGTACGCATTACTACAGAGAAGATCCAAACGATTCGACAACGTATACAAACGACACAGGATCGACAAAAGAGTTATGCGGATCTTCATCGGAAGGACGTAGAATTTAATATTGGGGATCATGTATTGTTACGTGTTGCACCATGGAAGGGAGTTACAAGATTTGGGAAGAGAGGAAAGCTCAATCCAAGATTTATTGGTCCATTTGAGATTCTTGAGCGAATAGGAAATGTGGCATATAGACCCGCATTACCTCCAAGCATGTCTCGTGTTCATAATGTTTTTCACATATCTATGCTTTGTAAATATGTTAAAGACCTGAACCACATTATTGAGTTAGAACCAGACGAGATAGTTGAAGATTTAACGTACGAGGAGGTACCTGTTAAGATCTTGGATAGGAAAGAGCATGTCCTACGCACGAAGGTTATACCACAAGTTAAGGTTTTGTGGAGAAACCATGCTATTGAAGAAATGACCTGGGAGTTGGAATCAGAAATGAAAGCGAGGTATCCTCACCTTTTTGAAACATCAGGTACGTACGTCAATTTTGAGGACAAAATTTCATAAGGAGAGAGGTTGTAAGACCCCAACTTATTAATGAATAAAATCAAATTTTCTCTAAATATTATTATGAATAATAAGGGGTTAATTTGATATAATACTTTGGTTATGGGTGAAATGTACAAATTTTGTAAAATAAGCAAGTGTTTATAAAATATTCATTTTGTCGGGGGATATTCGTTTGGTCGTATAATATTCTTGCTGTCGGGGAATATTCGTACGACGGCGCAGCCTTGTGTGGGCCCCATAACGGAAAGCGATTGGATGAAGAAAACGACATATATAAGTTGTTTATAAATAACGACGTAGTTGTTACTGTTAATACTGTTGGAATATCCGGTGGTTAAAATACAGTAGCACACGGTATTGCACCAATTATTGATTCTTACAAAGAAAGGCACTACTCAATAATTATTATAGTAGTTATTGTTCAATATTTTATTTTATTGATTCAATAATTCCTGCGTTGATATTTTATATTATTGTTGTTTCAATAATTGCTGCTGCACAGTATTTTCTATTATCAGATCAATAATTCATATTATTTGAATAATATTATTAGATAACATTATTGACAATGTCTAGAAAGTTCTGTCTAAGGAGAGGTTTGGTCATCTAATTGCGCGCCAGTAAGGAGAAATCCTTATTGGAAAGCCCCCTCTTTCCTGGGAACGGCCTGGTTGTCATAAATGTGATTCTGAAATATTATTTGTGAATAATTAATTATTGATTCATATAATAAGGAAATATTTATTTTATGTGGATATAAATGAGGGATATATTTTTGTGGTTAAAAATGAAGGAGTTAATGTTGAGGTTTTTATCCATATTTTTGTCGGAATGGAGGTATTAAAAATCAGGGTTTTTGAGATATTTTACGGGGGTTATAATTTTTAATCCGACCGTTGGATCGTGGTAATTTTTGGATATGTTATACATATATAAGTTGAGTATATGCCCACAAATTTTGAACCGTTAAAAATGAACGTATGATTTATTATGAATTTTACAAGATGGCTGGTTCAGAAATTGTTGAATTTTCGGAGTTTATCATTTTGATGGAAAATTCTAGAATTGGTGGGCCCCACTTGTGGTTGGTGAAGAAATGTGCTGAATTATATTTCAAATGTGGTGGGTGGGAATAGTAGCAAGTAAAGCCATCAGGTTGCAGGTCAAGCCTACTAAAATTTTTCTATAAATAGAAGGCTAAGTTAGAATTGAAAATCACACCAGAAACAATTTTCTCTCTTTCTCTCTCTAGATTATTGAGTGTATTTTGTGAGTATTTAGATACTTTGAGAGTTTTTATTCATCAGAGCAGGTTTCTTTTAGCCTTATACCGGTATTCCGACCAGAAGTACTGATATCTTGAGGTAAGGGATATTATTTTCTTCTTAAATGATATTATTTTCTTCAATATCATTATGCTGAAATATTGATATGAGTTTTTATCAAATTTAGAACTTTTTGTGTCGGGGTTACTATTCACGTATACGGCACTATTCACGTATACGACACTATTCACGAATATGACACTATTCACCGAAAATGAAATTTTCTTCTTTTTGTCCAAGACGTCTATTATGGTTACTATCTTTGATTGTATCCATGTTTTGATCTTTATTTTTGAATTCTGCTTCACAATTGATTATTATGAAGTATTATTGATCTTGGATAAACTGTTATACGAATCCCTAATATTTGTCCTTCTGTCTCACTGGATTCGTTCTCTTTAAGATATTTTTCATCATCCTCAGTCCTAAATGATGATATTACTGAATATCTTTGGCCTGTAGCGCAAAGATGTATGATTACTTGATGAATATCTTTGGCCTGTAGTGCAAAGATGAACAGGTGTTGAGATGAACATGACTGACAGGTGATACAAATGAATATCTTTGGCCGGTAGTGCAAAGATGAATATTTGGATAAAGATGATTATTAATTGATGTTACAGGGATAAAATATTGATGATGGACTTTTAAATCTTAGAAGATAGTAGAATTCTTTCTCTACTTGACTCTTCTAATGGTTTGCTGTTTCCGCTGCAGTTGTTGATCTAAAACTTGTTGTCGATTATATTCTATCAGATTTGTCCCTGTTGAAGACTAATGATAATTTGTTGTATATTATCTTAGTCATAATATTCTTTACTAGGCTAGTTGAGCTCACCCTTTTCCTTTTTGTTCCATTTTTCTTCTCAGGAGGTGAGAACATAGCAGGATCTAGTCGGGGTATGGAGTGATGGTTCTAGAAAGATGTTTTAACAGTCCTCACTATTTCTGTAAAATAGTGTTTGAATAATTTTAATGAGGACTTATTTGAGTGTGGATATTGTCTAGAAGACAATATTTGTATTTAAACTCACAGTATGTGTTGTCGTATTTTGCACGACAATTGTATTATTAAAGTTGTAGTTTGCTTTCTGTACCATGTATTTGGCGACTCAGAATGGGTGTTGTATACCTATTTTGGGGGCGTCACAGTAAATTCCACATCAAACACCTTAACTCCGTCATCAATCGTCCAAAGATGAATGGTGCTGTTGAAGCGGCTAACAAAAACATCAAGAAGATTATGGAAAAGATGTTCGCCAATCACAAAGGATGGCCTGACTTATTTCCTCTTACTCTGTTAGCTTATAGAACATCAGTGCGCACTTCAACTGGGGCAACCCCCTACGCATTAACCTATGGGATGGAAGCAGTACTCCCTATAGAAGTAGAAATGGAATCCCTCAGGGTGTTGATGGACGCTTAGCTGGATGAAGATCAATGGATACAAGACAGGTATCACCAATTGTCTCTAATAGATGAAAGGCGAACCGCGATTATCTTCCATGGTCAATTATATCAACAAAGGATCGCCCGATCCTACAACAGAAAAGTCCAGCTACGGCAGTTTAAACAACATAGCTTGGTTTTGAAGAAGATCATTGACAACCAAGATCAATCTAAGGGAAAATTCGCTCCTAACTGAGAAGGCCCGTTTGTTGTCAAGGAAGTATTGACAGGAGGCGCTCTCAGATTGCAGGAAATGGATGGCGATGAATTTACACAACTCATCAACTCGGACACCGTGAAACGGTACTATGTCTGAAGTTACCATCAAGTAAACATCCTGGTGTTGGATTATCAGATCATCAGTCATTCTAGTTCTTTAACCCTTTACCACATACAACTCTTGTCCACACTTTGCCCCTCAGGGAAACATACTCTTTAAGCCAGCAGCCTGGCTTCACTGTACTCATACAACTTAGGTCATCCCACTACGGATTGAACCTCTCACATTTGCAGTTTGGCTACCCATACATGGGATCAAACTTCTCGTACCTGCAGTTTGTCCTCAACCTAGGATGAAACTTTCTCTTCCCCGCAGTCTATCTTGCATATGGGATTAAACTTTCTTCCCCACAGTTTGACCTGTACATGGGATTAATCTTTCTTTCCCGTAGTTTATCCTGCACATGGGATCACAATTTTCAACTCACCCTGAGGGGTGAACTACGTCGTCCTGATCTCATTGATACACGGGAGTACATAGGCAACCATATGCTATATGGCCCGGTTGCAATAAACAAAAAACAACAAAAACATTTCTACCATTCTCTACAAAAAACAAAAACCACAAAAACACTTCTACAACCTTCTTCATCTATAAAGCTTCTACACCCATCTGCCTTTCATAAATAGCGTTGAACCTCTTACACCAGGTTTGAACTACGCAGACCTGATCTCCTATTCAATAGGAGTACGTAGGAAGCCATTTATGATTCGGTCTCACCCCCTACCAAAACACAAATACTTGTCAACTGGTATTGGGATCAAACTTTAATCTACCACATTTCATTGGCTTTAAACCAAAGGGATGGAATTACCCAACCTCTCCTCTCAAATAGGAGATTCGGCGACCATCTAAGCTGCGGTTGTACCTTGAAGAGTATCACCAATCCATAAGAGATGGAATTAACTAGGCTCCTCCTAAATAGGGGTACCGGCGACCATCAGTGGTGCGGTCAATCTCAGAGAGGAAAGCCACAACCCTCTCCACATTTCTATACAGAAACCAGTCCCAAGACACTGAAAGATGGTAGGGATACACACAGATCCATGATCTATTCTGAACTATCCAGAGATAACTCAATATCCATCTTGCAAGGAGGAATTCAGAATACATCAAGATCACAAACCCTGAAGAAGCAGGAAAATATCAAGCAAGTATCAGAGCATATCTAAAAGGGAAGTGATCAAAAAATATATTTTCCTGCTATATATAATGCTGATTGATATACACAATGTAAACTGTACATGACAAAATGGCTAAGCTAGTCTGTGCAGGAAAGTACAAGTCCATCTACAAATCGGCGTATATGCGAGATAACAAGCCCAACATGGCATCCCTATCTGAAGAAGGAGGCAAAGTTGTGATCTCCTGTACAAGGATGTCCACACGACCCAACAGATCAGCAGCCATCTGCATGGTGACCGTGTGCTCATCAATATATGTGTTCATCTCTGCGATTATGCCAGTGGTAAGGGACCTCACTGTAGTACTATCTGTGACGGCTACATCCCAAGCAGATATGGCACTATCCCGCTCGACTATCACTGTATCTCTAGCTGATCTGGCCTCATCCCGCTCAACAATAGCGGTATCTATACAAGCTAATGCCTAGTCCCTCTCTAACAGAGCTGCGTCTCTCCATCAATAGCTGTCAACATCAAGGCTCTAGCCTGATCTCTCTCTAAGGTCATCAGATGAAGACTCTGCTCTAGGTACTGTGCTGAATGTTGAATCACGACAGTGCTAGTACTGGGAGAATCTAAAGGAGATACTGACAACCCAGTAGATGGATCCTCCTCGGTATGAGAATCAATGTCCTCCTTGGGCTCTCCACCATCTGAATCAATACTAGTTAATGTGGATACAACCGCAACCGTGCAGTCTCTGTCTCCATCAATGCAGAATACTCTGCAGAATAACCTGGATGACTAATGGAGAAAGCGGCTATCTTGCGCTGATCCCAACATGCATACACACGGGATCTGTCCTCTACTGAAAGATAGCGAGAAGCTAAACGCTGGCCCAACGCTCCCTCGAAAGGATGAAAATCCTGAAACTGGTTAAACTGCGACATCATGGCCAGTGGATGGTAAGTAGTCATGCCCCTCAAACTAGCAAGAGGGATGTAGTCCATGCCCGGAGAATGAGTAATAAAGCTGTAAGGTGAGCTGAGCCCTGAGCACGGCAATATACTAAACGGGTCTTCGATCCCAGCTAAGAAAGCGGACCAAGATGTAGCATCTGTACACTCTGCAGGCTGAAATGAATATGTCATGAGTATATCATGGGTGAAGCAATACCCATGCCGTCTGAAAGTGCCAATCGGTCTCAGATGTGACATAAACCACACGTATAGCATGACCGAACTACCCGTAAATACTCCTGTCGGATAAGTGCAGCAGTATGTAGCTGACCTCAATGTCTCAGCTATAATCATAGGTATGATGGTACGACCCTCCCTGAGAGCTCTCACCGCCATGATAACTCCTATGTCCAACTCGTCCATATACAGTGGCATGCAGACATATGACAGTACACACAATAGAAGTACATCTACCCTGGTCATACGCCTCCGGTGTGGTGAAATCCCCGGAATGTCATCTATAACTATCCTCAGAGCCAAATCTGTTAAACAGAAAACGCTGGGATATAACGTTGCCAGATGTAAGCTCATCCTGCACCACTCTCCGCCTCAGTCTAGTGAGGGTCATGAACCGCCAACTTATGTCCCCCAAAGCCATATGCAGGCAAGGTCTGTCCAGTGGCAGCATCGTCAACCGTGCATACTCCTCCAAAGAGGGAGTCAACTCCTGGGACCCAAATCGGAAAACCTGCCTCTCCGATACCCAGTGCTCCAGCATGCCATCCACGAATCATGTGGGAACCTGAAACATCAACAGGGTCATAGTATGCTGCAACAAATGATCTATGGTCACCCTATCTGATGGTGACATGTTATCATACCAAGATCGCATACCAGATACCACCAATAATGGTGGGGTATGATCAATACGGCTAACTGTCGAAGAAGACATCTGCACGGGCCGTGCCATAAGACCATCCAGGGGTCAATGCTAAATATCTCTGGACATACATACATATGCATAACAGGTACATGCATAACAGATAATAGATGGCAATATGATATAGGGAATGGAAAAACTGTATATACATTCCTAAGTATATCGTCATCTAATACATCATCTCTGTAAAGCTACAAATACAGGAAAATGGGGCACAGACGCCCTACTACTAACAGAGGCCTATCGAAAGATATAGCGAGAATGGGGCACAGACACCCAATAGCTAACAGAGGCCTATCAAAAGATATAACGAGAATACACATCAGAAGAAGATAATGGTGTCGATGTCCACATCATCAATCCTGTCCACCTGATATAACTCCTCCTGAGTCACTGGATCTCTATCAACAGGGATGTCAGGCCGATACAAAGGAGGATTTGCACTGGCAAAACCAAATGGGTCATCTGAGGGGCCAGCGTCTGAGTTGGAAGGATCAAACGAATCTGCCTCTGCTGGATCTCTGCCTAAATGCCGAATAAAAATATGTGCCTGGTCCAACTACCGGGTCAAACTATCAATCTGTGTCACATGAGTCAGATCTCGGACACAGGCTAGCCAATTCGTCATCATCACAGATCCTGGAACCATATCCCCCATGAACTGAGTGGCGTGGGTCTGGGCTCCAATAGTATGAGGGATCCACCAGCGCTGGAATACATCCTGAGCGCAAGGACCCTCTGATAATGCAAAACTGTCAACACCCAACAATGGGATATCAATGACGGGTGACTGCGACATAGGCCAATAACACCTGGCAGGAGGTAAGATCAGAATATGGATCTCTCCTATGGTGCTCCTAATAGCACGCTCTCCTAGATAGAGCTCCCATCCTCCATCCGTGAAGAGAGGAACTCTCCAGGTGGAAATCACGTACTCGACACCAGTCGGGTACCCATCCTCAAATCCAATGGCCAAATGTTCCCCAGAGTAGGGAATCTATGTGATAATGTCAGCTGTCAATAACTCTAGCTGCAAACAGCAATGAGTGAAACCCTCAGCTATAGGGACTTCCGCTAATATAGAATAATGTCATCGTCGTCCTCATGGGTAGGTATCCAATCCTAGCACACTCACTGGACGTAAACATGGGAGCCTCTCATAGGCCCAAAACTGCCAACATAAAGGCAAACATCTACTGTCAGTTAACACTCTTAACCTATACATAGTAAATGATAAGAGAAATACTTACCAGCAAAAATGGGTAAACTCCTAGCCAAGCCTCGGTCAAGCCCTGTGAGCGCATACGTATGCCCCTGAGGAAATAGGCAAAGGTATAGGAACCTCAATCATACTCTCCAATACGGTCCACATGACGTGTGGCGCTGATCAAAGCGAACGACACCATGGAAGAGTTATTTGCTATGAAGCAGCCCTTAATGATCATCAGGAACAATCGCTGAAGAATGCGATCCTTGACTCTGACATCATCTGGCATGGGCTCGCTCAATAGCCCACTCACGGCATCTACGCTCAAAGGACCGTACAGATAGTCCTGCCCTTGAGCGGCTCCGCTGGAACTCCTAACAAGGATCTGACGGCAGTCGGGGTAATATCCGCCGTGCAAGGCACTGACGCCCCTCCAAACTCCATACCTGTGATAAATTGCCAATCCATCGGCGTCATCATCACCTCACAGTCTAGCAAATGGAGTGACTGAGTCTGGTGAAACCACCGCTCAGACAATGCCCTGAGATAACCCCAGGGACAACAATGGGGAAGAATGGAAAAGAATGCTCTAAAACCCCAATCATGCACAATCGCTCTATAATCAGGATGAAGAGCCTGGTACATGCAGTGTATACTGAACCAATTCCCTCGAGGTTGTGTAAAGCTGAGAACCTGCATACAATGCAGATCAACATCAAGACCCTTTAATCCTCATCAAATAGGAAAGAAGGAAGATCAAGTTCTCACGTCATACCTCGTTAGCATGCAAATACATCAAGGGATGTCCACTCAAGTCACCCATAAGCTCTGGGTTTGCTACCTGAATACTCGGGAGCTCCCTACGGGGAATATGCACAGTAGGAGCATGGTCCGTAATCGAAACATCCTCCTCCTCGTCCTCGACGCCCGACACATCAACATGGACTGGACGTATCACCGCCTCTACCAACCGACGAGGCTGTCTAACGGAACGGGGTCGAGCTACTTCAGAAGCCCTCCTCTGTACACCAGAAGTGGTCCTACGGGAGCTACTCGGCTGATCCGAATCCATAATATCTGGACAACAAGTCTCCAAATCACCTCAGAAAGGGTGTGGTATCTTCTAACCATGAACTTTTCTAAATGCATCTTATGACTACATGCATGCATGCATTTACTTTAACATACAATAGAGTTAAAATGCATGACTACCCAATACCTATATTTTGGAAAATTTTTCCATAGTCTCTTTTATAAATAGGACTATCCACATGCACATAGGCATGACTAGGTGGCCATTCAGTAGCACACCTGCCCACAGTCATATACATACTATATGTAAAATCATCAACACATAAGGTTAACCTCAATGCTAGGAGTACTTTACCTTTTTACCTTGTGCTCAAATGTCCTCAGATAGGATAAAAATAGCAGAAAAAGGTGCACATTTGACTGTCTCAAAAGTTAAATTTTTTCACATCATTATATTAAACATGGTTTAATACTAATATTTACTATGTTGAATATTTTTTATCAAGTCATTTGTGCATACATAATCACTACTATGTGTTTAGATGCATTTCATATGATAAGTCATTTTTCAACGAATGAAAACTGGAAAAAAGTACATGCATACGTTACCAGGATAGTATAGAACACTTGTACGGTAACAGATTTTGAAGAAAGACGTCCAAACTTAGCAGATCTGAAGAAGAGCTCTCAGATTTCCTTCGCGGCGCAAGTTGAAAATGACTTATGAGAGCAACCTGCTGGTCTTTATGATCTACGGTTGGTCGCAGGTCCATCTGCGGCTACAGCAGGTGTGCCTGCGGCTCCCCTATATGGGTCCCACCCCTCCGGCTCGGTCCAGTTCGAGTTACAAAGGAGTTCTCGCAAGCTGAAAAGGCCAAATCAGGGATAAAAATGCTACGCGATTGAGCAGAATAGCCTATAATCCTGGTTGAGCCGTAGGTCTTCACGTCATTCATTGGTATTCACCCAATCACAGGGTACACTATACCGATGATCTCAGATGATACAAGTCACACTCTATGATACCTCACACAGGTCCAATTCCTCTCATTCAGGATTGTCATCCTACTTTGCAACATAACCCGGCGGGGGTCACAACGCGATACATATGTCGAAGTACATATCCCCGACGGGGTTACAACGCATGTTCCATTGACACACACATCAACGGTAATCCAACACATCACCCCGACGGGGGTTACAACGCGTGGTCTGTTGACACACACATCAATGATAATACAACAACCCCGGCGGGGGTTACAACGCATATAATCCATTGACATACATTTCAACGAAGGTCAAGTAGCCTTGACATCACTATAACCGTAGGCAAGTAAACCCAATATCGCATCAGAAACCATCCAGTGATTTCATCAGTTGATACATAGATCAATAAAGTCCAAGTAGCCTTGGCATTTATCCCCAGCAGGGAGTTCATACGTTGGTCTACACATCAGCAAAGGATAAAATGTACCCCCGGCGGGTTGCAACACGTAATAAATCGTTGGTTCACACGTCAACGAAGGTTGGGCAGCCCTGACAACATTTGCTGTTGGCAGTAAAACCAACAGAACAGTGACATACTCTGGCGATACAAACCAGGAAGGGGAAACGTCATCAAGGAGGATTTATGTCAGAATATGTTATACACATCCTCAAACAGACAAAGCTTTATTCCCATAGATCTCTTACACATAAGAGGAAATTCTTCAGAATCAAGTCTATATCAAGGATTAAGGACTTTGGTGTAGCCAACGTTAACATCCTGAAAGATTTGGATCGCACATCCAATTTGGTCATCATTGCCAAATACCCAGTAGAAGCTATAGGGAGATAACAATCATCCCCAGTTTGTTGGAAAGCAATTCATATGCATCATAACTTGCATCATGTTTATCTTGTTGCATTTCAAGTGTCTAGGATTCTTTATCCTATCCATGCCATTGCATTCCATGAATATGATAAAGAGGGGCATCTGTAGACACTAAAAATTTTCTGCACACCTGTTACTGACATTACAGGAAGGCAGATTCATCTTTCAGAGATAATCCTGGAAGACAACTCACATTCGGTCCAGATACTACCGGAAGTTCAGTTTTAACCCCATAATAAACTGGGAGTAACAGCCTCAATACCTGAACACACATCGGAGAAGACCATTTCCTCTCGGAGATAACCCCGAGATGTTCCAGTCTCAGTCCCAACCATGGGATTAGCTACCAACCTTGGCGATAACCCCAAGGAATGTAGTTCTGGCGATAACCCCGGAAATGTTTGTTTCAAATGCAATCAGCTTCAATCTCGGCGCTCACAACGAGATACTCAGTACAAGACCTAAAAATAACACCAGGAGGATAAGCACACCTCAGAGATGACACTGAGGACCTTCAACCATTGCAACAGTCCAATCTCAGAGATAACATTGAGCAACGTCTGCTTTATCAGCTCAAATCGGAGATAACCCCGTTGAAGGGCTAAGTCATCATCTTTCCACCATGACGCCACATCACGCCATCTCAACATTTTAGACATACATTTTTAAACAGCAATATCCCACAAAAGCTCAGCAGAACCAATCCCGAGTGACTATTGTGCAGGATAACGGATAGAATTTGAAGCTGAAGACTGGAGGGCATCGTCCCATCTTCATGACTTCGTACAACCTCTAATCCCATGTCATTGCGTAACTCTCGACAACGGCGGTCCGAAATAGGTCCTATATACCTCAGTCGGATGCCCGAATTGCAATTCTAAAAGTTCGAGCGGACATCATGTTGCATGCGTGCACGTACTTCGAGACGGCAGGACCCGCAAAGCCCGGGGCACCCCGGGCAGCCACTGGTACACCTGCGGCCCAGCCGCAGGTACACCTGCGGCTCCACCCTCTATAAATAGAGGGTTTGGGGTGGCCATTTTGTAAGAGAAAATGGCGAGGAAGCCCTACCCAATTTGCTTTGTACACACCCCAAACTGAGTGTTTTCTGATTTTAAACACTTGTGAGCTCACATATAGCTACTTCTGTACCGGCGGAAGCCAGTGTTTATCTACTTTAAAGATATAGAAATCTTCTTTGGCAGCCCACTGTAAGCCTTCTTACACGCTTTAAAGCCTTTCTCTTCATCTTTGCACACACTATTTTTCACATTGAGAGTCGTGTTGTGTGTGTTTGCCCGGACTTCGGTCCGTGGTTTATTTTTATTTTTTATATACATATACTTATATATATATATTATTTTTTTTGTATATAGACTAACATCATCGAGTTATGCCTCGATTGACCCTAGACTTCGGTCTGGAGCGTTTAATAGCTTTCTTATATAATATATATATATATATATATATATATATATATTAATATAATATATATATATATATATAATATATTAAAGAAGTAAATGCACCGGATGTAAAATCCAGGCTCATCGAACATAGTTCGACACACAGTTCATATATATATATATATATATATATATATATATATATATATATATATATATATATATTAAAGAAGTAAATGCACCAGATGTAAAATCCAGGCTCATTAAAGAAGTAAAGAGCCTGGATTTTACATCTGGTGCATTTACTTTTTAATATATATATATATATATATATATATATATATATAATAAACTATTGTCGAACTTTATCCGATGAGCCTGGATTTTATATCCGGTGCGTTTATCGCTTATATATATATACACTTCGTCCCACCTGGAGTTTACTTCATGGTGGTTGACCGCCTTTACTGTTTTCTGTACATTTCGTCCCACCTGGAGTTTCCTCTGTGGCGGTAGATAGCTTTTAACACTTTATTTTATATTTCTGATCCCCCATGGAAGTGATTCGTGGTTGGTGATTCTGTCTGTATATATATATTTATAGCTTTTATATATATACCTTCTTACCGCGTTTATATCAATTGCGGCATCATGTGAGCCTAGGAATCATGTGATCACAAATTCAGTCCACTGAATCTTGATTCGGTTCCCGTGATGGACCTTTTTAGCTGTAAGCAGCTTATGAAAATTATCTGTGATGTTTGGATATCCTCAGATGGTTGTCATACCCACGAGGAATTCAGCACCTTTTTGTATATTATTTTCATACAGATGCCTCGTATCTGTAAAATAAAATCAACCAAACCGAATAATGAATAAAATGGGAGTGTAAAAGGTCTCAATTACTATTGAGCACTGGGTTTGAAAAACCTCTTTGAAAACATCACTACCATATCTTGTTAAAAACTGAATTTTTATATAAATTCAAACCCTGTGTATATAGGTGCGAACGAGGCCTCGCACTACTTCCAAATAACAGCACATTGACCCCCCCCACACACACATATTCAGATAATAGTTTCTTGAAAAGTGGCGGTCACCGTGGCAACACAGATGTCGGGGGGTGCCTAACACCTTCCCTCCGCATAAGCAAGTCCCCGGACCCTAATTGAATCTCGGTTTCACCGACCCGTTTAGCAGTGTCACATCACTGGGTTAATGTGCAAACCTTTTCTCGGTTGTGTTGGTACAACCAGTTAAAAAACCAACTGACGACTCTTATAGTCCAATCGTCAACATTACACATGTCGGACCTTTTTCACGTATTTTTTCAAACAAATCTCACCTAATGGACAAATAAAAATCCCGACATCGACAAGTTCTATCGAGGAAAAGGGTTAGGTTATCTAATTGCGCGCCAATAAGGAGAAGTTCTTATCGAAAAGTCCCCTCTTTCTTGAGAATGATCTGGTTGTTAATATTGTGAGTTATAATATTAATGATGAATAAATGTTGAAAGATTAAAAATGTGTTTATTGAAGACAAGTGATTTGTGATAAATAGAGGAGGTTTTCATGAAGTATTTGTTGTAAGTTTGACTTATTACATTGACCCCCACTTCTACTCATTTTTAAAATCGTCGGTAGAAAGTTATCTCAATTTTTATTTTATTATTATTATAATAGTAATAATACAGAAAACTTTTTATATAAAACATAATACTTTTTATATTATATATAAAGTTATTCGTTTTATTAAATTATAAATAGAATATATTATATTTTATATAAAGTTTTCGTTTTATTAGAATATTTTATTGCATAGTGCTGCATAGTGATAATCAAATTTTCGTCGAATTTTCTACGCCGTGATTTCGTTTTTGTTCACCCATGAAAAATTCTAAATAGTGTCTGTCATTCTCCTATAAATAGGATGCTTAGTTTAAAAATAAAAATCACACCAGAATCAAAGAATTCTTCTTCTATAATATTGAGCGTATTTCTTTTGAGTTTAAGGAAACTTTGAGTGCAGTAAATAGTGCAAGTTTTCTTCAAGAATATCCCCGTTATACCAGTTGGAATTACTCTCCTTTAAAGGTAAGAGATATTATTTTCTTTTATTATTTGTAAAAAATATGATTTTCTTCCATACTCTATAGTATGTAAGTAATATTATTTCGTTTCATATTTCTAAATCTACACTTATTTTGATAAGTATTGCTTCTATACTCCTTGAAATTAGTAGAATATCCTTAAATTTTGCGCTTCATCTATTATCGTTTCACGAAAATATTTTTCTGAACTTTCTTATTAAATTTTAATCTTTTCATGCTGGAGTACTATTTATGGGCACTATTCATACATACGGTACTATTCACGAGGTATTATTCACGACAAAAAATGATTTCTTTTCTGTCCAAATTATTCTTGATACATAAATATTATTCTTGAATTTTACTCCACAAATTAGTTATCATGTTGATAATTTGGACATTCTTAAATTCTGGATAAATTGAATTATAAATCTTTAATATTTATCCTTAATCTCACTTGATTGATTTCTTATATCATTGTCATCATCCTTATGCTTATATTGTGGTGAAAGTCATCTTTGGCCCGTAGTGCATAGATGGACTGTTGATTGGTATGATTATGACCATGAATTATGTATCGATATAATAATGGCCTGTAATGTTACAGACAAATGATGTGGTAAAAGTCTTCTTTGGCCATAGTGCATAGATGGACAGTTGTTTGGCATGATCATGACCTCTGGTGATAATAACGAATATCATTGCCCCGTAGTGCATAGATAATTCGTGGATGTGATACTAACGAATATCATTGGCCTGTAGTGCATGGATAATTAGGTGATGTGGATTATTTATTGAATTGTGTTGTAGAGATAAAATATTGATGATGAACTTTTAAATCATAGAAGATAGTAGACATCATGCTCTACTTGACTCTTCTAATGGATTGCTTATTCCGCTACAGATGTTGATCTAAACTTGTTGTCTATTATATTCTATCAGTTTTTATACTGTTGAAGACTAAGGATAATTTATTCTATATTATCTTAGTCATAATATTCTTTACTGGGCTAGTTGAGCTCACCATTTTCTTTCATTGTTCTCTTCAGGAAATAAGAATATAGTTGGGACTAGTCGGGATATGGAGTGACGGTCCAAGATGGTTGTTATAGTAGTCCTCACTATTCTATAAAATAGTATAAAAATAATTGTAATGAGGACTTTATTTAAGTTTGAATATTGTCTACGAGATAATATTTGTATTGAAACTCAGCTATTGTGTTGTCGTATTTTGCACGACAATTGTATAAATTAGGTTTGTATTTAAATTATGTACCATATATTTAACGATCAGAATGGTTGTGTATACCTATTTTGGGGGCGTCACATAAACTATACGGATATTATCATTACTAATTAAATTATATTACAACATTTCATTATACCATTTATAATTATATTACAACATAACATTATACAATTTAAAACATTTAAAAAAAAATTAAAATAACAAATAATATTATTCATAACTTACTATGTTGATTTTATAATCTCCTAAATAACTACTTGTTCAATCTAAACGGTTTTTTATATTATCGTTACTTATTTATTATCTTCTAAAATCCCTACTTTTTAATCCCACATTAATTTTTTGATTTTATAATTCCATAAATCACTACAAATCTAAATTGTTCTGATAATATTAATTGTTCTAATATTATCATTACTAGTTTAATTATTATCTCCTAAAATCACTACTCTTTTATTCCCTAATTAATATTTTGAATTAATAATCCCCTAAAGCACTACAAATCTAAACTATTTTGGTAATGTCAACTGTTCTAATATTATCCTTTCTAATTTAATTATTATCGCCTAAAATTACTACTTTGTGATATTATCATTACTGAGCTATTATCATTACTCTCCGTTATTTAACATAATTTTCTCTCTATAAATACAACATAATATTATATCATTTATAATTATATTACAACATAATATAATACAGTTTAAAATATTTAAAATAACAAATAATATCAATCATAACTTACTATGTTGATTTTATAATCCCCAAGATCCATGACTTTTCTAAACATAATTATTATATCCTAAAATTCCTATTTTTTTTAATATTATACCATTCATAATTATACCACACATGCATGGTATAATATTATAATACACGTATATAACAAAATTACCACCTATCTAAACTGTGCGGATATTATCATTACTAATTAAATTATATTACAACATTATATTATATCATTTATAATTATATTACAACATAATATTATACTGTATAAAACATTTAAAACAAAATTAAAATAACAAATAATATCAGTCATAACTTACTATGTTGCTTTTATAATCCCCTAAATCACTACTTTTTCAATCTCAAGGGTTTTTGTATTATCGTTACTTAATTATTATCTCCTAAAATCACTACTTTTTAATCCCACATTAATATTTTAATTTTATAATCCCATAAATCACTACAAATCTAAACTGTTCTGATAATATTATTACTAATTTAATTATTATCTTCTAAAATCACTACTTTTTTAATCCCAAATTAATATTTTAAATTTATAATCCCCTAAATCACTACAAATCTAAACTGTTTGGTAATGTCAACTGTTATGATATTATCCTTTTTAATTTAATTATTATCTTCTAAAATCATTATTTTATGATATTATCATTACTGAGCTATTATAATTACACTCCGTTATTTATCCTAATTTCTCCCTATAAATACATACCAACTATTACGCAACAACTCATGCTACAAATAATTCTAAATACTATTGAAAGTACAAAGGAGTTATATGGAGACCTTCATATTATGGTGATAGTGCATTCAATGGGAGGAGCTATGGCTTCATTTTGTGGACTATATCTCACAGTGTTTATATTTATGGCTTTCTTCATCTATTGCATTCTATTGTCTAGATTGTGACTCTGCATGATTTGTTAAGTACTAGCATCCGTTGAATTATTTCATCATCATTAATAGTTTTTTTGGCATTATGGTAATACTGTGAGTGCCTCTACAATTGCCAAAAATGGATAAAAAACTAATGAGGCAATGTATTCGTTTGTTAACTATAACATTGTGTTATGTATGACACAGTGCTATAGTGCTATGTTTTTGGACATGGTGTTTGTTTGACATGAAGATCCAACATAAATATTAATGCTCGTGCTTTTCAGTTTCTACATGTAACATGTAATTTTTCTTAAGTTCTGAGGACCGAAATTGAGACATTCTTCATCTGTTTCTCCTTTCGTTTGGATGTTTGAATTCTGGTGCAAGTAAGCGTATATGAGACATGGACTCTTTAAAATGCATCAAGTACATGTTACATTTTCTAAATATTTATTAGTGCTTTAGAATGAAATAGGTACCCATTTTTAATCCTATTGGTTACATTATAAATATTTTTATCAAGAAATTAATATATATGTAAGACCCCAATTTTTTATGAATAAAGATTAACTTTTCTTTAAATATTATGTTTTGAATAATAAGGTGTTGATTTAATATAATGCTTTAGTTATGGGTGAAATATGCAAATTTTACAAAGTAAGCAATTGGTCATAAAATATTCGTTTTGTCAGGGAATATTCGTTTTGGTCAGGGGATATTCTTTTTGTCAGGAATATCCGTACGATGGCGCAATCATTGGTGGACCACATAACGGAATAACTGTCGATATAGAAAGTGACAGAAATAATCTTTTTATAAAAATAATGACAAAACTTTTACCGTTAAAACTGTTGAAATACCCGGTGATAAAAGTACAGTAATACGCGTGGTTGCACAGTGGCGCACGGTATTACACAGTATATCTGATTATTGATTCTTACGTAAGAAGTCACTCTATAATTGATACAGTAAAATTGCATAATCTTTCATATTATTGATGCAATAATTGCTACAGTGATAATTGAATAGTAATTTAGATTATTGATTCAATAATTGTCACGACATAGTAACTCATATTATTGAAATAATATTATTGGATAACATTATTGATAATGTCTAGAAATTTTTGTCGAGGAAAAGGGTTAGGTTATATAATTACGCGCCAGTAAGAAGAAATCCTTATCAGAAAGCCTCCTCTTTCCTGTGAACGATCTGGTTGTCAGTATTGTGAATCTATAATATTAATTAGAAATAATTATTGAAAGATTGAAGAGTTGTAAATAATTGATGAATAAAATAAAAATTGTTTATAAATATGATAAGTAAATATTTGTTTAATTTGATATAAATGGAGGAGTTTTAGCATGAGATATTTGTTAAAAATTTGGCATATTTTGCTATGGAACCATAATTATCTTCTCAGATAAAATATTCATTCAAATATATTATTATAATATATTATAATAGTATATATTTATAATTTATAATTGTTTAAATAGTAAAATTATTATAATATATATATAAACATGTGAAAGAAATGGGTGGAGGTGAGAAGTTTACTTTTGAATTCTTCTTTTCAAAATAAGTGTGCTGCATGTTTTCAAAACTAAGATGCGCGGGTGCAAATTGTTAGAAGTGGTGTGCTACCACTTTTCTATAAATAGACTACTTAGTTAAACAATGAAACTAACACCAGAATCAGAAAATTCTCTCTCTATAATATTGAGCGTATTTCTTGTAAGTATAAGGATATTTTGAGTGTTGATAGTAGTGTAAGATTTCCTCAACATAATTTTCGTTATTCCAGTCAGAACTACTTTTTTATTAAGGTAAAGGACGTTATTTTTCTCGTAAAGATTGTTATTTTCTTTTGATACTCGTAAATGATATTATTTCCTTCCATACTCGTAAGGGATATCATTTTCTTTCATACTCCATATCATGTAAGTGATATTATTTCATCTCATATTTCTAAATTTAAAACTTACTATGGTAAGTATTGCTTCTATAATTCCTGAAATGATTTAAAATTTCTTAAGAATTGCGCTTCATCTAATATCATTTCACTGGAATATTGGTATGAAATTTTGTATTAAAATTTGAAATTTTTTATGTCTGGATACTATTCATACGGTACTATTTATGGGCATTATTCATACGGTACTATTCATATAGTACTATTCATGAGTACTGTTCACAACAGAATTTAATTTCTTTTCTTTGTCCAAGTTATGGTCTCACTTGATTCATTCTTATTGTCATTATCATAATTCTCAAACTTAAATTATGTTGAAAGTTATCTTTGACCTGTAGTGTAAAGATGAACTGTTGATTGATGAATATCTTTGCCCGTAGAGCAAAGATGAACTGTGGATTGATATCTTTGGCCCGTAGTATAAAATCCCAACTTTTTATGAATAAAGATTTGAAGAGCTTTTTGAGATGATGTAGGTGGTCTTCCTCCCTTCGGGACTTGACAATGATGTCATCCACATAGATTTCTATCTCTTTATACATTAGATCGTGGAAAAGAGCCATCATGGCTCGCTGATAGGTTACTCTGACATTGATGAGGCCGAATGACTGCCGTCTATAGCAAATGGTTGCCCAAGGAGTGATGAATGCAGTTTTCTCACGATCCTCTTCAGCAACCATGATTTGATGGTACCCCCGTAAAGCAATCAGCGAAGGAGTACATGTCATACTGAGTTGTATTGTTAATGAGTATGTGGATGAATGGTATGGGAAAGCTATCTTTGAGACAAGCTTTGTTCAGATCCCTGTAATCCACGTAAATTCGCACCTTTCCTCCAGGTTTAGGCACGAGGACTATGATGGATAGCCACTCAGAGCATGTTGACACCATGATGATGTCAGCTTGAAATTGTTTCACAATTTCTTCTTTAACTTTTAAACTCCACTCAGGTTTTAATCTCCTAAGTTTCTGCCTGATTGGCTTCAATCCCTCTTTGATGGGAAGGTGATGAATGATGATGTCAGTGGAAAAACTAACCATATCTTCATGAGACCATGCAAATACATCCTGGAATTGGGTCAATAGAGTAACCATGTTATTTCTTTGGTTTGGAGTAAGGTCTGTACCAATCTGGATTTGTTTGGGGTTTTCTGAGGTTTCAAGGTTAAAAGAGGTGGTTTGATCAAGATTTGGCTTGGATTTGTCTTTGACCCATTCTTTGATCTCCTGAGGTATCTCATAGTTCTCTTATTCAATCTCCATCAAGTTTGAGTCCAACTTTATATCAAAGTTAAAGTCCTTGTGAAGAATAGGCACCTCATCAGCAAGTTTAGGCACATCTAACTTTAGAGTCCTGAAACAAAATGTTTTCACTTAATATATGAAACTGTTCAATAATACAAAGTGTTAGCATGTAATGATAAAAATAACTGCTAATAATGTATAACAAAAGTAAGCAGTTATTGTTATTTACAAGGCAGAGTGAGTTTTTGCCCTTTTTACCCTTGTCGGTAAATTCAAGGAGTGTTGCTCCAATTGCCAAGGGTGAAGTCCTAGTGGACAGCAGTGATAAAGGGGTTGTTGTCGTCCTCCTTTTCTTTAATGATGACCATGATGTCTGGACAATCATCATCTAGGATGTCTTTATTCATTCCCTCCGTATGGACCAGAACACGCATGTTTGATAAATGTCTAGCAATCTCTTGTTTGCGCTTTCGATTCCTTTCTTCCACCTCAGGGTCTGGAATCAAGACTTTCTTTTCTTTGACCAGTATCGACTTAGGAAACAACATAGCTACCACAGAGGCAGTAACCTTTAATAAAGGCCGTACAGGATTGTCACTTGTAGGTTTAGGCAACCGCCTTGAAGATGAAGGAACTGGCTTGTGCTTGTGAGGGTTCCTGTGACTGGACCCAAAAGAGTAGCCTAATCCAGCTATCCCTGTTTGGCTGGGAACTTGAATTAGACATTTAATTCCTTGATGATCATTTCCTGACCCTTGTATAGATTGAAAACCTAAGGATATCATCTCTTGACTTGCCAACATTACCTCGGCAGAAACTCTGGGTATCAAAGGTGGCGCCCCAATGGGTTGTTAGTGAGTGTTGCTCACCTTAAGGGCCTGGAAGCTGACAGGCTTAACTTCTGCATTGAAACTGATGAGTGGTATATCACTTTGTACAGGACATCCTGGCTCAGCGTTAACAGTGACCAGGCTACTATTAATGATATACTTGAGCTGCTGATGAAGTGTGGACGGGACGGCTCTAGCCATATGAATCTACGGTCTTCCCAAAAGTAGGTTGTATCCTATAGTGATCTTGAGCACATGAAAGGATACGCAGAATGTATGTGGACCGATTTCCACAGGCAATTCAATCTCTTCGATAACTTTTCGTCTGGATCCATCAAAAGCTTTGATGATTGTATGACTACTTCAGATCCTATTGAGATTGATGTTCATTTTCTCCAATGTGGCATAGGAGCAAAAGTTTAAGGATGATCCCCATCTATGAGTACTCCCCCGACCACATATCCGGAAGATATAACCGCTGTGTGCAATGGTTTGCAATGACCCAACCCTTTGGGAGGTATGTCATCACCGGTGAAGAATATCACATTGCTATTGAAGATGTGATCAACCAGATAATGGAACTTTTCAACATCCACTATTTGGCAAGTGGGCTTCTTCTAATACTTTCAATAAGACCTTCCGGTGATCTTCTAAAGAGAAAACCAAGTCCAGAATAGAAATCTATTATGGAGCTTCCTTCAGCTTAGAACCACCTTGGCTTCATTGTGTCCCATAGTACGAAGGAATTCTTCAATCTTCTCCATGGGCACTTTCCCCTTAGATCTGATGATAGGCTTCATCACCCGTGGAGGAAGATATAGTGGATTTTCTTTCGACACTGCAACAGTTGTATTGGATATAGATCCTTCAGCCTCTCCATAGTTCCATGGCACTTTCTGTAGGCTGACAATAGGATACTGTGGCCTGAAAGGCAGTATAATGGGCTTTGGTGCAACCACTTTCAAAGGATTTTCAACACCTTTGAGTTGAATTGA
Organism: Panax notoginseng; assembly: GCA_016801055.1. Classification (NCBI taxonomy): domain Eukaryota; kingdom Viridiplantae; phylum Streptophyta; class Magnoliopsida; order Apiales; family Araliaceae; genus Panax; species Panax notoginseng. Next base: position 55,753,955 of record CM029020.1, on the reverse strand, counting down.
GTTGAATTGTAATTGTAGTGGTGTGGCAGCCAACTCTCCTTCAGAAGATATAACTGCTACGACTTTCTTCCATCTTGGAGGAAATGTGTCCCCACTCTCAAGTGGTACAGCGTCATCATCTGCCATTTGCAGATCACCGCTATCAATCATATTTTGAATAAGATTGCGAAGTGCCCATCATTCCTCAATGCTGTGATCGCGAGAGTGGGAGTGGTATTGACATACTCTATTAGCATCAAACTGTTTGTGTGGGTTGACTGGAGGTAGCAGTGTTGTGATTTTTTCCCTCATTAATCAGCATATGCAATATTTCTTTCCATCGGTTGGCTAAATAGGTGAATTCCCTTTTGTTGGCGAAG